>CM020503.1:18645000-18665000 GCA_009823395.1 Thamnaconus septentrionalis | reverse complement strand
ACTGGGGAACAATTAGCCTCGGCCGTCTCCACTCACTCATTTCTTCCTCGGCTGCAGAACTAAAACGACAGCTTTATCTTTTATCTCCTGCGTCGTGTGTGTCGAGCCCTCGGAAACCTCGCCGCTCTGCTTGTTCTGTCGCCGTATAGACACTTAACCCCCACACTTCCCTTTGTGAGCCGTCGACTTCACTTCGCCAGGAGGCTTTTTGAAGAGCTGGTGTCTTTTTTTTTTCCTTTTTTTTTTTTTTTTTTGCTTTGTCGTCTCGGAGCCTTTATGTCTTTTTGTTTGACAGGTGTAAAGAGAACATAAAGGAAGAGCGGGTTACAAAAGAGTAAAAGGAGAAGACAGAGAGAAAAGAGGGCGGGACAGTGTCAAGCCTGAACGGTGGTTTGTCATGTGATCGTGTGATCATGTGATCATGTGACCAGGCCTGTCTGGGGCCGAGTCAGACAGGTGAAGGTCCAGGCTGGACTCACCTGGTGTGAAGCCGCTGCAGGTTCACATCCTAGCTGCTGTTTTCCTAAGTAGTGATTTATTTATTTGTCATCCTGGATTTTCTTGGTAAGAAGCAGCGAAATGATGCAAAACATACAATTAGCAGCAGGAGGCTAACTGGCTAGCTGACACGTGCTGATGGATCAGCAGAAATGATTCATTACACCACGTCACGAACCTCCCAACCAGGAAGAACCAGGAAGTGATTCTCCCTCCTGGTGGATCAAAGCGTTAATGATGTCATCGCCTCACTGAAGTCTCGCCGACAGACCTGACCTGACGCCGGCGGGACGGTGAAGGCTCCTCCTCCCCCAGTCGTAGATTATCCTGACACTTTTAATTATTGGTCAATTTGCTCATTATATTATCCAACCGTCCCATTGACGGGTTCTATATTTACAATGATCTTCCAGTGTAGCGCCGCATTGTCGTGCCATTCATCAAGTGTGTGTGTGTGTGTGAGAGAGAGAGAGAGAAATGGAGCCGTAGGTGGAGATGAAGCACGGCGAGCACACAGAAACCAGCAACCTGTGCTCTCCCAGCCCCAGCATCACGCCTCCGTTTGTGTGTTTGTGTGTTTGTCTGTGTGTTTGATGTGTTTTCCACTCACTCCCACCTCCACCTGACCACCGCTGTGCTCTGCTGTGCTGCTGTTTGCAGACGACGTGCCGCCCTACTTCAAGACGGAGCCGGTCCGCAGTCAGCTGCACCTGGAGCGGAACCGGCTGGTGCTGACCTGCATGGCGGAGGGCAGCTGGCCACTGGAGTTCAAATGGATCCACAACAGCACCGAGCTGACCCGCTTCTCGCTGGAGTACAGGTGAGGCTGTTTACCAGGCTGCTCCACTGCTTTTATCCAGTGGAGACTTGTTGTATTTTAACAGGATTTGAAAAAATGAAAATCAAAAGACAGAGTGGCCAGAATGTTTTTTTCTTCCAAACTCCATTTCCTGTTCGCAAATTGCTTACACACGGCAGATTGAAACTTGGGTCCATATTAACTGTAGTCCCACACTGACTTCCTCCCACTCAAAAACACATCTTTCTTTCCCAGAAGGCCTTGTGTTTGAAAATCACAAGAAAATCACAGGAAAAATCAAAGAAAAGTACTGACTTCAACGGCACTGTTTTATATAGAAGCAGTGGCTCTCTGATAAGTCATCTTCTGCACTGATGGGGAGTGAGAAACAGTCTGATCCATTCAGTCTGGAGCTGGAGTTCTGTCCGGTCTGGTCTGGTGCAGTTTGGTCCAGTCTGGTCTGGTCTAGTCTGGTCCTGTCGGGTCTTTTCTGACCTGGCCTGACCTGGTCCAGCCTTGTCTGGTCTGGGCTGGTCCGCCCTGGTCTGGTCTCTACTCAGGATGTCGCTGATGTAGCTGCTTGAACAGGTGGATCGGTCATCGCTGTTCTAAACAGGAAGTGAAAAACCGCTGCGGTTGTTCCAGCAGTTTTTTACAGCCACCATCGATGTCTCGCTGCTGAAAGGTCACTTCTGCTCCGGCTCCCTGTAATTGTGCCGTTTATCCGCTGCATAATGAAAAAAAAACACATTGCTAGTCAAAGCTTTTCAGCGTCGGACCTGCTTTTTCTTCTTTTCTGTTGTCGTCTTCTACGTGTTGGTTATTTTTCTTCTCAACTGGACTGAACTGGAGGTGGAATTTAGTCGCTTTTAACATTAAAACTGCTGCTTAGTGCAGCTGGCCTCCCATTGGCTCTGTGGCGCCACCAATGGGTCACATGCCAGTCGTCCTTGCAGTCGGCAGAGTTTCTTGCTGATTGTTGTCGCTCACTCCCGCCGCGCGTGTTTGTCGTGGGTTGTGGGCGCCGCTTGTGTTTGAGGTTCCTCCGGTTCCTCCCTCCGCCCCGTCCCACCCCCCCTCCCGGCGCTCCGAGGAGTGTTTGAGCGGAGTGGAGCCTCATATTAATGAGGTCACGGCCGGGCGGAGCGTCACTTTAAATATTGACACCCTGCGACTTGACCTGCTGTCCTCCAGCAGCGATCAATACGCCAGGGTGTGTGTGTGTGTGTGTGTGTGGACATTACTATGCAGTGTGTGTCCAGTGTGGAGGAGTGACCCAGTTGGGGTGAACAGACTCAACATGGTCTGTTGTCACTAACAGCAGCATCACGTCCACACGGCAGCAACCAATCAGATGCCCCCACGGCTGCTCGCCACACACACACCCCCCTTTTCCCCACGTTAACAATCAGAGCCAATTACAGACCTCATCCAATTAGGTGGAATGTTTAGATGTTAAGCAGCTGAACTGGACTAGAAACCCCCTCACCCTCCTCACCTTCCTCACCCTCCTAAACCCCCTCCACACCCTCCTCGTCGTCCTCATCTTCTTCCTCACCTTCCTTTAGCCAATTCTACCACAGCGTTCAGTGATGAAATCAGTCGTTCACGTTTAGCTGCTAGATTATGCTGCTACGAACAAAAGCTTCTGATCATGGCGCATTGTGAAGCACAAACAGAAATGTGTGTGTGATCCTCTGTGGTGGATTGGAGTGGTGAAGTGAGTGCGATTTTTTTTTTCTTTTATTCTCCATTCATCCTCGGTCTCTGCTCGTCCCCAAGCGCTCCACTTTAATCCACGCCTACCTGAGGTGCTGCCAACGTGTCTTCTTCTTTTTTTTTCCCCCAGCAGATATAATTTCATGGTGTCTCCGAACAAATTAGCACAAGTTCAGTTGCAGCTAATTTTATGTCTTAGCCACAAAATGACAAACTCAGCTTCCCGACTGGAGGGAGATGAAGGAAAAGCAGGGGGCAGAAACACTGTCACGGTGTGTGTGTGTGTGTGTGTGTGTGTGTGTGTGTGTGTGTGTGTGTGTGTGTGTGTGTGTGTGAGTGACTGAGAGAATATTTTCATGAAGTTAGAAACATGATTAAGCATTGCAGCAAAAAAAATGTCACGAGTAAACATCAGTTTAGAGCTTGACTTTAAACAGCGGTTGACACTCATCTGCGTCAGCGCATTTAGCCCTGTGATAGCAACACGTTTAGCCCTGTGATAGCAGCACGTTTAGCCCTGTGATAGCAACACGTTTAGCCCTGTGATAGCAGCGCATTTAGCCCTGTGATAGCAACACGTTTAGCCCTGTGATAGCAGCGCATTTAGCCCTGTGATAGCAACACGTTTAGCCCTGTGATAGCAGCACGTTTAGCCCTGTGATAGCAACACGTTTAGCCCTGTGATAGCAGCACGTTTAGCCCTGTGATAGCAACACGTTTAGCCCTGTGATAGCAGCGCATTTAGCCCTGTGATAGCAACACGTTTAGCCCTGTGATAGCAGCACGTTTAGCCCTGTGATAGCAACACGTTTAGCCCTGTGATAGCAGCACGTTTAGCCCTGTGATAGCAGCACGTTTAGCCCTGTGATAGCAACACGTTTAGCCCTGTGATAGCAGCACGTTTAGCCCTGTGATAGCAACACGTTTAGCCCTGTGATAGCAGCACGTTTAGCCCTGTGATAGCAACACGTTTAGCCCTGTGTTAGCAGCCTCCTTCAAAAAACAGACAAACAAACAAAAGACTGATGTTTGCATGCTGCTTGGAAGTGAGATAATGACGAGTTGGTATCAGAGGGAGCAAACACCGGGCTGGGGAGGGTGTGGACACTAACCTGATAGAGGTGTTGCTACCTTTTGTGACACTACAATGGGCTCATGTTGTTAGTGCAAAAGGAAAGCGGAACAGCAGCCAGAGTGGTGACGTGGATGTTGTGTGGCCGAAGGTTTCTCCTGGTAACTCCGGGTTCTTCTGTGGAGGAACTCTGTTGGAGATGATGGCAGCTGAATGGAACGTCCTGAGGAGGAAGAAGAAGAAGAAGAAGAAGAAGCGATCTGCAGACACAGGGAGAACATGCAAAATAACAATAATAATAATGATAATAATAATAACAATAATAACAATAACACACCCGGCTACCTGTGACGGTACTGCAGTGATTTTTCATATTTGCTCCTGGATGTTGGAGACGTCCTGGTGAGGTTCTATCACCGCGTGGTTCCAGCGTTTAGTCTGACCTGATGTTTCACGTGTGAGCGGACGCCCGGGGGGCCGTCCCAGCAGACCCGCTGCTGAATTACCTCCTATCGATCAGCGCCGGCTCGGGCCAGAAGTCTCCGTCAGCCACTCGGAGCTGGAGAACCTGTGGAGCTCAGAGTGGGACCTCAATAACACAGCAGACAATATACCCTCACCTGCTGCACTATCGATTGGCTTTTCATGTTGAAGAAGAAGCTGCTTCAGACTCGTCAGCTGCAGAAAAGCCTCCGATGAGTGCGAGTCGGCGCCTCGGCCAACCTCTGCCAAGTAGCTTTTATCCTGCTAGAAATGGAACCAAGCATCAGTCAGACTGAAGCTGCTCGCCGATCCCTCTGCTGGTTGTATGATAGACAACCGGGAACATGTTCCACCAGTATTCAGAATCGCTGCACTGGCTCCCAATGCCTTCCAGGATCGATTTTTAGGTTCTTTTAATAGTTTTTAAAGGTCCAGTGTGTAAAATGAATAAGGACGCCCGTAATTGAAGTAAGCCCTTCTGACAGCTCCTTTCATATTTAGGGCACTGTCAAGGCTTCCTTCAAAAATGGCAGCGCAAGATGGCAGCAAGCCATATTGAATGTACATTGAATATACATAGATCAAGGGTCTCTAGCAAGACCCTTGATCTATGTATATTCTCTGGCACTACTTCCATATCAACCCTGGGGCTCCAATATTGACGCTCAACTTTTAAATCAGATTGTCTTATTTTCTATTTTCTTTTAGATTTATGTTTAGTTTCTTGTGTTCTATTTTGTCTTTTAGCTTTTAAGTCTTTTTAGTTTTAACATATTTTTGATTCTGTTGTCTTTTAGCTGAGTTTTTTAGTTTTTAGCTCCAGTGCTTCCTCACAGGGGGCCTCCTCACTGGGTAGTGTGTCTAGTCTGCCCACTGGGAGGCGTCATCAAGGGAGACTCTCAGAGTGGACGGTACCCCCCGTAGGTGGTTGTTTTCTCCTATGGTTCCTCAGTGCCCTGCCATGTTATTACACTGACTGTTCCTGCGGTGTTGATGGGTGGCTTTTTATTTTTCTCTTTCATTTTAGTTTAATGTTTTTCTTTGTATTCAAGCACTTTGTGTTGCATTTTCTTTGTTTGAAAAGTGCTTTATAAATAAAGTTTGGTGATGATGGTGATGATATCCATCTGGGCGCCGGCTGACCAGTCGAGCCATTGATTGAGGGAAGCAGCGGCAAGGTGGGCGGGGAGCGTTTCTCGTCAGAAGATGCTAGACACATCGTTAAAGGAGGCAAGTCGTGACTGAGCAGATTTTTAATAAGCTTTTTATTAGGCACCGTTTGAATGACTATCTGCTGTGCGACACGGCAGAGAAACGATGACAAATCCAGCCAGTTCCTCCATTTCAATCCTGATTGGTTACCGCCCTGATTTATTGTACACAAAGGGTTTACTGTCACGCACTTCATTACAATAGCTTCACAAAATGTATTTTCCCTGCGGTGGAGCAGCAGCAGCAGCAGCAGTTGATGAAGTCACCAGCAGCCACTCCACACCTCCAGACAGCAGCAGGTTTTAGCCCGCTGTTTGCATCCTCCTGCTTCTGCTCTGTTGGAATCTTCCACGTGATTAGAAAAGGGGACAAAAACAGTGTGGACTCAGAGGGCGGAGCCAACACCAGGCTGGGGGTGTGGTCAATAACCTTGTGGAGGGGTCTTTTCTTTTCCCTGACTGTATTCAAAGATGGGCGGAGTTTCCGGTTTAAAAAGAGAGACCGGCACTGAAGTTCCAAAACCCTGCACTATGTTGTTTGGCCAGCAGGGGACGCCAGACTAAAAATAACTGTCTTTCATTAAGGGGAGGAGTCGTAAAATCACACAGTTACAAACTGGTTTACAATGTTTGTGTTGGTCTGTAAAAAAAAATTCAGCCAATGGGCTCCATTGTGTGTCCATTGTGTGTCCATTTTGTCTGATTTGGCCATAAAGTTGTGGGCGTGGCTACAGTGTAAAAGCCAACTGTAATCAGCTTACCGGCAGGTGCGTGGGTCACTGCTCACCTCTCCTGACCGCCCACTTATCACCAAATATGGCATCTTTCGGACCGGAAGCTTCAGGTGGCGCCGCTCAGCGTGAAAACTGACCTCTAGGCTTCAGAACCAGGGGATGATGTCACCGTGACTCCGCCCACCGTTCCATCCAGTCAGAGGTGGAGTTTGTTAGCAGACACACTGACTGCTGTCGGAAAAGCCGGAGTCTTTTGAAATGGCCATTTAAATGTGTGTGGAAACCTGCCGGGAAAACAGTGATGATGTAACAAACAGTAACTTAAAAGTGAGCCAATCAAAGGGCCTGGTCCCTCCTCACCCCTCCGCCTCTGCTCGTTCCTCCATCCTTCCCTCCTCCCTCCCTCCATCTGCTGCCGCTCCTCCTCTAATCATCCCTCCTGAGCGAGGCTAATTAGAGGGGATCTGACGGACGGACGGATGGACGGCGTGCTCGCCGCTGGAACATCAATCAATCACCGCCGTCTCCCGCTGACCGGCCCCCGAACCGCCGCCGCCGCTGCCGTCACCGCCGCCAAAAGGTTAATTGCATTCATCACGGGAAGGGTCGAGCGACAGCGAGAGTTAGAGCTCCGTCCAATGTCACCCTGGAGGTCTCGGGGGCGCTGGAGGGAGGGTGGTGGGGGGCGGGGTTAAAGTGGGAGTGGCCCCTCCCCCCATGCACTTCACTCTGTCAAGCTCTCGCCTCCTCCATCACCGCCACACAACTCATCGTCGCGCTAATTCAGCGGCTGGAACATACGACCGCAGTCTCATGCCGTTAATGGAGCCTCCTGATTGGTTGATTAAGCCGCGACAGGCTAAAACTCATTTAGTCCCCCGAGGTTCCAACTGACGGCGGAGCTAATGAGGTCTGATGCTGCATCATTTTTTCCTCTTCTTTTTTTTTGTCATACATATTAACAGCACGGGCAGTCATTTATCAAGGCGCCGTCGCTTCCTTTTCTTTTTCAGGCCAAAGCGCTGAGAAAGTGTTTCTCCTCGTTAATTCAGTTTCAGATTCATGTCGCCGTCCGTGTTGAACACGCTTCAAACTCGCTCAACACGAAAGCGCTCCCCCAGTGTAACAGTTGCTTTTTATTAATTTGTTTTATCCTCTTCTTGTTATTCTCCAAAGTGAAGGTTGCTGCACGCACTGTCCGTGACTTCCTGTCACCTCCAGCATTGACCTAGCAGGAAGTTGTTTGCGAGGACTTTGGCTGCAGTGTTGTACGTGTTGGTTGTTTAATTTGGAGGGATCCACATGACCTTCTCTGGACTTTTACTTTTCCAACATTAACACCAGGACAGAAACAACAAAAAAAAACGCCTCTGTCTTAAAATAACCCTCCTCCTCAACCACAACTGGCACGTGGTTACCATGGAAACCAGCAGAACTCCATCAGTGAAGGTCACTGTCAGGAACACGGTGGCCAGGTGAGCTCGCACTCCTGCTCTATGTCTCCTCTCCTGCCAGGAGAAGGTGGAGGTTCTTCAGTGGGTGGAGCTCCCAGGACCTGCTGACCGTCCGCTGGAGCTCCCTCAGCGCCGTCCGTTTATTAGTTACTGGAAGCCTGATGATGGCCGAGCGGTCTGGCTTCCTGGCCTGTCGAGCGAATGAAAAGTGAAAAACATAAGTAAATAAAAGCCGTTGTTATCTCCGGCTGAGGCAGGAGTCCCAGTGGATTCTGGGAAGAGGCTGTTTCCTAAATCCAGACGGATGTTAGTTCACAGACGGTTCAGGGCCCTTTACACAAACCCTGCTTCCATCTGCTCAAAACACAGAAAAAACAGTGGGGAGATGGTCATCAAAAGTTGTGTGAAGGAGAAATCTTAGGAGAGATGTTCTTTTAAAAAAACACACACTGATACTCTTGTTTTTCATTTTTCACTTTAGAAGGTGGGAATAGTTCCTCTCACACTGGGGGAGTCACAGGAGTCATAAAAATGAGATCAAAAGCAGGTTGTAATCACTGACCAGCAGGCTGTAAAGTGTGCACCACGCCGCCTCCGCCTGGCAGGGAGGCAGAATTACAACCACAGCCGCTCGTCGACCTCAAGGTTACGAATAAAGTGCCGCCTGTTAAAAACAAGTGTTTTCCATAGAATAGTGTGTGTCTGCAACCAAGTGTGTGTGTGTGTGTGTGTGTGTGTTTGTGTGTCTGTCTTGAGGGGAGAACTTTGCTTTGCTTTGTGTCTCTGGAGCGTCATTATCATTGGAATAAACAGTCGCTAAGCTGCTGTGTCCTCTGTGTCCTTCCTCCTCCAGTAGAGGCTTTCATGGTGTGTGTATGTGTGTGTATATATACATATATGTGTGTGTGTGTGTGTGTGTGTGTGTGTGTTTGTGCGGCGTGATGTGTTTTTGTGCCTTTTCAGCACGATACAAATTAGCATCGGACACACGTGCTTGATCCTGCTCAGCTGCTTGTGATCAGTGATGATCCTGTTTGTTCCTGCGTCTGTTTCAGGGTCACCTGACACAACACCTGTGATTTTCTTGCCTAAACACTGTGGATTTGACTGGTGTATTTAAATGTGCTGGTAGACAGAGTTTGGAGGAGGAGGGAGGCAGACCAATCAACAGGTTGGTCGCCACTCCCCTGGAAGCTTCAGGCTGACGGAGGTTTTCCTCTCTGCCGACGGGAGGGAGGGTAGACTATGGAATTCATCTGAATGTTAAAGAGTGAAAACGCTGCCTCCTGGTGGGTCGGAGGTTGAGGAAACCTGAGTCCTCACTTTGTTGTGCTCTGCTCCTCTACAGGTACCTGATCCCCTCGCTGGATCGCTCCCACGCCGGCTTCTACCGCTGCATCGTGAGGAACCGAGTCGGAGCGCTGCTGCAGAGACGCACCGAGGTGCAGGTGGCCTGTGAGTATCAGTAGGGGGCAGCAGAGAGTTCATGTGACATCCAGATCGAGTGTGTGTGTCTGTCTGTGTGAGTGTGTGTGTGTCGGCAGGTGAAAGATCTACCTGCCTGTAATTGGAGGCGTCGTCAGTCGGACAGCTGTTCCACTCAACGCTCATTAGACTGAAATTGTTGCTGCGCTTGTTGTTGTTTTTTCCTCTTTTTTTTAAACTTTACTGCATTTTAAAATGATCACCACTTTTTTCCTTTGGCATCTTTTGTCAACAACATCTGTCCTCCTTTGTCAGCGAAGTACGGCTCTGACGCACACTGTGGTATTTGTGTAGTTTGTTTGGTTTATCCTTCTGCTCGGCTCGTCTGTCTTGTTAGCGAGCAAATTCAGACACACGACCGTTCTGCAGCCACTACTGCAGACCTCCAGGGGGCAACAGCTCCTCATGAGGCAGCTGCAACCATTGACTGTGAATAAAGTGGGCGGAGTTATGATGTTGTCACCGACTGATTATGAAGCCGAGTGGTTGGTTACACACTCAGCAGTGCCACTTTCTGGCTGGTTTTTAAACTGGATTTCCATAATGATTGGTCGGTACCGGAGGAAGTGAGCTGTGATTGGAGCGTGAGTACAGCGTGTGACCCCCCGAACATCCACCGACCTGCTAATAAGCCGACGCCAGTTGGCCACTAAACTGTAGCCACGCCCAAAACTTTATAAACACAACATTTATAACATTATAATCAGTTTGTAACAGTGTGAATTTAGGCTCCTCCCTCTTATTGACAACCATGAGTCATTTCAGACTTTTTGCAACCAACTTTGGCTGCCCCTGCTTGCCAAATGACAGAATGCATGTATCTAACTTTCTAACTCTTCCTTTGTTGGCCTCCAATTTGACACCAGAGAAGCTCCGCCCATCTTTCTTATAATCAATCATCAGCCAGTGGCTGCAACTCTCTTCTCCTCACCGCACTTTACACTCTTGTGTCTTGTGCTCATCTTCTCTCTTGACTTTGCCTGCGGTCGGCCCTCTGCTAAGTTCAGTTCATTTATTGGCTCCCGCCCTGCTGTTATCACTTCCCTCTCTGTTCCCACATCTTTTCATTTCCATAGTCCCCCCCCCGTCCTCACCATCCATCCCCCCAAACAACCCACCACCCCCACTCCCCCCTGCTCATCACTGGCTCATGAAGGGGTTCAGAGCGTGAGGCGAAGTAAAAAGGAGAATTAAGGACACCTGCAGAAGAGATGGATGTTGGGATGAGAAGGGGGGTGAGGAGGGAGGTGGGGAGGGGGAGGGGTGAAGGATGAGCTGGGTAGATCTCTCCCACAAGCCGCTGCATTGAGGCGACACAATTAGGATTGCAGAGACACACCTCTGCAGGGAGGAGGCGAGCATGGCGAGGCATTAGATTATGTGTGTGTGTGCGTGTGTGTGTGTGTGTGTGTGTGTGTGTGTGTGTGTGTTAGAGCAGTTGCGGGTAGGAGGTGGGGGGGAGGGCAGATCGCCGAAACCTGCAGATCAAAGTCAGGATTTGCACAGTCGCCTGGATTTCCGTTTAAGCTGAGCAGCACGTCTGCGGCGCAAAATCCAGATTACCTCCTTTTTTTATGCTCTTTGAAAGAGAGCGAGCCAGAGCAGGAAATGAGATTCCAAGACGCACGCGGGCGCCCGAGCGCACGCTTCAAAGCACCATCGCACCTGCACCATCCTGCCGTGAACCGTCCACTTTCTCCTCACCTTCCTACGACTGCGGTTCCCTCAAACATTCGAAAGCCACGACTCGGCCGCAGCCGTGACTCTGATTGCTGATTGTCGGTAATCAGGGAGCGACAGCGCCGCCTAGAGGCACACTTCCGCGGATCAAACCAGCCCATCCATCACTCACCTCTCTGCTCAGATCTCTGTTAGAAAGTGGAAAGCCGTCGGCTGTGAAGAAGTGATGCGGCGGGGCCGCTGATAACACTGCTGCAGCTGCAGGTGTGTGTGTGTGTGTGTGTGTGTGTGTGCGTTGGCCGACTGTGCCACACACACACACACAGGACTGATTGGCCCCAACTATGAAAATCACTCCATTAAATGTCCCCACTGTGTCGTCTCCCTGGGCTCCCCGCCGTGTTCCCTGCTGTACTGTAGGAACCATGGCAACCAGTCCGAGTAGCTCCAGGACTGGAGGAGCGAACAGTGACTGCAGGAGCGAACAGTGACTGCAGGGACTGCAGCTGCTTCTGGTGGACGACACAAACCTTCACCGCTGCACTTATGTCATTTAGCATCACACAAAAGCAAAAAATAAAAGGATGTTGCACAGAGGGGAAAACAAGATTCAGCTGTGACGACTAAAAGCATTGTTTGAGCTGAAAGCTGTCATCATCATCACCATCATCATCATCATCATCACCAGCATCATCATCATCATCACCAGCATCATTTTCTTCTTCACCAACCACAATGCCCCTTTGCAGGGTGAAACTAACATCAGAGGAGTTGTTCAGCGAAACGGCTGCAGCTTTCACTGTGATGTGTTCAAGGTCAGCTCAGGAAAAGTGGTTTCTTATCAACAGGTCAGACCCGAAGCTCTCGTCTGAGGAAATACCGACCGTCCCAGCCACACTGAGCAGCTCTTCCTGTCCAGACTGTCTGAACCTCCTGATGTTTTTTCTCTTCCTCTTCCCCCCTGCAGTCATGGGCAGTTTCGAGGAAGGTGAACGCTCCCAGTCCGTCTCCCAGGGCGATGGCGCCGTCATCCCAGCGCCCAGGATCCGCAGTTTCCCCCAGCCGCAGGTCACCTGGTACCGGGACGGCCGCAAGATCCCGCCCAGCAGTCGCATGTAAGTGGAGTCACAGCTGGTGGTTGTTTCATTTTCGCCAGAGTCCTGCACTGGGTTGGGAACCCGCAAAAAAAGCTGATTTGCAGGTGGTTTTTCAAAACATTTTTTTCCCAGGTTCAGGATCTGGGTGAGAACAATAAATTGCGGTTCGGATCACAGGTTTTAGATAAACACATCATGGCTGCCGCCGTCTGACAAGCGCCCCTTCCAAAACAGTAAATACCGGTAATTATTTAAGTATTTGAGAAATAAGAGTAAAAAAAAAACTTGCTGAAGTGTTTCCCTGATGGATTTATTTTCTCCTCAATGGATTCTAAGAACACGTTACGGCTCTCTGTCACTGCTGAATGTCGCTCCAGGCTTGACAACAAGTAAGTCTGCTATTACACCTGTAAAGGTTCTCTACAAAGATTAAACATTTAAAAGCATAACGTAGCAAACAAGTGTTTTTCCACTGGTATGGGAGAAGAAGCCAGAGGGTTGATGACCGAGCTGAAGGTTTTTATTAGAGGAGCTGCTTCGTTCAGGTGAAGCAGCTGTTGACCTACTGGCACCTTCGCTGTGGCCACATGCTGGTCAATAGTCAGGTTACGGGTCGTGTTTCAACAGGCCAGATCCAGTTGTGGTAGTAATTGGACTGATGCAGTTCAGGTGCAGGTTTGTACGTCCCCGGGTCAGGTCGAATCAGGTCGGGTCGGATCTTGAATATTGGACCCGTGGAGGACTCTGGTTTACGCTCCCTTCGCAGCTCACCACCGAGGCCATTCCCACTGACGGTCTCTGGGCGGGTTGGGCCGCAGAGAGCAGCTTTACATGGTGTGGACGACCTAATCGGTCCATTTGATGAGATATTTTTCCCAATTTAAACTGGAACAGTGAGCCACTGAAGGTTTGTTTAAAAGCCCGTCAGACGCAGTGGCAGCAACAACTTTCCTTTTTTGGGGCTGCATGTGTGTTTTCCGATTTCCATTCCCATTCTTGCCGCACGGCCTCAAGAGATTGGAAGCAGGAATTCCGGAGTCCATTCACTCCCAAACCAGGAAATTGAAGGAGAGCAGAGAGAGATTAGCAGAGATTAGCAGAGATTAGCAGAGGACACAAGCTGCCGTTTCTCACCAGGTTTTACAGCATTTACAGCAACCAAGCAGCTGGAAAACTGGAAGGACAATTCTGATAGATAAGGAGGTGTCTGCGCATGAGTGTGTGTGTGTGTGTGTGTGTGTGTGTGTGTGTGTGTGTGTGTGTGTCCGGCAGACCTCGGCCTGCAGCGTGTCTAAGACTCCAATCATGAAATCTGCTTCATCCGTCAATTGGTGATAAAATTTCAGCTGTTCACAAAAAAAATAACACAGCAGAAGAAGAAGTGACGTCTAAATTGGCAACTACCACAGATTGTAGAGGTATTAACACGGATGCTGTGAACAGCTGCGGTTTCATCGGAACGGAAACAAAGACTTTTCTGATTGGACGACATCATTACCACCTTTGTTTTTCGGGAAAATTCACCAAGTTACCCTTTAAATTTGGCTTTTCCAAGCACTTTCTATGGGCTCTTTACCACGCGGACATATTCACCATCAACATTCCATTCAATCATTTCCTCTAATAGGAATTTAACCTCCCCGCGACCCTGAGTGCTGGAGGAGGCGGCTATAGAAAACGGATGGATGGATGGATGGATGGATGGATGGATGGATGGATGGATGGATGGATGAATAAATTTAACCCATTAGAAAAGTTTCATTTAAGAAGCTTCATTTCACATTCCAGTCATCTTAGACACAAATTATGCAGTGTTCTGGCCTTTTTGTGAAAAACCCTGGTGTGTGTGTGTGTGTGTGTGTGTGTGTGTGTGTCATCACATCTGCATGTGGCCGCGGTGGGAGGCGACCTTGCCCTCGGTCAGAGTGAATCCTTCTTATCAGCTCCTCATCATCAGCAATCAGTGACTCTGACCTGGAATCACAATGAGGAGTCGCTGTGGAGCGACTGTCGAGCAGCAGCAGCAGCAGCAGCAGCAGCAGTAGCAGCAGTAGCAGCAGCACTTCGGTCGGTCGCTTAAACCTCAGCAGGAATGTTTGTAGAAATCTTGTTTTTTTATTTTCTTTTTAATTTTTATCCAAAATTGTCTCCATCCTGTCATGCAACTACTCCTTCACTATCTCCACCTGTGTGTTGAGACAGCTGCCCTTTGTGATGTCACATAGGGCACTGGAGTTCAGGGGTGGAGCTGAGACCCCTTCCCCCCTCTCCCCACTACCTCCCCTCCTGCAGCTCCATCACTGCTGAGTCTGTGTTGTGCTGACAAGGTCAGCGTGTGCAAATGAGCACGTTTGATAACACCCCCGACCCACCACCCACCACCCATCACCCTCCTGTGCCCCCCCCCCTTTTTTCCCTGAATTGAATATCATTTAATGAAGTTTGGTTGATGCCACGAGCGTCGACTGTGGAGAAGCTTCAGTCTCTGTGGTGCAGGAGTTGTTCTCTTCTCAAGGACTAGCGCCCCTCGGAGGCCGTTCCTGCCGTGTCGTGCTGAGAGAGAGAGAGAGAGAGAGAGAAGGGCTGGATGCAATGCAACCATGACTACAACCCCTTTAAAGCTTGTGTTCCATCATTTTCCTTCACGTCGCCTCCACTTCCTGCTGTTTCCTGCTGCTTCTTGCTGCTCAGGTGCCCTAACAGTCATTTACAGTCTCTCCAGGGAGTCTGCTGTCGCACTTCCTGTCTGTCCACCGCTCTAATGACCTCCAGCTGATGTCACCTGCGGCTTCAAAAACACACAGTAATAATGAAACACAATGAAAAGGAATTGTCGGCAGCTCCGCCGCTGCTTGTGTGTGTGTGTGTGTGTGTGTGTGTGTGTGTGTGTGTGTGTGTGTGTGCATCGGTGGCTGTCTGGAGAGCAGATGAACAGGTGTGACTGCTATTTCAGACCAGCGGTACTCTCTCTCTTTTTCTCTGTTCTGTGCTGCTACACCATGGATGTTTTATGCAAACTGGATACCAGACTGGCAATATGGCGGCACTGGGGTTCTTTTCCAGTGGCCACTCGAGGTATTGCAGCCAAAAAACCCATTTGGCCCAAAAAGTATTTTTCCCCCTCCGACCACAATTCAAAAAGAAACGACAGACAGAGTGACCTTTGACCTGAAACACGATAATGAATCTTTCTATTGTAGAATTTTCACCCATGGGGCCAGATCCACAAAGCGATCAATGTTTCATTAATGTTCGTGTTGCTGTTGGGCTATGGAGCAAACATGTTATACTTCCCCTTTGAGAGGACGACAGAGACCCTGGAAAGGTGTGTGTACTGTGCGCAGAGCTGTGGGGATGTTTGGAGAGACGTGTGCGACCGTCTCTTTCTTGACTTGAGTTTGGGAGAAAGCCAATTTGCATGTTATTTGACAACAACAAAAAATAAAGTATCCCGCCAGAAATTCAACTTCTGGTGATTGAGGTGTGCACCAACGTTATAATATCTGACGATCTATCGCGCAGTCAGGTTATTGCAATCCAATTTGCGCTTCTGGCTCCTCAGGTGCCGCATTTCTGGGCGTTTCTGGCCTGCGTATAATTAGCGCAACAACCTTGGTGGATACGACGCTACGGTGGCGAGATTACGACCCATGGTCTTTCAATCGTTAAAAAAAAATGTATAAAGGCCAGAAAATCACCAGGAAAGAGTAGTTTAATATCCCCAGCATGACTTCACGGCTTCGTACCTGCTGCTGTGTCTCAGCTCCTTCTGATTGGCTACAGAGGCATGATGGGAAGTGACGCTACTGCTACATGCTGTATGGGGGGCCGCATAGTGCGGAAGCCTAAAACTTTTTCAGCGTCCACTCTGGGTGTGCAACTCTATTGAGATCACTGGGAGTGTTGGATCCTTGCACGGCACTCAGTCTCGCCGCTTCATTCCCGTGATGCTATTTCGGCGCCGTGTCCCTGGTGTTCATGTGACTGGACGGCACAGCGAGTCCCCGCTCTGACGGCCGAGCTGCTCGCTCTCAGACTGTCAGACTGTGAAAGGAAATCATTCGCCACATGCCGTCCTCCTCCTTCTCCTCCTCCTGAACTTTTTCTTCTCTTCAGTTGGTCTCATTCGTTGTGTTATTTCGCCGTTACTTCACTGCGCCGTACAATCAGCGGAAGCACTAGCTGGAGGAGCTAGCGCTGCCAGTAGCAACGACACAGTCGCTGGCACTGTTTTTCCTCTCTTCTCCGCCCACTTCCTGTCCTCTGTGTTCTTTTTTTTTTACCTGCTTTTTTTCTCTTTTTTTCCATCGACACTCTCGTGGATTTATCTGCCTCACACTAAGAACGACCTTGTCGACGTGTCTGTTAAGACGGAACACAAAGGAGCCTGACCTGTGTGACTCAGTGGGAGGATGCTGGTCTCTAACATGCACACACACACACACGCACGCACACACACACACACAGGCACGTGGTGTAATTCCACTGAGTTGCGGTCTGAAGCTGCTGATCAATTAATGGCCTGCTGCTGTCAGTTTGCCATGGATTCCTCATTAGTCAGCGGAGCAACAGCAGCAGCAGCAGCAGCCAGTCGTCCTCTGGCTCTCTGTCCAGGAGGAGGAGGGAGGGGCTGGGGGGTCACATGCACAGGAAACGACCAGGAAGGGGGTGTGTCCATCAAAAGATAATGGCACGTGACGGGTTCAGGTCATCAGTGTGTGTGTGTGTGTGTGTGTGTGTGTGTGTGTGTGTCAACAAGTGGCACCACCACTTCAGGATGTCCTGGCTCCTCGCTCCTCCTCCTCCTCTTCTTCTTCTTTCTCCTTCTCCTCCTTCTTTCTCCCTCTCCTCTTTCTTTATCCTCCTCCTCCTCCTCCTCCTCCTCCTCTTCCTCCCCCTTCTTCTTGTTTTCCTCTTCCTCTTTACTTCTCCTCCTCCTCTTCTAACCTCCTCGCCCTCCTCCCCTTCCTAATCCTCCCCCAGTGAGTGAGGAGACACAGTAACACAGAGGGACAAATATTTAATAAAGCATGAGTCAATTTCCAGAAAACCTCCAAACCAAATATTCGTCTCTTTATTTTCCCACTGTCTTTGATAAATATTAAAAAGCCTTCGGGGGGCATAATTGGATTCCTTTTATAAAATTTCCCCCCACCTGCATCATGTGGTCTTTGATCCAGGAGGCCCAGCATGCACCACGGGCTCCTTAACTCTGCTGCCGCGGCTCTCGTTGACAGACATTTACGGCAAAAGGTTGTGTGAACTTTTTTAGCTGGAGGTCGAGAGAGGAAAATGTCAGTCAGGAAGAGAATCTGCTGGTCAGAAGAAACACCTCCTCAGTCAGTAAGTCAGCCAGTCAGTCTATTAGCCAGTCAGTCAGTCAGCCAGCCAGCAGTTACTGTAGTCAGTTAGTCAGTCAGTCAGTCAGTTAGTCTGGACTTCCTCCAACTGCTGTCACCCTCAGCTTTGATTTGTGTTTCCAGTTTGGAGAGGTCGCTGGCGGGAAATCCAGCAGGCTCAGAGGAGCCACCCCCCCACCCACCTTCCACACCCACCGCCACCACCACCACCACCCACAGGATCCATAATTCATGGCAGTGTGTCCACCATGTCGCCGCCTCAGCGAGCCGACATGAAATATTTACCTCAGATCATAAGCCGGAGCCTCCCGAAGGTCCGCCGCCACCTTCAGGAGGACTGGGGAGGCTGCAGGGCTCCCAAATGAGCCTCTGATGACGCTGCTTCTTCAGATCTGTCACTCAGATCAATGACCTCCAACTCTGCCGCCGCCGTGGATCTCAGAAGTGTCGGGGTTACGCTAAATGCTAAATGCTAGCGGCTTTGGTGAAACTGGCAGCACCAGCAGAGGCCTCAGGACCGGACGGGGGAGAAGCAGCTGATCTTTTTCTCCCCCTCTTCATCCTCTTCTCCTCCTTCTTCTTCTTCTTCTTCTTCTTCTTCTTCTTCTTCTTCTTCTTCTTCTTCTTCTTCTTCTTCTTCTTCTTCTTCTTCCAAACCTCTTTCTGTGGGATCATTTCTTCTTCTCAGCATCACATCAGCTCCCTCAATCGGGAGACACAACGGGCCGCTGGGAACCCCTGCTGACCGGCGGGAGGTGAAACAGTGGGTGGAGAAGTGGACTAGTGGATGCTGGTCGACGAGGCTGCTGCTGGAGAACAAAAGCACCAAAGCCAGTGATCACTGCGATGGCGTCTCTCTCTCAGGGTCCGTGCTTCCAGCAGCTCTGCAGACGTTAAGGAGATGATTGAAGAGAAAATCGAACCGCTGGCCCAAATGTAACTCGGCACTCGGCTGATGGAACGTTTCTGGAATACTTTTAGATTCATTCTGCTGGAGCGCCTGAAGAGGCCTAGGAAGCTGATTGGATGCATGAGAGCAAGTCTGAACTGATGATGATGATGATGATGATGATGATGATGATGATGATGATGATGATGATGATGATGATGATGATGATGATGATGCAGCTCCAGATTGACTGACTGACTGACCTCCAGCTGCTTTTTGCTTGGATCACTGATGTTGCATTTCAGCTGTAGGTTTTCTAGTTCTAGAGTTCCAGTTCTTCTGTTCATCACAACTGGTTTTTCCTGCTGGTTTTCCAGGAAGCTGATTGGATTCAGTTGGACTGAACCTCTCAGCTCGAAGCTCTGGAGCGATGCAGCACGCAACCTTAACCAAAAGAGAAATAACAAACTGAACAGCTGATGGAGGGGGTGGGGCGACATGCCGTCATCTACTGGGACCAGTGTGGACATCAAACACCTCCAGTAATAACTGGATTCCTCCCAGTAGCGCCAGACTACCTGTGTGATGGATCATCCCAACCAATAGAGTCCATCCATCCGGCTGAAAACACTTTCCTGATGTGAGGAGAAGTAGAAGTTTACTGCGTCCTCAGGCGGGGACGGATGGACGGAGGGACAGACGGAGGTGGATGAGGGAGGCCGGAGGGGAAGATCTATGTGGAGGGAGGCGGCCAGGTGGAACGATCTGTCTGCCTCCAGACTGTCGGCCGGCCAGCAGATAACAAGAAAAAAAAATATTGATTGTGTCGGCAACAGCAATGGTGGGCGGAGCTGAGATAGAGACAACATGACACCTGGTTCTCGACCCCTGGGGGGCGCCACCTTAAAAAGAATGGGACTGGCGCTAATTTAGTCTGGGGGAGGATGGGTCTTCCTGCTGCAGCAACTTCTAAACGGCTGATTTCATAATCTGGGGCTGATTATGCAGGAGGACGATCGTATCTGAGGATGAGCAGCGGCCAGGGGTGGGGGAATTATGGGGTTGGGGGTGGTTGCTGATCGGGGGGGGTCAGCGGGCGGTCAATACTTTGGCCTCACTCAGACGGCGCCGGATTCATTGTTTACAAATTGTAAATCGATGCGCTCCTAATGATGCTGATCTGTGTTAATTAAAGAGCTGAAATGTTTGCTGGCCTTTTCCAGCCGCTCGGATTCAAACTGTGTGTGTGTGTGTGTTTTTGTGTGTGTGTGCGTGTGTGGACGCAGACAGATCGAGCTCCCAATTGAAGGCGACGAGCAGCGTCTGCATGGCCTCTGTTTTGTTTTTTTTTCCATCGTTCTGTCTCCGTCCAGTGAAAGTGTGCTGAGATCCTTCAGGCTGAGGCTCTGTTACGACTCACCCGAGGTGTCAGCAGCCCTGATGCGGTTTACTGCCGGCGGAGAGAGTTTATTATTTCTCCCTGCAGACGGAGAGATGCTCTCTCTCTCTCTCTCACTGT
>CM020503.1:18355000-18642500 GCA_009823395.1 Thamnaconus septentrionalis | reverse complement strand
GGAGGTCACCATGGAGTGTGTGGCCAACGCCAGGTGAACGTCCTGCCTCACTCTCACCATGTGGTCCGGCTCCGGTGGCCATGTGAGCCCAGAGCCGGACCACGTGGTGGGATGTCTAGGTCTTTAACTCTGACTGAAAACCTCTCCAGGTCAACAGGAAGCAGTGGAGTTAGCATTTAGCATATTTTTGGAGTTCACTTTTAGCATATTTTTGGAGTTAGCTGTTAGCATATTTTAGGATTTAGCTGTTAGAATATTTTTGGTGTTAGCTTTTAGCATATTTTAGGAGCTAGCTTTTAGCATATTTTAGGATTCAGCTTTTAGCATATTTGGCTTTTTTAAATTTTCCACGTGTGGCGCAGCCAGGTCCTGCCTGACAGCATGGACCTGGGAGAGGTGTCAGAGCCATTTGTGACATCACAGAGGGCAGATTCATTGAGCAGTTTAGTGCACACCAAGGAGAAGAAAGAAGAGTATGATAATTTTTAGACTTTAAAAAAAAACAACCTTTTTTTAGCTTTTTAGCTTTAACAAAGTTTGTATTTATTACACCTGCAGTGACGTCATTGGTTCTGTCATATTCTGCAGGTTCTAATAGACAACACTGCAGCTTGAGTCACATTAGAAATATCATCATTTCACTGCAAGAAGCAGCATTTTCTTGTTGGCTCACTGTGTCGTGGTTGCAACTCTAAACTCCTCCAGGCCGCTCATCAAGCTCAGCATCACGTGGCGCAAGAACGGCGTGCCGGTGACCAGCGGCCTGAGCGACTTCAACCGCCGGCTGATGGTCCTCAGCCCGGCGCTGAGCGACGCCGGCTACTACGAGTGCGAGGCCGTCCTCCGCAGCAGCAGCGTGCCGTCAGTCAGCGCTGGGGCCTACCTGCACGTGCAAGGTGAGACAAATCCAGTTGCAGCGGTGGAAGAAAGTTTTTGGACGCCCCATGCATGTGTTAAGAATTGGTCTGCAGTTTATTTCAGTGCAGTCCCCAACACTCACTGGCTGCAACTACTGCATCTTCTGCACCTACTGTACTGTTCTGGAAAGAAATCTAGTGTACAAGAACTACAATAGTTTAATTTTCTTATTTTCGCAACAAAACAACAATATAATTTACATTTTTGTGTGTTTTTGATGCAGCCAAACCTTTTGGCTGGGATTGAGTCAAATTTTACATGTCTGATATTTTTTTTTTTTTTTTTTTGCCAACTCCTGTATCTCAGTCCAAACGCCGTGACAAAGGCAGTGAAATCACAGAGATTCTTTCCAAGATTCCTGCAGCTCAAAACTGGATGTTTCAGAAATATGACTTTCTTATTTTGTCTCATTGACAATACACAGCAAAATCACTTCCATTTGTTTGTCTCAGATGTGGCTAAACCTTTGGAAACACAAAAAAAAAAACGAAAAACATTTATTTCAGCTCTGAGGCTGTTACAAAGTCCATGAAATCTCAGAGATTCCTGCAGCTCAGTCACTGGAAATGATCCTCAAGTTGTGGTTCTCGTTGTTGCTGCTTTTTGTTTTTTTTCATTTTTGCACTAAAACCATATCAAGCACAACGACAACAAAAGAAGAACTATAATGTGCGTAGCAGCGAACACTTCACTTCCGCTCCTGACGGGGAAAAAAAACAAAACATTCACAGCATCAGCAGCTGGGAACAAAACAGCCTCATCACTCTTCATCTACATGTTTTTGTTGCTTTCCGAGTCGGCCGCCGTTTTCACGCTTTCCAGACAAATGCGACGCAGCCGCATTATTCCTCAATCGCTCTGCTGCCGTTTCAGCACCGACTTGATGTTTTCAACCGGGCGGGGGGGGGACAAAAAACACAATAACAACACAAGGGTGCAATTATTGCCGCATTGTCTTCAGTGGAAGCCGCTAATGAAAAGGTTTCTACACGCAGTACCAGTTCATGTGTGTGGGGGGCAGCGTTCACATAGGGCCTGTTCAAAGGCTGCAGCATCGGCGAGGAGGATATAAATAGCTGCGGATGCGCTGGTGGTGCTGACTGAAGTCATGAGGCTGTGATATTGATTCGGAGGGGGTGGAGGGGGTGGGGGGGGGTGCTTGGCCCCGGGCGGCTCTTTAATATAACATGGCTCCAGTCGCTTTCGCTCCGTCGCACCTCCCAGACTTTGATGGCTGCGAGGCTGTGATGTGACTCAAAGGACACGGTGCCGCTAACTCCTCTATCCCACCACCCCCCTCGCCCCCCCCTCGCTTGAAAGGCCGAGCGGGCCAGTTCAGACGTCGCAAGTTTAAAGAGCGTCAATTACGCCTGCGGCCAATCACGCGGCCGGATAATGGCTGCTGATTTTGAAGGCGGGAAGTCTCGGCGACCTGTTATCACCTTCTAACGAGGAGCAGGACTCACCTGAAGCTCCCCGAGGCCGAGGGACATCCTGCAGCGTCTCACTTTTCACCGCTGCTGAAATTCCAACTTTTATTTTTGGTGGAAATGTGCCTTTAGGCCTTCTGTGCCTGCGTGGGTTCTCTCTGGGTTCTCGTTCTCTGGCTTCCTCCCACTGTCCCCTGCCCCGCCCCCAGACCCCGAGACCCTGAGCTCGGGAAGAAGCGGGTATTGAAAACGGATGGATGGATGGATGGATGGATGGATGGATGGAAGGAAGGATGGATGGATGGATGGATGGATGGAAGGAAGGATGGATGGTTGGATGGATGGAAGGTTGGATGGATGGATGGATGGATGGATGGATGGAAGGATGGATGGATGGATGGATGGATGGAAGGTCTTGACGTGTTCTCGTCATTGTGCAGAGCCGCCGCAGTTCATCAAGGAGCCGGAGAGACACATCACGGCCGAGATGGAGAAGGTGGTGGACATCCCCTGCCAGGCGCGAGGTGAGCAGGAAGTGGGCGGGGCCTCGGACCATCAGTGACATCACTTCCTCCGGCCGCTCTCTCTGGCACGTGTGGTGACAAACAGTGAAGAGAAAGCAGAGGAAAAGACACGACTTCAGCTGTGTGTGTGTGTGTGTGTGTCTGCAGGAGTGCCTCAGCCGGACATCGTGTGGTACAAGGACGCTGTGGCCATCGACCCGGTGAAGACCCCCCGGTACCGGGTCCTGGTGGGCGGCAGCCTGCAGGTCAACGGCCTTCTGCCCGATGACACCGGGATGTTCCAGTGTTTCGCCCGCAACCAGGCGGGAGAAGTTCAGACCAACACCTACCTGGCCGTCACCAGTGAGTCCGCCACTGCCGCCTCCGGCGCCGCCATCGATAGTCACCTGCCCAGAAAACCTGCCTTATCGTTTTTCTCTCAGAACTCCAACAATAGATTCTTATTTTTACGGCTGGTTATTTGGCTGATTTGAGTCAACAGCCAGCTGCACCCTCTGAGTTTTTTTTAACTGTAAAATTACAATAAATTACTGTCTGCTCGTTGTATTACTTTCCCAATTATTGTGTTGTATATATTCCAAAGTAAAGGATATTAGTGGAACTACGGCTATACGCTGTAATTTCACAGCTGTCATGCCATGAAATTACTGTGATACAGCAGTTTGTAGCGGTCAGATTGCAATATTTTACTGTCAACAAATTACAGTATTGTAACTGGTATTTCTTTGCTCTTACTGTGAAGGTGATGCTGCTCAGTAGCCAGTCATTTGCTGTAAATTTGCACTAACAAAACACCGTGAAATAGAGTGAAATCCAACTGACATGTAACTGTTGGGTTTTAGAAAAATCTTCTGTTTCATGTAACAAAATGTAAGACTTTATAAAAAAAAATTCTCTGAGAGGTTTTTAGTATTTTCTTGCCGTGCATCAGTTGCCGTTACACTTTGTATAATTCATCTGCTCGGACGTGTGTTGATATTTAAAATCGCCTGTGTTTTAATCATTAATTTGACATGGCTTTGGAAGAACAAGTGGGGAGGCTTCACCTCAACGTTGTGTCTGCTGTCAAACTCATGTCAGTCTGGATTGGATTTCATTATTATTATCCACCAGCAGGAGCTGCAGAACCACTAGTTTCACTCTGCCGCTGCAGCTGACAAGTCATTTGGCTCCTGCCAGCACTATTACTGCTACCACCAAGACTATTACCACTACCACTACCGCTACTGCTGCTGCTGCTGCTGCTGCTGCTGCTGCTGCTGCTGCGCGGCACCTCCAACAACACCTCCGTCTCTCCTCTTCTGTCTAACCCTCCTCCCCCTCTCCTCCACCTCCACCTCCTCCTCTTCCACAACCACCTGCCCTCCTCTTCCTCCTCCACCACCACCACCACCTGCACTCCTCCACCTCCTCTCCTTTTCCTCCTCCTCCAGCACATCCTACTCCTCTTCCTCCTCCTCCTCCTCCACCAACTCTTTCTCGTCCTCCTCCACCACCTCATCTCCTCCTCTTCCTCCACCTCTTCCCCACCTCGCCCTCCTCCAGCACCACCTCCTCCCTCCTCCTCCACCTCCTCTGAGGACTAATGTAGTTTCCTGTCATCTTCAAGATAAAACCCAGTCTTTGATTTATGTCGGATCTCCAACGGGGGACTTTATTCATCTACATATTGTCTTTTTTTTCCCGCTGTTTGTTCTTCGACCCTCTTGTCATTTCTTTTCACCCCTCTCTTCCTGAGCCCGGCCACTATCTCTCTGGCTGCCGCCGTGAAAAATAGAGCAGCGGCCGCGGCAGACAGGTGTTGCAGCGAGGTGAAGGAATAAACAGGACAAAACATCTAGTGGAAACAGAGAAGCTGCAGGCCGTCGCTTCTGAGAGAGAGAGAGAAAGAAATAGTGTGTGCTCGGCCGCCCGCCACCGGCTACTCCCTCACCTCTGACCCCTCCTCCTCCTCCTCGCTGCCGCTCTGCTCGCTCTTTAACTCGGCCCTCCTGTTTGTCAGGTATCGCACCCAATATCACGGCCGGACCTGCCGACAGCACCGTGATCGACGGCATGTCAGTCATCCTGCACTGTGAGACCTCTGGAGCCCCTCGGCCGGCCATCACCTGGCAGAAAGGTAGCAGGCAGGCGCACACACACACACACACACACACACACACACACGGTGGGATATCATTGGATTTCTGCTGCAGGATTTAGTCCAGGCTGGATGTAGTAAAACACTCCCTCAATTGTCAAGTTTAGATTTTCTTTGAATCCATCTTCAAAGGTTCCGGTCGGGAAATAGGTTTAGTATCAGACCAATAAGCAAGCTTTGAGGTAAAAAGTTAAAAAGGTCAGAATGAATGTGATTTCCGGAGAGCAGTAGCGCTACAACGTCCACAGCATCACGTTCATGAAATTCTAATTTCCACAGACGGGGCTGAACAAAGACTTCAGGCGCACAGATGGAAACATGGGAAACCATTACCTTCTATCTCTACATTGTCTGTAATTGTCACGCCTGATTTCGCTATATAGCACACTTCAATTCTTCCACAGTTGTGACGACTGCGTAATAACGGACGTTAAACTTTCTCAGACACTCACACCTCTGCTGTGATTGAGGATGTGCAGTTGTGCGTATGACTCTTTAATCCAGAGGAAATCAGTGGAAATCTAATTCTGGCAGACTCACTGTAGTTTAGCTCCACCCACATCCTCAGGTTCCTCCTTCTCCCACAACAGCAACAGTTTAGAATGGGAAAAAAAAAAAGTTTGAAGCTTTTTGGGGGGAAATGGGATTTTATCTCCAGACAGTTTGTGTCCTCTGAATAATCTAGTTGTATCTTTAAGTAGGCACGGGAATCATGTAAATCCATGACCTACGATAATGATAAAATTACAATGCAGAAATTCTGTGATTATCAATATATTGTGTATTGTCTATGTCACTTGTCCCATCCACTGCAAACTAAAGCCGAAGGCGTCTCATCGGCTCCAGCATGGCTAAACGTCTTGAAAAATGAGTTTTTTTGGGATGACAGAACTTCCAAACCTCCCCTCCCCTGTCCACCGCCTCCTCCAGGTGAGCGGGTCCTGGCCAGCGGCTCGGTCCAGCTGCCCCGCTTCACCCTACTAGAGTCGGGCAGCCTGCTCATCTCGCCGTCGCACATCTCCGACGCCGGCACCTACACCTGCATGGCCAGCAACTCCAGGGGCATCGACGAGGCCTCGGCCGACCTGCTGGTGTGGGGTGAGTGAGTCGGCAACGGCAGCAACACTCCCGTTTCCCTTTAAAAAAAAAAAAAATGAAATAAATAAAGAAATAAAAACACACTCAACATTCCGCCGCAGGCTTTTTTAATGTCATCAGAGCCAAACGCGCTGCTGTGCGAGTCATCGCCGGCTTTTATTGTCGGCGCGAAGCCATCAAGAAGCAAAACGCAATCAGGCAGCGTGTCATCGCAGCTCAAATGACTTTTTCATACCTTTTGAAATTTTTTTCTTTTTTTTTGCTAAATGTTCTTTGTTATTTCCACCTACCTGCTGCTTTCTTCACACTCTGATTCACCGTCTCCTCCTCGTCCTCCTCTTCCTCCACCGGCAGCTCGCACCAGGATCACCACGCCTCCTCAGGACCAGAGCGTCATCAAGGGGACCAAGGCCGTCATGACCTGCGGCGTGACCCACGACCCCAGCGTCTCAGTGCGGTGAGCACCCGGCCCATTCATTTCAACAGAGTTGAACAGTTGTTCAGCCAGCCAAGAAAAACAGTAAACAGAAAAAGTACTCCGGTACATGACATCATCTGGCCCCCATAGAGCATGTAGGAGTAGTGTCATTTCCCATCTGCCTCTGTAACCCACCTGCAACGCATCAGGACACATCAGCCAATCAGAACGAGCCGTTACGAGATAACGTGACGTCATGCTGTGACTATAAAACTATTTTCTCTGCATTTTCTGGTCTTTAGAAATTTTGTGTCGTCCAGTCAGATATTTTACAGGCCTTTATTTTTTGTATTTTTTGGGGGAAATGCTTTTTGGGCTGCCAAGGGTCTTTGGGCTGCAGTACCTCAAGTGGCCACTAGACAAATTGCGAGGGGGGGGCTATGTTTCCATGACGCCTTCCAGCTGAAATGTAAAAACAAACGGTTACAACTGAAAACAGCAGCTCCTCATATGGCAGCATACATAAATATATATATATATAGGAGTAAAATATACTTATATGTGTAAATACACATATATAAGTATATTTTACTCCTCATTTCAGCAATGACTGCAGTTCTTGGGGATGTTTTCGTGACATTTGTGTTTGTAACGGCCTCCTGCTGGCTCTCATTGATGTGCACTTAGACGTCGACAACAGCGGCAACAGTGGGGAGATGATATCTGCAGCTGACACTCCACAGGCCATTCTTGTTAGTTTGATGCCTTTGCTGTGTGTGTCTACGCGCGTGTGTGTGTGTGTTTTGATCTTTCCCGCCTCGTAGTGTTACTGACAGAACCCGCCTTCATGCTTTTAAAGGTCCACGTCGTCAGGAGAAAACACGGGAGTCTCAGGTTTCCCGAGCACAAAAGGACTGCGTCTTGTTAAGAGCTGCTTGGGTTCGACGCCTTCATAAGTCGATAACAGAGCTAACAGTGAGCGGTGTTACAGCACTTATTGCCTCTTCTCCGCACCTTTGCTTGTTAATTAGTCGTCCGCTACCCTGAGTGCCGGGTATTTATTATTTACCTCCCTGCTTCTTATTCTGCCTTGCTGCAGCGCTGTGCCTTCCCTACAGGGGTGTTCAGGCTTCAAACGAACGCTCAGGAAAAAAAAAAAAAACAAACTCATAAACATATGCAGTGGAGTATAAACAACCACAGAGTGCAGAGGCGCATCCCAAAGCTGCTGCGCAGGCAAAAAAAGAAGAAAAAAAATGCGACCGTGCGTGAACGCACAGAGGACTCCAGCAAACCTTCCTGCAGTCTGAGCCGCAGGACAGACAGCCAATGGCTGTGCAGCTCCTCTGACTGGGTATAAATAAAGACAGGCGGAGTCACGGTGACGTCACCCGCTGGTTCGGAAGCCTCAAAGTTGGTTTCAAGGTCAGGTGCCAGAGGAGGTGAGGAGAGGTGATAGGAGCAGGAGTGCCGCGTGTTAATGTGCAGCCCTGGTGGTGTGGGGAGAGGAAGGGGGAGGAGTCACACAGTGGCCAGCCTCTTCTGATTGGGCTAAATCACAAGACAGTCTAAAGAGTTGGATAGTAGTCCAGCAGGGGGCGACGTGCATACATCTGGAACAACTGTTGGAGGTGGTGATGGTGAAGATGATGGTGGTGGCGATGATGATGATAGTGATTATCATGATAATAATGATGGTGACGATGATGGTGATGATGATAGTGATTATCATGATAATAATGATGGTGACGATGATGGTGATGATGATGATGATAGTGATTATCATGATAATAATGATGGTGATGATGACGATAACGTTGATGATAGTGATTATCAATATAATAATGATGGTGGTGATGATGATGATATTGGTGATGGTGATGATGACGATGACGTTGATGATAGTGATTATCATGATAATAATGATGGTGATGATGATGATGATGATGATGATGACGCCTCCTCTCCCTGTATTCCAGCCATGTGTGGGAGAAGGAAGGCTCCCCCGTCAACGTCCACTCCTTCCCTCGGATGCGCCTGGAGGCCGACGGGACGCTCCACATCTCCCAGACCTGGTCAGGTGACATCGGCACCTACACCTGCAGAGTGACGTCCGTCGGCGGCAACGACTCCCGCAGCGCGTACCTCCGTGTCAGGTAACTGCCGCTCTCCTCAGGAGTGGGAGTAGGTGGGAGGTCAGGGGGGTGTGGTCTCGGACCGGGAGGCGCAGGTGGAGGTTGGTGCTGCTCAGTGAGAAGTCTGGTGATGAACTGCAGGCTGAAGGTTCTTCAGGTTGGTCCAACTTTCTGACTTCAGAAGCCACATCTTGGAAGACTCTGATGACAGAAGCCAGAAACTGTTTACAGACCTCTCTTCCTTCTCTCCTCCTCCACCTCTCTCCCTATCTCCTCCCCCACTTCTTCTTTCTTCTCCTCCTCCTCCTCTCTCCCTTTTGTCCACCTCAATCTCTTCTTTCTCCCCTCTTTTCCTTTTCTCTTCCTCTCTTTTTCTCCACCTCCTCTCTTCCTCTCCTCCTCCTGTCTCTTCCTCTTCCATCCTCCTCCTCTCTTCTCCTCCTCCTCCTCCTAAATTAAACAGCCACATTGTCCACAATGATCCAGGAGCAGCTCTCGCTATCAGACTCCTCTGATCAACTCCACCTAACACCTCCACACACACCTCCACCCCTCTGTCTCCATGTGAATGGACTTTCTACCTGGAACCATCTTGAAGATAGTCAGAAGTGGTGCTGCTGTTTGCTGTGGTTGTGGTGCGTCACTGATGTGGGCGGCTGTGTTCCAGTGATGGATGGATGGTTTCTCTTCCCTTTGTCCTCCTCGCCGTCTCAACCTGCCGTCTGTCAGCAGCACATTCACAGCCAGCGATCTGTTCTCAGCTTATCAGAGTTTATGGCTGAACGCATTAATGATGCTCGGCTCCGGCCCTGTTTACTTGCATCTCTTTGTCTTTGTGTGTGTGTGTGTGTCTTTTTCTCTCCCTCCTATCCATCTTCCGTGTGTATTTCCATCCTGACGATATCCATCTCGCTCTGTTTGCCCCACGTTTTGACAAGGAGGCTCCGCCCACGTTTCATCACCTGTCCCACTGATCTCTTTGTCAGCAGCCGCTCAGATGGAGCTCCTGGCGGAGATGCGTGCGTTACTTATTCCATTGTTGCGTTGTTGTTGTGCTTGTGTGTCCCTGCAGGCAGTTGCCTCATGCCCCTGAGAACCCCACTGCCGTGCTGAGCTCGTCGGAGAGGCGCGCCATCGACCTGGCGTGGGCCAAGCCCTTCGACGGCAACAGTCCTCTGCTCCGCTACATCCTGGAGGTGTCGGAGAACAGTAGGTTCCTCGCACGCTGACGCAGCTCCGCTTCACAGGGACAGCAAAGAGGAAAAGACGCATGTTGAATTCGGTGTTTTACTTTTTTTCTGTTTTGGTCTTTGTGATGTGAATCTTTTCTTTTTTTTTTCTATTCCCGCCTCAAGGAGCAGCGGCTCGAAGCTGGAAAGTTTGGAAAGTTCACAGTTGAAAGTTGAAAAATAAAGAAACAAACTGATGTTGAAGATAAGAAAACGATTGAAAATGTTCAGACAATGAAACTTTTCGGAACTCAAAACTGTAATAACAAGCGTGGTCAACATATAGGGGAGTATCGATTGGATCCGCCGCAGCACATTTCTTGCACTCGCGCCTGTTATGCATCAGCTTTATTTATTTATTTATTTATTTCGTTTCCAATTTGAATTTTAAATGACGACCCGCCGTGACAACGTGATTGCTGAGGCAGGAGAAAAGAGAAACTGCACCAAGCGCTTCGAGTGTTGGAATCCTTTTTCCGCGCAACAAATGCTAATTTGGCAGAAGCGAGTTGCCACGGCGACGGCATCGGATGTCTGCTGAAGAAGCTCCTTTCTCTCCCACCCCCTCCGCCCCGCAGACGCCCCCTGGGCCGTCCTGCTGGCCAGCATCGAGCCCGAGTCGGCGGCGGTGACGGTCAACGGCCTGATCCCGGCTCGCTCCTACCAGTTCCGCCTGTGCGCCGTCAACGACGTGGGGAAGGGCCAGTTCAGCAAGGAGACGGAGCGGTGAGCTGCCACATGGCTGACCACATGGCACGTCCTGCCAGCGAGTCACGCTGCGGGTTTTCGCTCGTTGTTTTTTATTCTCCCTGGAGACTCCGAGCCGAAATTCTTCCAAATGTCTGAAAGCCTGAAAGCGAAATCCACCAGCTGGTAGTTTATTCTGGAAGCAGCAGCCTGACTGATCCCTTCAGCCAGTAGCGGGTCAGGAGGGCACGCACACACACACATACAGTACACGCACCATGCACTCTAACACCGTCAAAATCTCACATCTTGTCGGGGATTTAGGTTCCGACCAAGCCCCCTCCATCCAACATGGCTCCCAGTCTTTTCAGTGTACTGTTTCTCACCCAGCACATACGACGAAAAGTTTTTGGCTTCCGCACTATGCGGCTCCATAGAGCATGTAGCAGTAGCGTCACTTCCCATCATGCCTCTGTAACTCCAGTGACACATCGAGATGCAGCAACACGTACAATGCTGCGACGTCACACTGGGAATAACACTATTTTCTGGGGAATTCCTTCCCTTTATATTTTTTTTAAATGATTAAAAGTCAATGACTTAAACATTTACAATAGAAAGATTCATTATGGGCCGTGTTTTAGGTCAAAGGTCATTTTGTCAGCCGTTTTACAGGCGTTTCTGTTTGTATTGCGGTCTAACGGGGAAAATGCTTTTTGGGCCAGATGGGTTTTGGCTGCAGTACTTCAAGTGGCCACTGGAAAATAACCTCCTCCTCCTCCTCCTCAACTGGGATTCTTGCCAACTAGTATGAGTTGTATTACGAATGTTGCTGGACTGGACGTTATGCTGCCTGATCAACTGAAAAACTGTCCCGTCTCCGCCTCTCTCAGCGTGTCGCTACCCGAGGAGCCGCCCAGCGCTCCTCCGCAGAACGTCATCGCCAGCGGCCGCACCAACCAGTCCATCATGATCCAGTGGCAGCCGCCGCCAGAGAGCCACCAGAACGGCCTGCTGAGGGGCTACACCGTCAGGTAGGGGGCACTGCAGGAGCTCCTGGGGTCGAGACCACCTCTGTCTTCTTCCCAATCGTCTGGGAAGGTCCGACAGTGCGTCAATTTACAGCAGGAGGCTGTAAACAGAGGGAGAAATGTGCTGGTTTTTTAAATAATTAACCGACTGTCGCGGATAAAAAGTAAAAATCTGAACAAAAGAGCTAAAGTGAGACCTTCAATGCAGACCTGAAGATAAACTATTTTCTTCTTCAGCGTTTTTCAGTGAAAGTTATAACGGCTGCTGAAAACCAATGACAGTTGAGTTGGAGATGTTGAAGTGTTGATGAATGATTTTTAAAGGTTTCTGTCGATACGCAGACTGTCAAAGAAACAAACTGTAAATCCTGTAAACGGGTCATCAGTTTGAGTCACAGCATCCCGGTGAAACTGCAGGTGTTCCAGCCACCTGTTCACTACTGGGGCTCTGTCTCCCCCTAGCAGGTCGTCTAGTGTACTGCAAGTCCTGCCGCCAATGAGGCGATGTTTCGTCCCGTGTGTTTTAACTGTGTGTGTGTGTGTGTGTGTGTGTGTGTGTGTGTGTGTGTGTGTGTGTGTGTGTGTGTGTGTGTGTGTACCGGCTGACTGGGCTGCCGGTGGACAACCAGATCAGGAACATCTCCAGCCCAGACGTGACCAACCTGCTGCTGGAGGACCTCATCATCTGGACCAACTACGAGATCGAGGTGGCCGCCTACAACGGCGCCGGTCTGGGCGCCTTCAGCCACAAGGTCACCGAGTGGACGCTGCAGGGAGGTGAGATCACGTCTGCCCATGTCACACACACACACATTTCATTCCTCACGTTGCCAAGCAGGAAGGTTCTAAATCCTTGAAGTTCTCAGAAAACACTTCCTGCTTGGCTCCCAGTTGTTGTTGGTGTCTTTTCTGTCTGTCTGTCTGTCTGGTGTCCTGAGATGCTTCCGCTTCTAAAATCCGGCGCCAGCACGAGGCATTTAATCTTCACAAAGTTGCCGGCGTGACGTCCTGCTGTAATCCAGCAGCAGCTCTCACACTCACAGGCCCTCAGAGATCCACCTGTCAGCTGCCCAGTCACACTGATGGAGGGACCTGCTGCCACCTGCAGAGCTGCAAATCAATGATCACAACAACACACACACTCATACGCACAAACACACACACACACACACACACACACACACACACACACACACACTCACTCACTCACACACAGGCAGACTCTCACACACACACACAGAGAGACTCACACACACACACACTCACACACAGGCACAGACTCGCTCTTTCTCTCACACACACACAGACTCACACACACACACAGACTCTCTCTCTCTCTCTCTCTCACACACAGACACACACACACGCACACACTGGGCAGACCTGTTGTCACACCCCCCTGCTTCCTCACCTCACCCCCCCTCTCCCTCTCTCTCCCCGTCACTCGCCCAGTGCCCACCATCGCCCCCGGCAACGTCCAGGCCGAGGCCATCAACTCCACCGCCATCCGTTTCACCTGGACGGCCCCCAACCCTCAGTTCATCAACGGTATCAACCAGGGCTACAAGGTCAGTGTCCAAGGTCACGACCCACACCTGCCAGAGGTCAACTCGTCCTGCCCTCGAGACGGAGAGAGAGAGAGAGACAGTGGGGGTTTGGCACTGTGTGAAGGATGGATCTGCTCTGCCCATTTCTCAGTGGCAGGTCACCTGATCCTGATCCGTCCCACCGTCTTCAGCTGATTTGTGGCGAAGCTGATTCGCCGCCCTGACAAATGCCTGCGTTACTTTGTCACAGTCGGCAGAGTGTCGCTCGCTCGCTCCTTCACGTCATCCACTTCCACCACTCGGTCTGAATCATTAAGTCACATGGAGTCTTCATCACTATGTAATTATGTGGTGGTGGAGGAGGAGGAGGGGTCGGGGGGCACTGGGTGGATGGACCGAGGGCAGCGGCCGAGACGGAACAGGAAGGGAAAGATCGGGGCTCTGACCTCTGACCCCTGCTGGTAGCTAGTTGGAAGGTGTCACGGGGGGCAACGGCCCAAAACTGCCTGGAGGAGAAAAATCAGTCAGTCAGTGAGCAGCAAGAGAGAGAGAGAGGGAGAGAGGGAGAGAGGGACAGGGGGGTCATGTGACTGGCTTCCCTTCACTCATCAGTCGGCCGATCGATCGGCCTTTTTGTGGGAGCGAGATGGTTCCAGACTCATCAGCATGTCGGGACACGATCAGAACCTTCAGCTGGACCTCCTCCCCCGTATCCTCTCTTTCTCTCCCTCTCTCTCCCCCTCTTCCTCCTCCTCACGCTTCCCCTCCTCCTCCCTCCCCTCTCCTCTTCCTCCTCTTCCTCTTCCCCCTCCCCTACTCCTTCTGCTCCTCATCTCCTCGTCTCCTCCACTTCCTCCTCTTCCCACCCCCTCTCCCCTGCCTCCCTACCCACCACCCCTTCCTCCCCATCCTCCTCTTCCTGTTCCCCTCCCTTTCCTTCTGCTCTCTCATCTCCTCGTCTCCTCCACTTCCTCCTCTTCCTCTTCCCCCTCCCCTACTCCTTCTGCTCCTCATCTCCTCGTCTCCTCCACTTCCTCCTCTTCCCACCCCCTCTCGCCTGCCTCCCTACCCACCACCCCTTCCTCCCCTCCTCCTCCGCTTCCACTTCCTCCTATCTTCACACCCCCACCCCCTCCGCCCCCTCCTCCTCCTCCTCCTCTCACTCTGCTCTCTGCTCTCCAGCTGCTGGCCTGGGAGCCTCGCCGGGAGCAGCAGGAGGTTTCCATGGTGACAGTGCGGCCCAACTTCCAGGACAGCGTCCACGTGGGCCTGGTGACGGGCCTGAAGAAGTTCACCCAGTACTTGACCTCGGTGCTGTGCTTCACCACGCCCGGCGACGGCCCCCGCAGCCCCGCCCGGGCTGTGAGGACGCACGAGGACGGTGGGTGGCTTCGTGTCGCTACTAAAACTTCCTGCGGGCCGCATTTATTTATTATTCATGCAGATCTCCTGGGAGGAGTAAGAGGAGCGCTAATGACCGCAGCCGGCCAGGAGGCAGCTAATTGGGACGTTCCTTTAGAGATTATTAGTTTGAGAAAAGTTAAACTCCCCCCAAATGTTTTTGTCAGCAGACAGTTTTGCCGGCAATTAGCTTGTTTATTGCACATCTTATCCTGGTAAACACATTTTTTTTGAAATGCAGAAGCTGTCGCCTCGAAGCTGTGGTTCTGCTCCACACTGGGTGTTTAATCTCCTGCTGGTCCTCCTTCTCCAACAGCCCCGGGAGCTGTGGGTCACCTGAGCTTCACCGAGATCCTGGACACCTCGCTCAAGGTCAGCTGGAGCGAACCCGGCGAGAAGAACGGCGTTCTCACAGGTACCATGTCTGGCTGTCAGGAAACATCACAGGACGGCTGGTTCACTGCTGGGAGATCAAGACAAAGCCCAGTTTAGATGAAGCTTGGATGTTCTGTAAACTGGGCTTCAACCAGTTTGCAGAACAACAAGGGCGTTTGTCCTCAGGCAGACTCACCTACTGGTACCTGAACGCAGCACGGCAGAGTTCACCCCAGTCCCCCCTTCGCTGACTCTCTGCTCGATGATTCGCTGTGCACGAGGTGGGATTCACGAAACTATTCAGCTTCGTGCAGAACAAAAACCCAGAGGTGATGTTACAGTAATATCCCCAGTGTTCGTAAAGGTCGACATTCTAGCGCCACCTTCCAGAGTGTTTTTTTTTTCCCATCACTCGTCAAAGTGCTGCTGCTGCTGCTGCTCTGAGGCGTGTGAAATTATTGATTTGGCCAGAAATGCAGCCTAATGTCTTATGCAACCGCATGAAAAAAGAGCCGCTAGCCAGAGAGCTAATTGCATTACCTTGGAGTGTGTGTGTGTGTGTGTGCGCGCGCGCGCGTGTGTGTGTGTGTGTGTGTGTGTGTGTGTGTGTGTGTGTGTGTGCAGCGGGCAGCATAATCACAGACTGATTCAATTTCTGAAGAAGTTAATTTAATATTTCTCCTCACTCGCCCACTCTCTCAGCCTCACTCTCTCTCCTCGCTGCTCCTCAGGTTACAGGATCTCATGGGAGGAGTTCAACCGGACCAACACCCGGGTCACCCACTACCTGGCCAACGTCACCCTGGAGTACAAGGTGACGGGGCTGACCGCCCTCACCACCTACACCATCGAGGTTGCCGGCATGACCTCTAAGGGTCAGGGTCAAAGGTCGTCCTCCACCATCTCCTCCGGCGTCCCACCAGGTCAGACATGTGACACTCTGACCCTGCTGTCGCTCATGGTCGCAGTGGTGCTCCAGTGTGTTGCTGTGTTTGTTGAGTTTTGCTTGGAATCGATTGACCACCAGGGACCCACTGAGTCGTTTCCCAGTGACCCAGAATGAGTCGTCCCCCTCCAAATGCACAAAAAGAAAACCGATCAGAACCCTCGTGGTGTCTTCGTCGGCTGAGGGAGTGCTACGGCAGCTCTTCACTCTTTGAGTCTTTTTCAAACTTTTTGCGTCTATTTCTTACGGAAGCACATTGCTGCCACCCTAGAATAAAAAAGGGGCTCAGTATCACGTTATAGCGTGAAAGTATCACGGTTTTATGTGATAATTTTCACGTTATAACGTGATACTGAGGGGACATTCAAAAACCCTTACAACCAAAAACATCGATCAATCATAGCCAAATTTCGTGTGGACATGATTGTAATGTGTCATGATCATAACGTGAAAGTTATCACGAAATAACGTGAAGTTTTTTTGTGATAGTTTTATGTTATAAAGTGAGACTGAGCCCTGATTTTTTTTTTTGTTCTAGGATGTGCTTCCATAATTTCTAACTTATTTGAGTCCCTTTCTATCTTTTTTGAGTCCTTTTCTAACTGTAAGTCTTTTTCTAACTTTTTGAACCTTTTTCAAAAATTGTAAGTGTTTTTCTGACTTTTTCTTTGCTCAGCTCACAGTAATTCTGTGATGACTTAACTTTCCGGCCCATCATAGGACGATAAAGGCTCATGTCATCAGATTCACCGAGGTCCAGGTGCACGTTGCATTTGAAGCGGCATCACGTTAGCAGAGACACTATGCTGTCCATGTGTGGGAGCGATGGCCTTTAGGGGGCGCTGCTCTACATGATCTGTGTCACTGTGCAGGTGTAAAGAAAAGCGCAACCATCAGTAACAACCGACTTCAGGACTAAAAGAAGCTCCTTTTCCTCTCAGTCGCTGGTGTGTCTATAAATATATTTTGAATATTTCCTAACCGTCCTCTTCTCAACGCTGGCGATGATACCTGGCAGGCTCTCCAGGAGCTTGGCTGGCGCACGTGTGTGCGCGTGTGTGTGTGTGTGTGTGTGTGTGTGCGCACGTTCTGCCAACCAACACACACATAAACACACACACACACACTCATCCTTCTACACAAAAAGGCCAGCAGTGATGCCGGCGAGCCCAGAAAAAAAACCTCCTGGCCGTCGTTTGGATTCAACATTTTCAGATTAGTTTCCCTTCCCGGACGTCCAGGAAATAATCCCCTCTTCCTCCACCTCCCCCTCTTTCTCCTTTCCTCCTCTTCCTCCTCCCACTCCTCCTCATCCTCCTTGCTGTTTATCCTGCTGCTTGTGTAAACAGTAGGGTGTCTGAGTGAATCACATCTGCAGATCTCTGCTGTACTAGACGTGTTCTGGCATCCCTCTCGCTGATCTGCTGCTGGTGGTGGGGGTAGGGGGTTGAGGGTGTGTGGCGGGGGTGGTGCTTCTATCCTCCCACCGTAGTATCTGCACCGCCACAGGGGGGAGCTGTGGGAGGAACCTAATGAACCCTGGTCTTCTACTTGTCTCCACACAGAGCTCCCCGGTCCTCCCACCAACCTGGCCATCTCCAACATCGGGCCGCGCTCCGTCATGCTGCTCTTCAAGCCAGGCTACGACGGCAAGACCTCCATCTCCCGCTGGCAGGTGGAGGCCCAGGTACGTGCTGAGGGTCACACATCACCACACCTACTCTTGCTCCTCAGGTTAGTCACGGCTGCTCACTGCAAAGAGAGACTGTCAGCTCTCAGGAAATTGAAAGGCATTGTGGGTAACGGCTCTCAACTTCACTTGATGTGCAGTGATGCTGAGCTGTCGCTTCCTGTCTCCTCCACCATCTCCCCCTCCTCCTTTTCCTGCTCTTCCTCCTCCACCTCGATTCTTGCTCCTCCTCCTGATCATCTTCATCCTCACCACCACAGTGGGGTGTGAAGTTCAGCTATTTCAGTTTAGAGGCAAAACCTCTTAAAAAATACCAAAAGCAGCCCAGGAGTCCAACTGAATCTTCTTCCAGTTTTTCCTGGCTGGTGTTTTAAGATCCCAGCGAGGATTTTGAGACGTCTCCACACTGATGCTTCTCTCCTGGTCTTCTGACCTGACAGCAGCTCACAGCGATGCTGCTTCCTCTTCTTCAGGGCTGTGTTTGTTCATTCGACTCCCTCAGCCTGGGAGGAGTTTCTCTTCCCGCCAGGAGGCTTTTTGTCTCCGTCTGAATCTGTGGCTTGATGTGTTTTCATAGCATCAAGTTTTTTTCTGCCGCCCTGTTCTGATCTGCTGCTGCTGTGTTGTTGCTGTCAGGTTGGCCTGCTGGGAGACAGTGAAGACTGGCTGATGGTCCACCAGGTGTCCAACCAGCCGGAGGCTCGTTCCCTGGAGGTGCCGGCCCTCAACCCCTACACACACTACAGGTCAGGAGTGAAGAAAAATGCATAAATGCATCATTTTTTCGTAAAATTCATCAGTAAAATGGAAACTCAACCTCTCCAGTTGAAGAATATTTTTGCCCAGAAAATCTTTTTTCGTACAATGATTAAATGCAACACGCTTCAATCGTCTTAATTTAACGCAGTGACGACTCTGTTGGTGTTTTCACTGGTTTTACTAGTTTGACTGGAGGTTGTGCCAGTGACTGGGCTGACATCCACACTCTCACCTGGCTGCTGAGGTTCAATGTCAGCAGGTGAAGGATCAGCTTCTTCACGTCCAGAGTCCAGTGTTAAATCACAGTCTGCCGCTCCGTCTCCCAGGTTCAGGATGCGACAGGTCAACATCGTGGGCACCAGTCCTCCCAGTCAGCCCAGCAGGAAGATTCAGACACTGCCTGCACCTCCCGACATGGCGCCAGCCAACGTCACGCTGCGCACCGCCAGTGAGACCAGCCTGTGGCTGCGCTGGATGGTAGGTTCAGGCTTCAGGTTTGGTGTTCAAGGTTCAGGGGTTGAAGGTTCAGGGTTTGGAGTTCAGAGTTCAAGGTTCAGGTTGAGGGTTCAGGGTTGAAGGTTCAGGTTCAGAGTTCAAGGGTTCAGAGTTCAATGAACAGGGTTAAAGGTAAAGGGTTCAGAGTTCAAGGTTTAGGGTTCAAGGATCAAGGTTCAGGGTTCAAGGTTCAGGGTTGAGCCTCAGTTGGCTCCTGCTCCACTTCCCTCCTCCAATAGCTCCTCTCTATTCCCTGCAGCCACTGCCTGAGTGGGAATACAATGGGAACGCCGAGCAGTTGGGCTACAGGGTCCAGTATTCCCGGGCTGGCTCGCAGGGCCGCGCCCTGGTCCACGTCATCAGCGACCGCCTGGAGAGGGAGTTCACCGTGGAGGACCTGGAGGAGTGGACCGAGTACGAGGTCCGAGTCCAGGCCGTTAACGGCATCGGGGCGGGTCCCTGGAGCCCGCCGGTCCGGGGGCGGACCCGAGAGTCTGGTGAGTCTCCATCACCAAACACCCAGAGGAACCACAGAGCATCCAGACTCTAACGTCTCTGTTGTTGGTTCTGCCCGTCGCACACAGTGCCCTCCTGCGGACCCACAAACGTGTCGGCCTTCGCCACCACCTCCAGCAGCATCCTGGTGCGCTGGGTGGAGGTTCCTGAGCCCGACAGGAACGGCCTCATCCTGGGATACAGGGTCAGTTTGCACCACAGAGTGCTCGGAGAAGATCTTCATCTGCAGCAGGTTGACCTCTGCTCCTCCTCTTTCTCATCCTCCTTTTCAATCTCCTCCTTCTCCTTCTCCTCTTTTTCTTCCTCTCCTCCTCATTTCGTCCAGGTGGTGTACAAGGAGAAGGACTCGGATGGCCCCGCCCACTCCTGGACGGTGGAGGGTAACTCCACCCACAGCGTCCAGCTGACTGGCCTGGGGAAGTACGTGCTGTATGAGATCCAGGTGTTGGCCTTCACCAGGATGGGGGACGGCCGTCCCAGCTCCCCGCACATCCTGGAGCGGACGCTGGATGATGTTCCGGGACCTCCGGTGGGAATCCTGTTCCCAGAGGTGCGAACCAGCTCGGTGCGGCTCATCTGGCAGTCGCCAGCGCAGCCGAATGGGATCATCCTGGGTGAGTCACTGCAGGTCTTCCTGTTCTTCTTCTTCTTCTTCTGCTCCTTCTCCTCTGGGTTCAGCAGCAGGTTGTTGTTGATGTTCTGACAGTACAGAGAGTCATCGGAGGCCTCGTCTCGTTAACAAGGGATTTTCCTGTGAACGTCTGTCACATCATCTGCTCCAGACTCGGCAGTGTGACAGACGTTCACGTCAGCGGGACCAGATGCTAATTGAGTCGTTTTCTCAGACGAGATGTTCGCTCACGGCGGCCCGTCTTCCAATATTGCAAAATATTTTCTCCCCTCTGGTCTTTTGATTCACATTTACACATCATTTCTCTTCCTCCTCATTCTCCTCCTTCAACCCCCCTCCCCCGCCTTCTTCTCCTTTTCCTTCTCCTCCTCCTCCTGCACAACTGCCCCCTCCTCCTCCTCCTTTTTCCACTCATCCTCTTTTTCCTCCTCCTTCTCCTCCCCCACCACCACCTCCTTCTCCTCCACCTCCGCTTCCTCCCTTCCTCCATCTCACCCTCCTCCTCCTGCAGCCTACCAGATCACCTACCACCTCAACTCCTCCAACGGTAACTCTGCCACGGTGGACGTGCTCAACCCCAGCGCTCGCCAGTACACCGTGGCCGGCCTGAAGCCCGAGTCCGTCTACGTCTTCCGCATCACGGCACAGACCAGGAAGGGGTGGGGCGAGGCGGCCGAGGCCCTGGTGGTCATCACGGAGAAGAGAGGTGAGAGGCCAATCAGAGGGCGAGGGAGTCAACGTGTTGACGTGTCAGTTTTTTCAGAGTCAGGATTCAGCAGCAGCTGAGAAAAACGTCTTTATTCGGAGTTCAGACAAATTCAGACAAACAGGAAGTGCAGCAGCAGCATTAGTATCAGTATCAGTATGCAAGGCTGCTATGTTGGCCCACTGGTGTGAGATCCTGAGCTGAGCTGAGATCAGCTGGGGTCCCTGCAGATGTTTCCTGCTGTGTGTGTGTGTGTGTGTGTGTGTGTGTGTGTGTGTGTGTGTGTGTGTGTGTGTGTGTGTGTGTGTGTGTGTGTGTGTGTTTGCGTGTATGTGTGTCTGTCTCACAAACACACACACACACACAGACGTCAGTGCGTGCGTGCGTGTGGGTGTGCGTGTGTTCATGTGTTTGTGTGGCTCTCAGAAGTCCGCCTGCTTCCCTCCAGACACGACCTGCTGTGGGTTGTTGTCTTCATCTTCAGTTTGTTTGTGCCAGTTGAACATCATTTGCCAAAAAACTGATTTCTCCCTCCAAACTTTGCTGCACTTCCTGCTCTCTCCCCACTCACCTCGATCTCTCTCTCTCTCTCCTCCCTCCCTCCCTACCCACCCCCAGCCCGCCCTCAGCCCACCAGCCGCCCGGCCGTCCCTCAGAAGGAGGTTCAGGCCCGCCACGTGCTGCTGTCCTGGGAGCCCGGCAGCGACGGCCTGTCTCCGGTCCGCTATTACACCGTGCAGCTGCGAGAACTTCCAGAGAGCAACTGGAGCGTCCACTCAGCCTCCGTCAAGCACGAGGACACCAACTACATCGTCTCGGGGTAAAACTGTCTCAAAAAAACACTCTTTCTGTGTTTTTTGTACTCTTTTCAGTTTTGTTTTGTTTGTTTTTTAACTTTGGTTATTCTTTATTTGGATTAGCCCCTTGAGATGCATCATTTCATTTTCAGGGGGGCCCATACTTATAAACAAACAAGGAATCAATTTACAATCATTAATTCGACAATACATAAATTAAGGGACCAGTGTGTAAAATTTGGCTTGATTTATGATTTTTATATTGGTACAATAAAAGTCATTTGGTTTTCCTACCCTGAGAACAGTTCTCATATATCTAAGAATATACACAGTGCCGCCATTTTTTAAGGAAGCCTGTCTGACATTGCCCTAGATATGAAATGCAGGTGGGTGTCTTTAAAAAATTTACACACTGGACCTTGAATACAACACTTGAAGAACAAAAACAAACAAACAAAAAATAAATGAACCCAAAAGAAAAACCACAGTTAACATCATGGTAACATCAATAGCAGTAACAAGAAGGCCACGTGGGCGAACGCTGAGACTGAGGAAACGGCAAATAATAAATATAACCAGCGAGTTACTGTCGTTGTAATAAAAATAATAACAAAGAACTTGTTGTTCAACAGTGTGCTGTTGACAAAGTAAAAGAGTCTGTTCGTCTGATAGGTAAAAAATAAAAAATTCAGTCAGCTCATTCGAAAAATTTTCCACACCCAGCTGCTTTAAAGGAAACTTTTTTTTTGGAAGGAATAGCTTGGTTTCAGTCAGTAGTGATGGAGAAAACTGTCCAGGAGATTCCGAGAGATTGTACAGATTGAGAGCCTGTTTCAAGACGTCGAAAACCCAGTTAACACGCAAGCTAACATATCTCTGATGAAGTGGTCACATTAGTGGATGGGCATTAGTATTAGCATTAGCATTAGCAGACTCCACTCCTCCCAACCGCAGACGTCGCGTTGAAATCCACTTCTTTACTGCGTTGTTCAGTGAGCTTTTAAACTTCTCACCTTTGGGAACAACAACCTTTGGAACTCTAAAAAAAAACTTTTTTTTTTTTCTCGGTCAGAGCGATTGCAACTGGAAACTACGTAAAACATCAGTAATTTTCTAAACGACAGATCCTCAGCAACTAACCAACTTTCCACTTCCTGCCACCTCCTCGACCCTCCTCTCCCCTCCTCAGCCTCAAGCCCTTCACCTCCTACCAGTTCCGGGTCAAAGCCACCAATGACATCGGCGACAGCGAGTACAGCGAGGAGAGCGAGGCTATCACCACGTTGCAGGACGGTAGGACGCAGGGGCGGTGGGGATGTGATATTTTTTGTGAGGCTAGTTTTACACTCTGAACCTCGACAAGGTCAGAGTTGATCATTAATTCCCGTCCTCAGCCGATGGTGCTCATGAGTCTTGTCTGACATTATCCCCAATTTTCATCATTTTTTTCTCTCTTACAGCAAAATTATTTTCCATTAAAACACACCAGAGGCAGCAGATTTAGCCCACTGTTTATAGTCTCCTGCTAAAACCGCTGCTTTGGAAACAAAGGCAACCTCCTCAAAGGGGGTGGAGCCAACACCTGGCTCGGGGTGCGGTCACTAACTTGGCAGGTGTTTCAGTTTAGTGACTTTTCAATGAATGTCTTTTAGAATGTAAAGACTTCTCACGTAAAGTCTAAAGGTCAAAGGTCTTCGGCTGTGAGTTGAGTTGATTTACTGACTCGAGGGTGTTTTATCTCAGGATCCACATGTATGACATCATGTGTGACATCACACCAGCGCCACATTTGCTTCTAAAAGACTGCAATGCCTGCTTGAATCGGCCTGTTGCTGGGGCGCCGCCCTGCTGGCACGCTCGGGGAGCACGCAGGCCCCCTGGCAGTCTCTATTTCCGGCCTCTGATTGGTCGCAGCTGTTCTCTCTCCTCACACCGTGAAGACTTTTAGCCTCTCCAGTCAGTCGGTCGCCCACCTTGTTTTCAACTCAATTTAGCCCATTCTTCTTCTTCTCTCCCTCCTCCTCCTCCTCTCCCTTCTTCACCTCCTCTTGTTTGTCATCCCCAGCGCCCGACGAGGCTCCCAGAATTCTCTCCGTCACGCCACACACCACCACCTCGGTGCTGATCCGCTGGCAGGTGAGCCGGAGCTTCACGGTCCCTGTTTCCCAGCTAAATGTGGGAGAGTGTGACCCTTGATGACAGAGTGCAGTGTGTGCGTGTGCGTGTGTGTGTGTGCGAGCTGCACGCTGTTTACAGCCAGGAACACACTCACAGCTGAATTGAGGGCTCGTAAAGCGGTTCTGAGGCCTGAAGTTTGACTTTTATGGAGACACACTTGTAGGTTTTTATGGAGGAGGAGAGGCTCGTTATCGCCTCCCGCAGGTCTCTCCTCCTCCGGCGCTGCTCGCTCATTTTCAGCACAGGAGGGTTTGTGTGTGGGTGGGGCTGGGGGATTTCTCCAGGTGACTCACCTGTGCATGAGCTCAGCCTTCCTTTAATCACATTTCAACCGAGTCTCTTCTCTGCCCCAGTAAAATAATAAATAATCATTTAAAGCGTGAATGAGGCCAATTTTTTTTTTTCACACTCGACCCTGTTAGAGAGTGAAAAGTGGGTCAGGTTGGTTGCTTGGTTGGCTGGTTGGCTGGTTGGCTGGCTGGTTGGTTGTGGAGTTTGTGAGGCTCAGATGCTGCAGACGTTGTGTCTCTCTCTACCCCCCCCTGGTGGCAGCCGCCCTCCGAGGAGAAGATCAATGGGATCCTGCTGGGGTTCCGGATTCGCTACCGGGAGCTGCTGTACGACCGCCTGCGCACATACTCCGTCCATGCCATCAGCAGCGTGGCAGCGTGGGCGGAGCTAACCGGTGAACACCTCCTCTTCCTCCTCCTCCTCCTCCTCCTCTTCCATCTCCTCTCTTCCTTCTCCTCCTCCTGCTCTCCATCTCCTCCTACTACTACTATTCCTCCTCCTCTTCCTCCTCCTCCATCTCCTCGTCAATACCTCCCTTTCTCATCCATTTCCCTCCTCCTCCCCTTCGTCCTCCTCTATCTTCTTCCTTCATCCCCCTGTTCCCCCCCATTCGCCTCCTCCTCTTCCTCCTTCTCCTCTGGCTCAACCCAACGTCTCCACGCTGATGTCGTCCTGCTTGAATCCTCTCCACTTCTTTTTTCTGTCCCCTCTTGCAGCTCCCTACAGCGTTCGCAACCTGAGTGATGCCTCTCTCACCCAGTACCAGCTGGACAGTAAGTAACTCACATTCTCCTCTCACCAATAACCATAATCAACAATAGTGGGGAAAAATAGTTTTTGGACACCCCTAAAAAATGTTTCCAAAGGTTTGGCTGCAACAGAGGCACACAAACAAACAAATGGGAATATTTTTGTTGTTTATAGCTAATAAAACAAAATAAGAAAAGTAAGAAAAAATAAGAAAAGTTCTTGTTCTGGTTCTTGCACTCAACGTCATTCTGCTGAAACATCCAGTTGTGAACCTGAACAGAACAGTGCAGCTTGTGGCTTAATGTTGGTGACTGCACTGACATAAATAAGGTTCTTAACACAATTCAGGACATCAGAGAAGCACCAGGTGTCCAAACACTTTTTTCCACCATTGCACTACCGGTAGTCAGAAATGGCTCAACCATGGACACCAAGACAGCAGTCGGCGCAGTGGGAGCACCAAACACACAAGCACACACACACACACACACACACACACAGTTAAAGACATGAAGCACAACCAAACTCAACACAATCCAAGACAATGTGTGTCTGATCTACTGGTGATAAAAAAAAATTCTGGTCCCCGTGAAATTCTCCGATTTATGACACCGAGTCTCTCCGTGAGTTTCTGGTCTCAGATTTGCTAAGAAATTGAAATAATGAAAAAACGTACAGACTGTGCGTGTGTGTGTGTGTGTATGTGTGTGTGTGTGTGTGTGTGTGTGTGTGTGTGCATTTTCCAAAAACTGTGCGCCAGTGAACCTGAAACCTCCAAGAAGTGCGACTGTGTGTGTTGATCAGTGTTTTTTCTTCCCTCCGTTTTAGAGCTCGGCAAACACAAGCGCTACGAGATCCGCATGAGCGTCTACAACGCGGTGGGCGAGGGTCCCAGCAGCCCGCCGCAGGAGGTGTTTGTCGGGGAAGCAGGTGTGTGAAACTCCTCCCCCTTGTCCTGTGCCCCGCCCCCCTCACTCTCCTCCACCGTCACACCTGCTCTTGCTCAGCTCTAATTTCCCTGCTGCTGGATTTCAGGGTTTCCCTCAATGTTGCCAACTTAGCCACTTTGTTGCTATGTTTAGCCAGTACTCAGCGCCCTCTAGTGACTTTTCTTTTTCAGAAAAGCGACCATAGCGACAAAAAAATTAACTTTCTTCTGCTGCTCTCTGAGACTTTCGGAGACTCAGATGTGAAACCACGGAGCATTTCTTCCTACCTGCTCACCAGTGTTGCTGCCATTTTGGTTCCAATGGTTACTGATCTTATCTACTAGGGTTCTGATTTCTCATGTGGTACTTAAGGGGACCACAAAGTCTTAAAGGTTGAAAACCAGAAAAAACGGTCACACTGCCAGAGCGTCCATGTTCTCTCAGAAGAAGTTAATCTGAAGCTCTAAACATTTTCAACATATTTATTTCATTTGTCTGTCCACCACGGTCTTCCTCTCTGACCTACAGTGTCCATTCCAATGATGTGAGCAAAATTATACAAATGAAGTGATGACGTCATTTAGCGACTTCTAGTCCATTGCTTGCTTGCTCTGAACTCTCTGAGTGATGTAAAAACCCTGTCTAACCCCACCCACTCCCGCCGGCAGTGCCCACCGCCCCCCCGCAGAAGGTAGCCATCCAGTCGGCCACCGCCACCCAGCTGGAGGTCACCTGGGAGCCGCCGCCCGTGGACGCTCAGAACGGAGACATCCAGGGCTACAAGGTGAGACTGCACCCCCTGATGGAGAACTTTAGAAAACCAACGTCTTCCTTCATCACATAAAAACTCAAAGGGCCTCGTGGGACTGTATCCAGTTAATGTTGTTCACCAGTTAAAGGCACCCAACCCCACCCCCACCTGCTGTTACCGCTCAGCGAAGCTTTCAGTCTTCTGCTCGGGAGAACGTTGGCGGGGAATAAAATAAAAGAAGTTTTCCTTTAGGGAGCCACCAAATGGGAGTTTGCAGAAGGAGCACAATTCCCTGAACATGTCTGCAGGCGAACATTAACATCTATTTATCTCTCTCTCTCTCTCTCTCCCTCTCTCTCTCTCTCTCTCTCGCCCGCTCGCTCGGCGGGTGCAGGTTTACTTCTGGGAGTTCCAGAAGAAGAACGAGACGGAGCGCCTGCGGACCCTCTTCATGCCCGAGGGGGGCGTGAAGCTGAAGAACCTGACGGGTTTCACCACCTACATGATCAGCGTGGCCCCCTTCAACGCTGCCGGGGACGGGCCCCGCAGCCCGCCCACCAGGGGGCGCACCCAGCAAGCAGGTAGGCGGAGCCGGGAGAAAAACAAACAAATAAAGACAAACAATGAATTAACGAGGGACATAATTTAGCAGCATGGAGGAAAAGAAGGAGGAGGAGGAGGAGGTGAAGACAGAGGAGGCAACAGGCCGATACAATTAAAGCTACGATGAGTTAGCGCAGTGAGATGAAGGCGGTGCAGTCGTTTGTCATGTTAGCTCACCGCAGGTTGTTAGTGTTTTTTTTTTATAGAGCGACGTGCCGAGAGTTTTCCTCAGAGCCGACCAGTCAAGCGTGAGGGAAGAATTAGCAGCCGGGATGATGCTAATGGACGCTGTCAGCCAGCCAAACCCTGTTAGCGCTGCGCTACACAGAGCATAAGTTCCCAATCAGCAAACTTGCATCATCTTCTGCTGCGTCCAATAACGCGGACACGCACATGTAGACTCGGCACTAACTAAACTAAACGCTGCAGCCTTGAGCCTGGAAAACTTCCCTCTGTCACTTTATCCATCAGTTCAAGTCCAGCAAGAGTCAGGAAGTGGAGGACCTGCTGGTCTGGGAATTAGGTCACTGTCCAGCTCCTTGGAATCAGAACATCAAGATGGACCTTCCTGTTGTTTTTGTCGTTGTTGTTGTTTTTAGCATTGTTAGCATTGTTAGCCAACACCTGATCTGTTGGGTGAAAACGTAAACAGATAGGCATTAACTGGTAGATAGCACTTCAATCAGATGGCTGCACTGAGCTCTGAGCTGCAGCTTGATGTTCCTCTGACTTCCTGAGATAAAACTTTCTTTCTGTTGACGCCGCCGGCCATGAACGCAAAAAAAAAAAATTCTGTCTTCAGATGAAAGTATGGGTCATTTTTACACCTCAGCAGTGAGAGGAGGAGCTTTGTCCTCTAACAGCATCCTGACTGGATCAGGTGCTCTGCAAGTTCCTCTGAAGGTTCCTCAGCAGAGAAGCTGCAGCTTAGCCGCTAAAGTTTGAGAGGAGCTGGAACTGGAGGAGCCGGAGGAGGTCCAGCAGCCCCGAGGCTGTGCTGGACCGCTGCTCCATCTTCAGCTCAGTAACGAGTCGTACAGGGCCTCAGGCCTTTTGAAGTTGTTTTTTTCGTTATTATTTTTGTCATGATTGATTGACAGCTTTAATGGTACAAAGCTTTGATTCGGCCTTCTGGGGTCACCTGAAGGAAATACATTCAGAACCTGATTAATCAGAGACACACAGGTGCAACATTAGTGGCTACAGAGGCCGATGACGTGAGTGAGTCAGACGACCTGAGTGACCTTGATGATCAAGTGGGCTGTAGCCATAAATTCCAGGCCAGTGCAGTGGCGGGCCGTCCGCCCAATCTAGGCTTTCTCTGCTGGCCTAAACATACAGGAAGCACATTTTCCCATAAATATGATAATCAAGTTATTCTCCATATTCTGTTCTTTTCACATCATATAAAAACCACTTGGTTGTGCTGTTTTCATTGTTGTATATTACGGTACAGTTTTTATCCAATCATATTTCTGCCAGCTCGTGTTGTCAGATTCTATGAAATCTGCCTTAGGCCAGCAGAACCGACATACCAGGCTCCCGTCCGCTGTCAGTGAGTGGACCTCAGTTAGTTGTGACAGCCAATCAGATCTCGAGTCTGCGATGCTAGGGCCAGCTAGCTGGCTTTACACTGAACTTCACACATACACGTCCTGTGATTGGATAAGCCCTGAGAACTTGACAGATTTAACTCAACCCGAAGTCTGGTTGCCACCACATTGAACCCACAACGTTTGAAGGAGAATATAAAATTTAGTTGCAGAATCTTCTGCAATTTGAATTGTAAACAACATGTTCAATTCTTTATTAATTTATTAGTTCAATAGTTTGTTTTGGTGTTGTGTCGATGATGGTCTTTCATACGAATCGGCGACAATGCACAGATTATTGCATAAGAGTTAAAGTTTATAGAGTACTGTTGGTGGACTTATTAAAACTTTGTTGAGGAATCTCTTAAAATCACCTTTTATACCATCTATTTGCAAGTTTTGACTGTATCAGTGGCCTTACTTATTTAGTCTGGGCTATGATTTAAATGCTCCGGAAACTAAGGTTTGCTCTAGGCCACCTACAGTATATGAAGATGATGTGATGTGTAAATATGTTTCTCTATGGATTCACGAGCCGTAACGTCCTATTGAGAGTAATATGAGGTGTATTCATTTCGGGTGGAATACATATGACATTACTGATGGTTTAGGCGTGAAATGCACGGCCCGCCACCTGGCCAGTGCATGGCCATAATTAAATGTGGATTAAAGTTCATTTGTAGTTGGAGTGAATTAAGGTCACTCCTTATTTCTGTTGTTGACACTTTTCTGCTAACAAATTAACAAGACGTCTCGCAGCTTATAAAATTACTGAAGACTCTCTTCTCGCTAACGAACCATCCAAACCCCCACTGAGACCCTGATTATTCACCGTTTCCCACGATGAGTCTTTTTTTGACCTTTGACCTCCGTGTGGCTGCAGCTCCCAGCGCCCCCAGCTTCATCCACTTCAGTGAGCTGACCACCACCTCGGTCAACGTGTCCTGGGGTGACCCCACCTTCCCCAACGGCATCATCGAGGGCTACCGGCTGGTCTACGAGCCCTGCAGCCCAGTGGAGGGTGAGACCTCAAACACCTGCTCACTTCAATTCACTCTTTAACTCTTAGCTACTGCTCAGAACCAACTCCATATCCACGCTAGCGTTGCTACAAGCTAATCATCACCGTGGTTGCCACCTTTGACATCTAATACGCTGTGAAAAATGATCCTTGACTGATTTTCCCACAACTAATTCCATCACTGCCCATCTGTCTGTCTGTGTGTGTGTGTGTGCGTGTGTGTGTGTGTCGGCCCACCATGCCTGGCCTTTGTGGGACCTGCTCTAAACGTGGTCTGTCTGTCCAGAGTCCTCAGTGGCCTGTGCCGACTGTGTCCACTCCCCCTCCCCCCCAGGCGTCAGTAAGACGGTGACGGTGGACGTGAAGGGCGGCGCCCCCCTCTGGCTGAAGCTCAGAGACCTGGCCGACGGCGTCACCTACAACTTCCGCATTCGGGCCAAGACCTTCATCTACGGGCCCGAGGTGGAGGCCAATATCACCACCGGGCCGGGAGAAGGTATATCTCCTGCCGCCTGCTCGTCTCTCCATGTAGTTTCACGTAGTTTGATGTGGTTTGACATTTTTTGACATAATTTGAATTAGTTTAACATAGTTTAAAACAATTTGACATAGTTTCATGTCATGCAGTTTGACGCAGTTTGACGTAGTTTGGCGTAGTTTGACATATTTTGACGTAGTTTGATTTAGTTTGACATAGCTTAAAACAATTTGACGTGGTTTCATGTCATGTAGTTTGACGCAGTTTGACATAGTTTGGCGTAGTTTGATGGAGGTTGGAACTCTTCCCATCAACAGCTGAGCTCTCTCTGCGTCCCCCTCTTCCCCCCAGGAGCTCCAGGGCCTCCCGGGGAGCCTTTTATCACACGTTCCGGCTCTTTTCTCACCATCCACTGGACCAGTGGTGATCCAGGACGAGCTCCCATCACCCGCTATGTGATCGAGGCCAGACCTTCAGGTTGGAACCTCCACCACTACCACTACCACCACCACCACCACCACTTTCATCATAATGGGGTGAAGCGTCGACAGCTACCGCTGCTGCCCCGGTGTCTGTATCGCTGCCAGTTTAATGGCTTATTGATTGGCGTCTGGTTTCAGTGTGATTGACAGGCTGAGGGGGAAGAGGGAGGGGGATGAGGGGACATGTTTCACTACTCTTGGGAAACAAGTGATGGCGGGGGTGCTTAGCGTTGGATTTTACGCTTGGTTAACCTTCCTCAGACTTCCCCCATTCCCTCAATCTGCTGTGATCCCTCCATATGCTAGCGGCCAGACAGAACTTTTGATAGCTTCACCCAACCTCCCGGCTCCAACTGGGACTAGATCAACTTTTTTAAAGCCAGACAAGTCCAGACGACATAATGGATTAAACCCCCCCAGAGATGGTTGGTTTTTTTTTGGCCCGTAACACTGCTAACAGCTTTGGACGGAGGGTGGAGGGAGTTATAAATCATCTCGATTTAAGGCTTGATTTCCCCAAGCGAGCCATCAAACTTCAGGGCTTGTGCTTGAAGTTTTACCGAAATTTCATTCGGGATGTAGATTTGCATTAAGCACACACATCCAATCGCCGCCCCCGGCAATAACAGGCTGACTTCCTGCTGCAGATGAGGGACTGTGGGACATCCTGATCAAGGACATACCCAAGGAGGTGACATCACACACCTTCAACATGGAGCTCCTGAAGCAGGGCATCACCTACGACTTCAGGGTGATCGCAGTCAACGACTATGGCTACGGCTCCCCCAGCCTGCCGTCTCCTTCCATATCTGGTGAGATTATTCCAATCAGCTGAGATGAAAAAATAAAATAAAAAGAAAAACTCATTCTAACTTCTTCCGTTATCTGTCCAGCCCAAAAGGTGGCTCCTTTCTACGAGGAGTGGTGGTTCCTGGTGGTGGTGGCCCTGGTGGGGCTCATCTTCATCCTACTGCTGGTCTTCATCCTCATCATCCGGGGACAGAGCAAGAAGTACGCCAAGAAGTCTGACTCAGGTGAGTGGGCGGCACCAGTGTCGCTGGCCGATGCTGCGTACTTCTTACGGTTGTTATTGTTTGATGTCCTCAAGATGTTTACTGTGGTTTTGTGATGTTTTAGTTTTATTTTTGTTTGTTTGTTTTTGTTCTTCAAGTGTGGTATTCTTTTATGTGTTGTCGAGTTAATGCTTCTAAACTTTTTGCTTGCTCCTTGCTCCTTGTTTGCTTATATGTATGGACCCCCTTGAAAATGACATGATGGGGGGGCTAACCCAAATTCAGAATTCCCAAAATCAAAGCAGCTCTGACATCAGCGGCTACTCCACTGGCCCCAGCGTCTTTACTGCTTTCAGACTGACTGACTGACTGACGGAGGGAAACCAAGAGCTTCCTTCTCACAGCAGCACAAAGAGGCTCTCAGAGCCTCCTCACTAGGCATCTGGCCCGGGCCAGAGCTTTTTTCCTTCCCCCCGTGTTTGTGTAACCACAGCAATTGACCTCCAACAGCCCCGGGCTGGGGGCCGGTGCGAGGGCCCACGGAGCTGCTGCGGTTCGCCCCAGAAGTTTTAACCTGTGACACAGCGAGCAGAGCATTGGTCCACCACAGAGCAGCAGGGGGCGGGGCCGGCGGTTCACACGTTACCATCATTACGGGGCCGCTAGAACAGTAGAGTTATTGCCCATCCATGCGTGGCAGCCGCAGCCTCATTTATCACATTCTGAAACTTTTTTTTTTCGCTTGGCTGGACGTTCTGCATATGCATGTGTCACTTTTTTGAGAAGGAGGAGGAAACAGTGGCGCACTGTAAACTGCACAGTCGGAGAGAAAATTCAGCGTCGTCCAGGTTTTTTTAAGCAGAGCTGAAGAATTCGAAAGCCTCATCACATTAGCAGTCTCACTGCCAGTATCCTCAATCCACAATCTCAAAAACTTGCTGAAAAAAAATATGTCTTAAACTGCAGGCTGATGAAATGTGTGGTTGATGCAGCAGCTCAATCAATGGGTAAAAAATACATGGATAAAAACAAGATCACACTTTTGCTTAATTTTGCATGTAACAGCACGTTAACCGAATAACAGGTCGTCCCGTCTTCTTTAAACTGCGCAAATAGAATTGAAAAATCTTCAGGCTGATCCAACAAAGTACAGAAAGTTCCCCAAGCTAGAAGCTTAAAAAAGGAGCAAAAAAAAAGAAGCTGAATGTCGAAAAAGTTTTTTTTTATCAGTTTGACAAAGTCAAATATTTATTACCTCCAGTCTTTATCTCAATTATTCTCTTATTCTCTAATTCTCTATGCACTACTTTATGAACTGATTTGTTGATGAATGATTGTGCAGTTGAGAATCTGAAATTCCTTTGGGATAAATACAGAATCTACACAATCTATAAATCTATCTGTGTTAAAAAATGAGACGGTAATATCAGTCATGTGTTCATCCACTCTGTCATTGTCACTAACATGGCTGTTTGTCTGGCCTGTGGTCACACAGTGTCTCTGTCCGTCTGTCCACCAGGCAACAGCTCCAACTGCAACGCCCTGACCCACGGCGACATGGTCAGCCTGGACGAGGGCCGCTTCCCCGCCCTGGAGCTCAACAACCGCCGGCTCTCCGTCAAAAACTCCTTCTGCAGGAAGAACGGAGTTTACACCAGGTCAGTTAGTGACTCATTCTCTTGAAGCCTCCCTGAATGAGGAGCTGCAGTAAAGGCGATGTACTTTCATGAAATAGCTTTTGCATAATGGCGTCGGTGGCACTTGACACAGCGGGGGACGTTAACGAACCCTTCAGATTCTTTGGCACTGTGCAAACATTTTCACCTGGCAGTGAGGAAGTCCTGCACTCTGACTCGCAAATGCAAAAATATGCGTTGAGTCTGGTGGACGCAGGAGATGACCAGCATCTTTTAACCCGAGTGAAAGAATGCACAGGTGCACTCTGGGAATCGGCCATCTTTGAACTTGATGCCGGTGGCAGCCAAATCCCAACACCTAAGCGTCCTGTCAGGGATTGATGCTGTGTCTGGATCTGCAAATGTCACGGTCAACGGTAAACTTTTTTCCAGACAAACATTCTTTTTGCCTCACCACGACTGTTTGTGCAGAGTTTAAGGCGACTCGTGACGGTGAATGAAGTCTTCAGCTCCAACGGCTCAGAACTGGACTTTTTCTGCACAGCTTTGATTTTTTTTTTTTTTTTTTTTACACTCCCATCTGGTCGGTTTTGTGAGGACAGAATTTCTTGCAGTACCAGTGTGTTTCTGTATTTCTGGAGACATGTTTTGTCTGGGGGCGACACGGTGGCGCAGTGGTTAGCGCTGCCGCCTCACAGCAAGAAGGTCGTGGGTTCGATTCCGGGGCCCGGGCCTGTGACCTTTCTGTGTGGAGTTTGCATGTTCTCCCCTTGTCTGCGTGGGTTCTCTCCGGGTTCTCCGGCTTCCTCCCACAGTCCAAAAACATGCATGTGAGGTCAATTGAACATTCTAAATTGTCCGTAGGTGTGCATGTGAGTGTGAATGGTTGTCTGTTTCTATGTGGCCCTGCGATGAACTGGCGACTTGTCCAGGGTGTACCCTGCCTTCGCCCTAAGACAGCTGGGATAGGCTCCAGCAGACCCCCGTGACCCTGAATTGGAATAAGCGGGTATAGAAGATGAATGAATGAATGAATGAATGAATGTTTTGTCTGGAGAGGATTTTCATTGAAACCTGTAATAGACCAGAGGGTCCAAACAGTGACCCGCAGAATGGTGGTCCATGTCTTCCCATACCCAGGTTGGTGGAGCCTTTCCCTGGATGGTTTTCAAGGTACCTGGAAAGGCTTTGACCTGCAGGTACTTCATCTTCTCCACCAACCTGCTCTCTCCATTCACAGAGAGAGAGAGAGAGAGAGAGATGCTCAAATTGTAATTTTAAGTGCATAATATTTGGGGATTTTTAGATTGCAGCTCTCTTTCGCTCATGCTCCCTCTCCTGAGTTTGCCAGTGAACTACACTGGCCTGCACACACAAACTTGAATACCTCGTCCACCTTCTTCTTCGTTGGTTTATTTGAGGACGCGAGCGTTCATCCAAACTACAAAACGCACTGTCGGGCAGCTGGATTGTCCACACCAGGCTTCCTTAGAAATATGGTGGTGCAAAATGGCAGCTATGTATATTCTTTAAAAAATCAATGAAGAAAAAATAAAGCAGGCTAAATTGCACACACTGGACCTTTAAACACCAGATTCAGTGAGAATGTATTGCCCCTGTCATGATGGTGATGTCTGCCAGAGGGAGAAGAACTAGCTCAAGCTGCCCAGTAACCCAGTCAAGGCTGCTTCCGAGGTTCCAGCTGTGGAGATGAATGGATCTCCTGCGGCTTCTCCTGTTCCTCCGGCTCTCGTCAAAGTACTTGAGTGCAGATTAACACGCTGGTCTTGAACGCCTCTTGAGCAAGGAAGGTCTGGAAGACTTGAGACACGTTAATGGGTCCCTGCAGGCAGCCTGATAATGAGTCCAGGCGGCAGAGGAGGGTTGATGGTTCAGTTCTCACTCTTCCTGACGATGAAGTGGAGCCTCCTGCTGGTGGCCAGCAGGATGATCAATTATTCAGGACCTTTTCTCTTTACGCAACCGTGCCACCAGAGCTGAGGAGGAGAGGTGTGCGTTGGGTGTGCAAGATTTGGTCTCTCTGATCTTGTGTCATTATTCTTTTGAAACAGGCTGTAATTGTCACTACGAGACACAACTCTGAACAGTTGTTCAGCCCATGTGTTTATAAAACCAAGTTACAAATCAGTTCAGAGCCAGTTCCAGTCTTCACTCAATGTCGAAATGATTTAATGATTTTTCTTTCTTAGCCTGGGTTTTCTTGAGTGTTACTGTGCGGTGCGAACTCGATGTGTTGCCATATTAATCAGTTTCTGAGCAGTTGTAGCGGCTCCGAGACTACCTTGTTCTCCAGGGTTCCTCTCCTGTTCGGCTTTCATCCTGCAGCACGTTTGATCCGCTGCGCTGAAGACGAAGTGGCTTAACGAGAACTCAGATATGATGTTGTTTATCATAATTGCCTCGTTATTGAGTCTATGAGAGGACATGAAGTGAAGGCGGCGCCGCTGTCACTTTCTAAATCACTGTAATTACACAACAAGTTTCCACCTGCTGCTAGAGCCAGTGAGTTTCTGGCAGATGTTCCTACAGGACAGACTGTCCACAGTCCCATCACTTCCTCTTTCAGGCTTAGGTTCAGGGAAAAACATCTTCCAATCAGCTGGTGTACAAACGGATGTCTGTATTCTAGACATTTCTCCTCTCGTCTCTCTCCACTCAAATTCAACCATTGCCCTTCAGTCCAACACATTCACTATAATTGAATCACAGCTTTTTTTTGTGATTTTCCTCTAGAGTTCCACCCTCCTCTCCCACCCAGGAAAATGCTGGAACGCACTCAGTTCTTCTGTTTTTGTTTGTTTGAAAAGCTCTCAAACAAAAAAGTATCAGAAGGAATGCAATGTGTGTGTGTGTTTCTGTTTGTGTTTGTGTGTGTGTGTGTGTGTGTGTGTGTGTGTGTGTGTGTGTGTGTGTCTTTTGAGGATGGGAGTCATGGGACATTCATGGGACGACTGCCCGCCCACACACGCACACACACACGATCTCAACTCTCACAAAAGATGCCCAGAAGAAGAAATCTTTTTCTTTTTTTAACCATCAGCTGCTTTAATTTCACTCCATCATTCAACAACTGAAAAAATAAATCTTCTCACAACTTGAAACGACTCAACCGGCCCACATTCCTCTCAGCCATATCTCTCTCTCGCCTTTGATTGGCTCTCTCTCGTTCTCTCTCAAACTCGGCCAGAACTGGCCCGCCCCGAAAACATCAGACGTGTCCCTCAACAAACATGTGGGAATGTTTTCCAAGTCACCTGGATAGAAGCAGAGCCTGCAGGCGGCTGATGAAGGAGCTTATGCAACAGAACCGTCCTCAGCTGGAGCGCAGTGAGCAGCTGCGTCCAGCAGGGCGGCCAGATGCTCCAGACACTCCCACACAATGTCTTTGTTCAGAGGAAAACTTCAAGAATCAAGAATCAGCCTCTCAGGGCTTCAACCATGCAGCAGAAGCAAATCATTTAAAAAAGAAAAATTACAATCACCAAAGAGCTTTTGTGAGGGCAACAGGTCCCATCCACAACCGGACCACACAATGATGAGCCATGAAACCATCTAGAACCTCTTGAACCTCCCGGTATGTCTCAGGTTTCTGTCTCCACCTCTGCTGGCTTGGCGAAACTTCCACCCGCCTCTACGAAATACTTTTTTTTTTTTTGCACTGATCGTTCATTTTCTCTCTCTCTCCATTCATCCGTTCCAATCACCAACCGGCTAACATGAGGATTCCTTCCAATTTGATTGGCCGACTCGCTCGTCCTCCATCTGCGTATTCCAGATGTCGGCAATTCAGTTAAACTAAGAACCAAGAAGATTATCACTGACATCTGGAAGTGATCTGAAGCTGCTCTGAGAGAAGCACAGCTTCTGAATGATTCCAATGATTTTCTTTTCTTCCTTGTCGTCCTCCTTTTCTCCTCCTCCACCCCCCCTCCCTCTTGTCCTCCTCCTTCACCACCTCCTTCCTTCTTCTCCTCTTTCTTCTCCTCCTCGTTCTCCCCCTCCTTTCTTGTTATCCTCCTCTTCATTCTTCTTCTCCACCTCCTCCTCCTTTTCCTACTTCCATGTCATTTTTCTTCTTTTCCTTCATCTTCTTATGCTCCCTCTTCTTTTCTCTTCCTCCTCCTCTTTCTTCTCCCCCTCCTTCTCCTCCTCCTCTCCCTCCTCCTCTCCCCCAGGTCTCCTCCCAGGCCCAGCCCCGGCAGCCTCCACTACTCTGACGAGGACGTGAGCACCAAGTACAACGACCTGATCCCGGCGGAGAGCAGCAGCCTGACGGAAAAGCCCTCCGAGGTCTCCGACTCCCAGGTGCAGTGAGACCGTGTGTGTGTGTGTGTGTGTGTGTGTGTGTGAGTGTGTGTCGCTGTGTGTTTGTGGCTAGTTTTTGTGCGGCTAATTGTGTCGTTGTGTGTCGCTCCGTGTCTGCATACCTGCGTCATCACCCTGAATTCTCCCAGAATTCAGCGCTGCTGCTGCTGCTGCATTGTGGTGTGGCCGTGTGCTGCAGTCGCTGCTTCCTGTTCCTGCACGCTGTCACTTCCTGTTTCACTCACCACACGACGCATTCAGGCCAGAGGTCAAAGGTCACATGACCTCTCTTTTGTTTTCAATAAAGCAAGAATTGTTGCAGATTGTTTTTTATCATGACAAGTCAGAAAAAAACTTCAGTTTTGGTCCTTAGCTTCTTCCTGCAGGACACAGTCTTGACCACGTGGGGGACTCGCTCAAGCAAGTGCAAAAAAGTGCTAAAGTGAAACAAAAAAAGTGAAAAAGAGAAAAACAAAGAAAGTGAAACAGACCACTCCAGTCATCTGACCATCCCTCCATTGATGTGTAGCCTTAAGACTTCCACCAGGGGGCGCTGCCCAGAATCAGCGTGCACTCGGTGAAGAAGAGTCCAGTGGGAGTGGCCGTTTGAATGTTACACTGACAACATTCTTTTATTTTTTCACCTGACTGGTCACAGTGCACCCACAGGTTGACTGGTGGTAGTGACGATAACATTACCTCCACCTGAAGCATAAACAAGCAGAGTCAGAGTGAGTGAGTGAGATCAATAGGATCTGAAGCTCTCTCTTCCTCTCTCTCCCTCTCTCTCTCTCTCTCTCTGTCCTCGGCTGACTCTCCATCAGGAAGTTTCCTGTCTGCTGTCCTCCTCATTTCAGCCTGCTGCCTCTCTTCACTTCCTGTTTTCACCTCCTTGTCCAAGTCTCCTCAACCTCCTCCTATACTCCTGCCTCCAACCCGACTTCCTCCTCCCCCCAACTCCTCATTCACCCTCCAAACACCAAACCTGCCGCTCCTGCAGCAGTTTACAGCCAGGTCCTGGTCCTGATTCTGGTTCTGGTTCTGCTCCTCGGCAGATGAAAGGATCCCAGATATTTGATTGCTTTCAACCTTCAGTCGCTGCTTTCTGTCTTGTTTTCCTTCATTCTTTCTTTCTTTTTTTGTGTTTCTTTTTTTCTTGCTGAGGATTCTCCTGGCAGCAAAAATCCCTCCCCACCTGCCTCACGGCCACTCAGATCCCGTCACTCCCTGGGTCACCTGGGAATCTCCCCTCCGTTGATCCCTCAGACGGGACCTTTCTTGTGTCTCTGATGAGGAGTCATGTGATGTCATCAGCTCGCTGACATGGTTTTTCGGCTCCCAGCAGCAGCGCGCAGCCTCCTCACTCATCCTGCTGAAGCTCAGAGTGTTTGAGGCTCTGATGTTTCTGCCCTTTGATGGGCTAAAGTCTCACAGAGCTGCTGCTTGTTGGCCTCTGCCCCCCCACCACTCCCCCCGCTGCCCTCCTCCTCCTCAGTCTGTCGCTGCTGCGGCCCCGTGACAGGCCACCGTATCAGCGGCCGGCGGTGTTCGGGAGAAACTCTGGAATGCTCTTTGAAGTGTTATTGAGCGGATAACTCTGAGCCCAGTGTGTCACCGCTGCGCTGCTGCTCCTCTTTAAATCCCCGGGGGGCGCCACCTGCAGGTATGAGTTGACTATTGTGCTCCTCCTCCTTCAAGAGGGGATTTGGAGGAAGCTCACATTGACTCGGCAGGCCGGCCAGGCCACAATTACACCCCCACTGGCCCGCAGGTAGACCCCTTCATCCCCCTCCTCACCCCCCCCCCCTCCCAAAAAAAAAAAAACTTTCTCTCCCCCCTGAGAGTGCAGCCTCTCATTCCTCCAAGGTTGCCTCATACCACATGTGAGGCCCAAACCAGTGGAAGACGGATGATCTCATTTCTGAGTTGCCGATGGCTCCTACATTACCTCCCCCTCCTCGTCCTACTCCTTCTTCTCCTCCTGCTCCTCTTCCTCCCTCTCACCTCCTCCTCCCTCGCTCTGCCGCTCTCCCCTCTCTCTCTCTCTCTCCTCCGTCAACACTGAAACTCAGAGGACTCTTTGCAGTGTTTTGGTCTCCTCTAATGGCTGCTGCAGCTCGACTCTCTCTCAGAGAAACAGAGACTAACCATGACTCCATATTGGCCCCATTGGATTTTCATTCATAACAGTCATAATACTTGCTGTCTTTTAGAGGCGCTCAAGGTCTCCGCACACCAGCACAACTTAAAGACAGTGGGCTCTGCCTTTGAATGACAAATAAAAGGTCTCACACTGAACTGAAAACACATCTTGTCTTGACTCTCAATGAAGGAAAATCCAGCAGTGCAGGGCAGCGTTAATACTAACAGAGTGCTAGACCCCCTGGTTAGGGCTGTGTTTGACAAAGCCATACACACGTTATGAAGCGGCGAGGAGACAAACATCCCCGCAGTGACGGTGACGGAGCGCTGCCTCACTTCAAACACTGCACTCGTAGGAGAATTTAGGGTGGAAAAAAAAGCGTCTGCTGGAAGCCAGTGGACTCTGTAATCCCCCACACACACACACACACACACTCATTGTCTGCATGGCTGAGGACCCCCTGCTGAGTTCACTTCATCAATGAGAGTGACACAACCCCCCCCCCCGCAATAATCCATAACCAGAGGACAAAGGAGGAGCAGTGTGTGGACAGGCCGGGTGGGGGAGGCGCCGTCTGTCAGGAGCCTGTTTATATACTGTCCTCATTTTTTTCAACGCATGAATGAACTCAAAGTTGGAAGTTTTTAACCTCTAGAACACTGGCGGGTTTCGCCTGAAGCTCGAGACGGAAACAAAAACAAACAAACATAAACCTGCTGGAGTTTTTCTTGACTGGCAAGTTAGCTCAACAAGGCAGACGGACATTTCAGCCTCACAACACTTCACATTATCACGTTATCTTTCAATAGAGGCCTGCTTCAACAAGTGCAGTGGCACACGCACACCTCCTCCCACCTCCTCCCCTCGCCTGCCTCCCAGAGTGAGGAGGACTTCACCACTTTCATCCCCCATCTTCTTCCATCTTCTGTACCTGCCTATTCCTGCAACCACTTCCATCCTTTCCTGCCTAATTTAACCTCATGATGATGGGGGTGGGAGGGTTCAATAATTGTTACCGGTGTCGGCGCTTCCCTGGAGGCCGATGACGTGTAGCTTCCCACTGAGGGAATGATCTTCAACTCTGAACTCTCAAGTGTCGAAACGACAACAAAACAGCTGCTGATGTAAAAACACAAGTCACCCTGGAGGGAAGGGAGGAAGGGAGCATCATCCTTCTTCATTCCTGAAGAGTGACAATTGCCTCGCTGTGTTTTTATATTTTCTCTTTGTTAAAGAGGCAGGAAATGTTTCAGATTCTACAACAGTGTGAAAAGCGCAGAAACCAGGCTGTGCTGCGCTGTGCATTCAGTGTCAGAGGGAGATCTGAGTCCTCCGCCGCCTTCTGGCCCACATATGTGCTGCGTAATGACAAGCGTGAGGGCCACGGCGGCCTAGCACACAGTCAGAGCGTGCCAGCAGGCGTGATTGAGTGTTACAGCAGAGGAGAGAGAGAGAGAGAGAGAGAGAGCAGCAAAGCATCATGGGCTCTGGGCTCTGGACCTGGCCGACTCGCCGGCTCGCCGGGACGAGATCCAGGGACAAATATAGCACTTGTTCATGGCAGGCCAGGTGATTCATGATGCTCGGAGAGGCCAGACAGTAATGCATTGCATTCTGGGTAATTAACTGAGGGCAACCGGCGGTCCCTGCGGTCCCAGTGAAGCACTTCCAGGATCTGAGACACAGAACGACAGAAAGCAGCAGGTCAGCGATGAGTCGTTTGAGTGGAAATCCAAGCGACTCGTAGAGTGAGTCAGTGAGCTGAACTTCCTGCCCCCAACTGAGCCGTTCAAACTGTGACTAACGATGACCTGAACTTGTTGTTGTTATTGTTGTTGTTTTTTCTCCCATCCATCACAAACACAGTTGCCGTCCTCACTGGTCCGTTTTGAATCATTCTGTTATGGCTTATGTGTTCAAAAAAACAAAAGAAAAACATTGTTTTGTTCACCTGTAGGAGGCGCTGGTGTTCTCATATGGGACAGGTGGCCTCCATGCACTCCCACTGCATTTGGTGAGGTTCCTGTGGCTGCCTGCCTGCCTGTCTGCCTGCCTGAATGCCTGTCTGTTGCTGTGAATGTGTGAATGTCACCTGGTTCACTCGCCACCTGTGTCAGTTGTGTGTCCAGTGTTGTGTCACTGTTGCTGCACACAACGCAACATGTAGCCAGACGTGGGGCGGTTCGGCGCTGAACCATGTGACTCTTGTGTCGGTGTAACACGCCATCCTTCCACATTCACGCTTTGACCATTGTCGTGGTGCCTATGCTGTTTTCTGTGTGTGTTGTGTTGTGTTGTCAGAGATGGTCGTGGTTTGATTGGCGTGCTTCAAAATAATCCAATAACTTTTTTTGACATCCATTCACATTTAAAAAGCCTCGACATCTCTAACCCCTGCCACCCGGAAACACGGCTGTACATGCAGCGTGCTAACTCCTCCCCCTTCTCTCCCTCTGTCTGTCTGCTGTACCTCCTCCCTCCCGCCAGCAGGGCAGCGACAGCGAGTACGAGGTGGACCCCAGCCGGCAGAAGACCCACTCCTTCGTCAACCACTACATCAGCGACCCCACCTACTACAACTCCTGGCGCCGCCAGCAGAAGGGCATCTCGCGGGCGCAGGCCTACAGCTACACCGAGTCCGAGTCGGGCGAGGCCGAGCACTGTGCCCCGCCACCGCTGCCGCCCCTCCCCCCGCTGCCGCCGCAGCTCAGCTCGCCCAGCCCCCAGCCCCAGCTGGCCCAGGGCCAGCCGCCCGGCCAGGGCCAGGGCCAGGGCCAGGGCCAGGGCCAGGGCAGCCTGTTCAGGCCCAAGGGCAGCCGGACTCCCACCCCCTGCCAGCAGAGCTCCAGTAACCCTCCCAGCCAGCATAGCACCCTATACAGGCCACCCAGCAGCCTGGCTCCTGGCTCCAGAGCCCCTATCGCTGGATTCTCCTCGTTTGTGTGAGAGAGGGAAAGAAATGCTGACAAGAAGGAAGGACATAAACATGAGGCTAAATATCAAACCAGCTCCGGCTGAAGGAGAACGTGAGATGCGCACTCGGTTCAATCACATCATTTATTTGCGTTTGCATTTTTTTCATTTTAAGAATTTTTTTTTTTAACGGGTGTTTTCTTTGCACGTCCATTGACGCGCAGGACAGGATCGAGGATCTATTGAGCACCATTCATTCTCTTTGTTACGTTGTTTTACGTTTGGAAGTTTGCTAGCGTAGAGGCATTGATTTTTTTTTTTTACTGCCCCCTAGTTGTCACTCCCTGGCACTTCTTCTCACCTTTGATTTGCTACCTGACATACTTGCATGATGTTTTGTTTGTTTTTCCCCCTCCTCATTTTGTGTTCTTTTTTTTTCCAACACATTCATTGCTAATCTCTTTAATTCTGTACAGGTCACAAAATCTTTGAAAAACACAAACCATTCATATCCATAAATATTTATATATATAGTATATATACATAAAAAAATATATATACATATATATATACATATACAGTATATATATATAGTTGATGTACCTAGAGGACAAAATCACGTCTGCATCGATGGCAACGGAGTCACCAATATGATGGAACCATGTTGCAGCAGGAAGACTGGATGTAAATTCAAAACACAAATAAGGAAAAAATAAGCAAAAAAAAAAAAACAACGGAAAAACCGAAGACGAACGCGGATGTGAAATTCATACCAAATAGAAAAGAAATCGTCTTTTTCCGGCGAAACCGCTGATAGCACAGAGACACAGAAGAGCGGGACGTCACTGAGGGCGCTGCGCCTGAAGGATCCCGCAGACACACAAAACAACACAACAGAAAAAAAATAAATCAAAGTGTCTGTGTGTTGTTGCGTTGTGTGATGGTGGATCAAAGCTGCCTTGACTGATGACCTCTGGCAGCGAGTGGCGGCGGCGGTCGGTGCCGAACGAGGCTTCGTACCACCACCACTGACTCCTTTTAATCCTGACACACAAACACACTCACACGGGCTGTGAACACATTTACACACACACAACCCATGGTTTTAACCCTCTGCAGCCTCATTCTGCTTCGACTCCTACTGAGATCTGACCTACGAGGGTGGAACTGAACCAGTCTGGGACGCTCGCTCGCTCGCAGATAGACGTTTTTTGTGTGTGTTTTGCTTTTGTTTTGTTGTGTTTTTTTGTTTGTATGTTTTCTGATTTTGTTTTTTGCTGCTCCTGCTGTTAGAACTCCTCGGCGGGTCGGCCGGCAATGAGCCCCCTGCCAGGAGATGATGTCATGACCTGCCTCACCTCTGACCCTTGTGTGTGTTTGACACTCTAGTACTATTCAGGTGTGACTGTGCCGTCCCAGATGCTACTGCGCGTGTGTGCATGTGTGCGTGCGGATTGCACTTGTGGCGTGTGTGTGTGGGAGGATCCTTCACTCTGTGTGTGTTCATGAAGAGATTGTCCCGCAGCAGCTGTAAAATCTGCTTGGATCCAGGCGCCGGCGGCGGCGGCAGCAGTGGGCGTGGCCAGCAGCACTTATAAACGCTATTGTAAAGACTAAGTGGTGTGGTCCTAGTTCCCATAACTCAACGAAAGGAAAAGAACAAAAAAAAATAATAATCATGCTTTTTTGTGATTTCTCTCTCTTTTGTTTTCCTCTGTGGGGTGATTTCATTGTATGCAACTACAAGCTTATCATGCAGAACCTGGATGAAATATGTGATCACAGTACATTTCTGAAATAAATTATTTTTGAATGTTAACGCTGCTGCTGATCAGTTGTACACAGTTGTACACACTAAAAAAAGGAAAAGTCTCCCAACAGTTTTTCATAGTGATGCACCAATACCACTTTTTTACAAAACAAGTCGAGTACAAGCGCTGGCGGTTTGATACTGACCAATACCGATACTAAGTACTTAATAAGGGCATTGCACATTACAGATTTACTTTGATTTTTTTTTTTTCACAGATGTCCTGTTATTTATCTGTTTGTTCTGTTTTCCAGAACAAGTTTCACTGCAGTACAAACACAAATTTAACCAAATTGTCATATACATACATTTACAACTTCTATCGGTGTGGTAGTATTGGCACGTGTTTTACAAGTAGTGTCCCGGAGCTTCATGCTGCAGGTGTAGCAGCACCGGTGTGTAATTAAGTCGCCGTCACCACAGTCACCACAGTCACCACACACCAACGGTGGAGGCCAAGAAGACAGAGGAGTTTTACAGGCTATGCTGAAGGTTTTCTCTTTTTTTTTTTTCAAAAACACACCATTAAGAATTTTTGTGGCTCCTGATGCGACAGGACATCACAAAGTTTGGACGTGTGGGATAGAATCATCGCCCTAATTGGCCCGTTTCCACGGAAAGACTTTAACTAGAAAGGCACTCGACGGACATGAGTGTGCAGAAGTCTCGGATCATTCCGCTACAGCGGCAGGGATCCAGCGGGGCGGAGCCGCAGAACGTCCTGCATCCTGCAGGAAAATCACAGAGCCAGCAGATCAGCCCAAACTCACCTCAGCTCTCCCTCTAATTGACAACCTGAGCGGCGGCGGCGGCAGCGCCCTCCTATCTGAGCACGTGTGGGATTGATCGACACCTAATTAGATGATAACATTCCGGCGAAGCCTCCTGTGAGCCGAGGTGCTGCTAAATTGGATCAGTGTGGACGCTGTGAAATCCTGTTATCTGGCCGGAAACGTGGCTGGCATCTTCTTCTTCTTCTTTTTTTTTAAAATCTTTCTCTGCCCACCAGAATAACCCCCCGCCCCTCCGCCCAAAAAAACCCAGCTGAAGCACCGCCTCGGTTGGCGCATTAAACTCATCAGACTGACCGCCAGGTGACGCCCCGGGTCCCTCTGTGTGTTTAATTGCGTGCTGAATTAACAGCGGCTTCCCTTCACCACGCAGGGAACACGCAGCTATCAGATGGTGTTCGATGCTAATTGGATCACCGGGGTCGAGGCGAGATAACCAGAGATAACCTTGTGCAGGCGGGCAGAGAGGGAGGAGATTGGACATGGTGGGGTGGCGGAGGTGTGTGTGTGTGTGTGTGTGTGTGTGTGTGTGTGTGTGTGTGTGTGTGTGGTGGGGGGGGTTGGGAGCTGGAGGAGCAAACAACCACATCACAGCAGCTCAGCCTGTTTGTGTTTGTGCAAGCATGGGAAGTTTCCCTCCGAAAAACAAAATCAGAGGGGAGGTCTCTCTCTCTCTCTCTCTCTCTCTCTCTAAAGTGGCAGTGAAGAGCAAAGCTGGTTGGTCCCCCGGCCTTCCAAACTCTCCTTGATCGTCCCGGAGACGCCAACCACCCGAAAAATTAAGGGATTTTGCAGCAGTTCGCACTAAGTTGCCACCATGAATGTAATTGGCTCATTAGTGAGTATCAGTGAGGGAGGTGTGGGGGGTTTGAAGAGGGTACACTGGCGGCAGGAGAGAGGATATTAATGTGTTAGGGGGGCGAGGGCGGGGGAGACGGGGGGTGCTGAGTGCTGCTCTCCTTCTCTCTGATGTCCTGCCTGATGAATACTTACACTTGTTCCTTCCTCACTCAGCATTCCCTCATGGGAAAGAGCACAAAATGACCATTTTCACACATCCCTCCTCTCATGTCTTCTCTTCCTCTCCTCTCTTCAGGAACCCCCCCCCCTCTCTCCCACTTCCCCACCCTGCAGCTTCAGGCAGGATCCGCTGCAGGCGGCTGAATGCTCCGACATAAATTGCAGGAATTTTTGTTGGACGAGGTTAATACTTGGAGCCGTGTTCTCTAATCCTCACTAGTTTTTTTTTTCTTTTTCCAGATGACTACTACATGAGAATCTCTCCTGTTCCAATTTATTAGTGGAGCCTTTCCAGGCCGTCTGCGTTACATAACACATAAAAAGGGAAGCGATGGTTGAATAAGGGGGCCCACTCCGGGGTAACGCAGCACCGCTGAGGTTTTGTGTTTCTCCTCGTCCTCATTTATGATGTGAAGGAGCCCGAAAAGAGCCTCACATAAATCCGTGCTCTCTAATTGGCTTGTGGTGCACTAACATTCACCCCGATGGAAGACAGGAGGGCAGATCTTTAGGAGGCAAGAGGTTCCAGTTCACACCTGCAGACCAGATGAGTTCACAAAGCTCTTTTCCATATGATGGGCTCGGTGTCTGTCTGGAGAGGCCACTGTGATCTGGAGAGAGTCGCACAATATAGTTGGAGTCAAAGGTGAAGGGCCTCCCGATCCACGGCCGTCTTTCAGAAAAACACTACAATCAGCACAAGATACAAGACCTGCAATCGCAGCCCTGTGCTGCTTTTTTCTTGAACAGCTCTGAGATAAAATGACTATACACGGATGTGATCACTCTCAACCTTGATATGAAAAAGTATGTTTGCTTAAAATAATCCCACCTTATGGGAAACCAGATAATTTCATAAGCACTGAGACGTCATAAGATTATTGGCCGACAGAAGCACTTAACTTGCAGGGGCAACAAATGGCTTCAACCTCATATAAAATAATGCAGATAATCTTCAGGTGGAGGATAGACTTTACACAAAGCAAAACTGAGATCAATTATGTGCATTATGTCTTCAGTTTTTAATGGATGTATTTCTTTCTTTTACTCAGACATAAGTTTTCTCTTTTCTTCTTTTTCTCTTTTAATGTCAAGACAGGAGAAAAACCTGTCTGAATAGAAAAAAATATATAAATCCAAGTTTTTTTTTTAAATTTAATTAAAAACTGTGTGTAACAGTCAGAGGTAACGAATCTCTATAGAAATACCGGTCAGACCCAGAGAGCTGAAGCCAGCCGTGTCGCAGCTTTATCTCCTTGGTGAGGTCATTTCCTGTGAACCACACGCAGATTTTGTGCAACAATGGAACTCGGTAACGCCCGAGTCACACTGCACCAGTCCTGGTTGTCACGGCCCTGGAGGGTTTAATGAGCTTCCAGACAACAAGAGCCCCACATCAGAGTGGAACGGTTGGTGGCTCAGTGACCACTAGTCAGCGCCGGAGAGGTTCTCACTTGTGCCCCCAACTACTGCCATATATTTAGCGCGCAAGACATGCAGTGAGGAGGAGCATTTTCAACATTGAGCTACAGACACTGGTCACGACAGTGTTGAACCGCATGAACTCTAAGAGGCAACAACAGCTGGGATGAAAAGTCGATGGAGCTGCTACAGCAATGTATCCCGAGTCACTTCTAGCATGACTTCTAGCTTCTATTATGAGCAAACATTATTTAGACACCAGAGCAGTGTGTTAATTCTTCCCCGCCAAAAGAATGAACCCCCTGTTTTCAACGAGTCACGCGGTATGAACGGCACAGTGATTTAAGTATGTTAAATAAACCTGATCTCTTTAAAAGTCTGCCTGTGATAAGTGGTCCAAGCATGTTGAAGATCCAACAGCTCCTCATTGCCCTACTTCCTCTCCAAGAGCTGTGTGTGTGTGTGTGTGTGTGTGTGTGTGTGTGTGTGTGTGTGTGTGTGTGTGTGTGTGTGTTCAGGATGGACCCTGAACAACTTTCACCAGCGAGTTTTATAAACTTTACTTGCAGAGTTGGTGCTAGTGTTAGTGTTGTTATTGTTATTGTTGCAGCTGTAAAATGTGAGGACATGTTGACTGATGTGCTTGACTTTGCTGTCTGATCTTTATTTACCACTCACACAATTTAGATTAGATTGGATTTTATTGATTGAATTGGGAAACTACACTGTTGCAGCAGTCAAAAAAACAATACAAAATTAAAAATTGAAGAATAAAAATAAACTATACAGTAGTTACAGTTTACAGTTAACAGTGGTTAAACTATACAGTAGTTACAAGATATACAATAAAATATAAAAAATCCAATCTATCTATGTACAACAAACACCAGGGGTAGATGTGCAAAAGATGGTCAAAGATGTGCAAAGGCAGGGATAAGCCAGGCTTTATAAACCATTTCTGCAATATTTGCCATAGAGTCCAGTTAAAATGATTAATATATATATATATATATATATACATTTACACAATCAACATTTAGATACAGACACAGCAATCGTACAAATAAAGGAGAAAATGGATAAATGAATAAATAAATAAATAAATAAATAAATAAATAAATAAATAAATGAAATGAATGAATGAATGAATGAATGAATGAATGAATGAATGAAACGAGAAAGAAACATACTTCCGGGTCCACCGGTCGGGCACCTCTTGCATTACCGGTGCGCTGTCTCTTTAACCGGCCCAGGGGGGCGGTCCTCTGCAGTGGGCGGGGCCAGGGCCGCTTTGTCCGCCTCTCTCGCTCTCTCGGTGTTAAACTGAACTCCAGCGGACAGCAGAGACCAGCAGGCACCGTGACCGACCTGCCGCGAGCGCACCGCCAGTCCCAGGCCCCGGGAAACACCGAGGCCTCGTGCCGCAGCGCGCGTGTCCTTTCCGTCTCGAGGGGGGAAAAAGTGGAATATAGACCGGAAACTGGTCCGAAACGCAAAGGTAACACTTTTTGTAGTTGTTTGGCAGAGTTCACTCACTCAGTGTGTGTGTGTGTGTGTGTGTGTGTGTGTGTGTGTGTGTGTGCGCGCGCGCGAGAGAGAGAGAGAGAGGCCGCGGTCTGTTGGAGCTGCTGGTGCGCGTCCCTCTTTTCAAAGTACCAGCCCGCGCGACAACAATAACGATCCTCTAGCATCTTCTGTCCCACAATAACAACGTGACGTCATCAGAGAGGGGTCACCCGGCCGTCACGCCGTGTGTGTCAGCACTTTTAGCACAGAAGTCTCAGGTTTATTTTATTTTTATATCTTCTTTTTTTTTTTTTTTTTGAAACTGTCTGTCGGTTTCCAAAGTGTCCCTGAACTTTGTCTAACAAGTCGAACTTTGGCGACACAAACGTCTCAAGAGTGAGACTCTTCATCATAATCAAGATCAACATCATCATCAACATCAGCATCATCATCATCATCATCCGGATCAATGGGCTCCATGGTGATGAGGTCACTGCTCAGGTTGTGTGGTCCACAGAGGAGCAGCACCGGATAGTCTGTCAGTCAGCCAGCCAGCCAGCCAGTCAGTCAGTGGCCCAGATCAGTGTTTTCCTCTGGGACTGGCTCGGCCTTAATCGGCCAGATGGAGCCTCGGTTGTCGCTCAGACTTACGTAACATTAATACTGTGCTGCTGCTGCTGCTGCTGCTGCTGCTGCTGCTGCTGCTGCTGCTGCACACTCACAACCATCAGGGGTTTCAACTTGTTGCTTGGACAGCCTGGCTGTGTGTGTGTGTGTGTGTGTGTGTGTGTGTGTGTGTGTGTGTGTGTGTGTGTGTGTGTGTGTGTGTGTGTGCGTGTGTGCGCAAATCTTACGAGCTGGTTTTATAAACTTTACTTTGTGTTGTTGTTGTTATTGTGTTATTGTTCCAGCTGTAAAGTGGGAGGACGTGTTGACAGATGTGCTCGGCTGCTTTGTTGTCCAATTTGTCTCGCTGTTGCCCTCTAACCTTCCACCACACACACACACACACACACACACACACACACTGAGTGTTGGCCTTTTTTTGGAGCTTTTCTTGGAGCGTCTGTTGTATGAGCTCAGACAGAAGGAACTGGGCTGGTGGGAGGTCACATGACTTGACGGAGCACGTTCACCTTCACACCAGTGAGAACACCGACACTGTTGTTGTTGCTGTTGTGGTGCGCTACGTATGTGGGTGTGGGCGTGTGTGTGTTGCGTCTCAGTCAGTGCCTTGTCACACACTCACGCCCTTAAAGCTTAAAGCTCCTCATTGTACTTCTTCTTCTCCAAGAGCTGCCAGGCAGTTATCTCTCCATCTATTGTGTCACAGGGGTGTGTGTGTGTGTGTGTGTGTGTGTGTGTGTGTGTGTGTGTGTGTGTGTGTGTGTGTGTGTGTGTGTGTGTGTGTGTGACTCTGCTTCTTTTTGCGTCAGAAGACTTTATTTTCCCCCCACTGCTGCTGTGGGATTTTGGCCACCAGTCTGGATTTGACGCTGAGGTCACTGCAGACTAACCCTGAAGAAGGTGAAGGAGGAGGAGAAGGAGGAGAAGGAGGACTTCTGTGTTTCTACTAAAGAAATTTTACAGGCAGGCAGACAATCGCTGTAAAATAAGGCAGAGGGAAATTTGATTTACTGGCTGTTGGTGTGTGTGTGTGTGTGTGTGTGTGTGTGTGTGTGTGTGTGTGTGTGTGTGTGTGTGTGTACAGGACGTGTGTGTGTGTGTGTAGATGTGGTGATGGGCGAAGATGAGCAAGTAGGGAGGAAATGGGGCTAGGGTGGTGATGAGGAGGAGGAGGAGGAGGAGGAGGAGGAGGAGGAGGACATGGTATTTTCTTGCCATGTTCTTCTTCTTCTACTTCCCAAGCCTGTGAAAAAGCCAATGTGGAGGGTTGGTTGACCCAGACTGACTGAGAAATGGAGTAAATGCAGAGCAGGTTGAGGTTGTCTCTGTTCTCAGTTTGTCTGTGTGGGTCAGTCTGGATTCAGGTTGTGTTGCTGCAGTGACTGGGAGTGTTTCAGGGATGAGCTTGTTGAGGAGCCCCACTTCCTGTGAGGGATGCGTGGTGTTGATGCTGGAGCGCCGGGCCGAGGGCTGATGACAGAACTCAGGAGTGATCCTTGAGCCTGGCGGTGGAGCCACGCTGGCTCTGCTGCTCCTCTGACCTTTGAACCGGCTCAGAAGCTTTGTGATGATCACTTTTTAACTAACTGCTTGTCTGACTGTGCTGTGTCTGAACACCTGGACTCAAAGTGTGTGTTGACACTTTGAGTCCAGGTGTTCAGAGCTGCTGAAGCTACTGTGTTGCACCAGTGTCAGGGCTGGGTTCCATTCCAAATGTTTTTGATACGGTGCCAGCGTCGATACTCTGGTATCGATGTATCGCTTCTTCAACAATGCCTTTTTTCATACCAGATGTTTCAAAGATGTTTTTCGTTCTTCTGCTGATTCAAATCAGGATTTTCCTCCAAATCCACTTTGCTGTCTTACCATCCCCGTTCTGATCCACATTCATGAAGTGGAGCCACTTCAGCATATATGGCACTAATAACGCTAATTTTCACTGTGACGTCAACAAAAGTTTACCAGTGTCTTTAGTTCCTGTCTCCAAGTGTGAAAGCCAATCAGCAGCCACTTTAGATCTTAATTAAAATGATTATTGGTTGGCAGACGCTGAGATCGACTTTCTTGGATATATCAGGATTTTGCAGCGAAAGATGAATCAGTGTTTGATTTTAAATGGGATTGGAGCATTTCAGTTGTTGCTGCAGATGTATCCAAGTTCCAGCCCTACTTCCTTGTTGACTCAAGCAGTGACAGTGGACACAGACCGAGTCCTCCAGCGCTACGACCAGCTGTTTAGTCTCTGACTGGTGAATGGTTGAAAAGGTCGAGGTGGCAGTGCAGTGAAATCCAGCCAACATCATCATCAGCAGTTCGTCCCCTCAACAACGCTGATGATTGTCGTCTTCCAGCGACAGTCCCCACCACCGCCTCCACACTCTCACCCTCCCCCCTGCCGCAATATCACACAGCACAAAACTGTTTTGGTTACTGCTGTTCCAGCCACAGCAATAACCAGTTTGACCAGAATCCTCCCGTCTGAAGCGGAGCCTCTGTGCTGCCGTCCGTCCGTCTGTCTGTCCGTCCGTCTTCACCTCCTCAGCTGTGTCAAACTGGTCCTGGTGAGCTGCTCCTCTTCAAGCCGGGAGCGGCGACAGTTGCAACACACATCAACATTTGTTTACTTGGCAATCTTTCAGAGGATGCGAAGCTGTCTGACGAGTCTGGAAGAGCCTGAGGTGCAGCTGGCTTCCTCAGAGCAGCAGAGCGTTAGTCCTCACCTGTTCATAACAATAATTATGATAAGAATAATGATGGCGTCGTCAGGCTCACTCTGCTCAGCTTCACCCGACCTCCCCTCCCTTCGTGCTCCTGGACTGTGTCCTGACTGAACCAGTCAGCTGAGGGAACCAGCGGTAGATTCCTGCTAGTTAACCTCAGCAGGTTGACCATCAGAGTAGCTGCAGCCTTTTCCTTCTCTGCTTCCTGCCTGTAGTCCAGTGCAGCTGTACGGTGACAGAATTGAGTGTGTGTGTGTGTGTGTGATCGCTTTCAGGCCCCCTGGTGGTGGTAATTCCTCCTCCGATCCCCACCCCCAATACCCCCGCCACCGCCCCCCACCCCCCAGGTCAGGCCGCTGAAGAGACGTGAGCGGCGGTGCAGCTGCTCAATCTGCTGCATCTTCTGGCCTGTTTACAGTCCAGCGAGCCCTCATTGTTCAGCCGCCAGGCCCTGACACACAAACAGGTGCTCTCTCTCTCTATCTCTCTCTCTCTATCTCTCTCTCTCTCTCTCTCTCTCCCTCCCTCTCTGGACCCACCCACTCTTTGGAAATTAGTTGAGGTCGGTGCCGAGGACGCTCGGCGTGACACTCGCAGGTTTCCCCGTCTCAACAAAGACTCACTGGCTGATCCGACCCGGGCGAGGCCTCAGGAGGAGGACGTTAGGAGGTCATGATGTGAATGGATTGAAAAAAAATACCGTGAGAGGGAGAGAAAGATAGAGAGAGAAAGAGATAATAATCATCTGTTCACAGAGGGTGTTCACAGATTGTGTGTGTGTGTGTGTCACCAGGGTTTGCCACTCCTCTTCCTCTGCTTTGTTTTTCCTCTGTTCTCCTGGTGATACTGTCGCTTCCTCGGTTACAGCAAACTGTGTGTGTGTGTGTGTGTGTGTGTGTGTGTGTGTGTGTGTGTGTGTGTGTGTGTGTGTGTGTGTGTGTGTGTGTGTGTGTGTGTGTGTGTGTGTGGACCCCTGGACCTGCTTGCAGCAGCATTACTGGCTGAACTTTAGACTCACTGGTTTCACATTGACTCCATCGGGCTGCCGGCCAGCAGCGGCTTTTTCTCGTTGCCTTTTGTCACCTGCCTCATAAAACTGCAGCTTGTGCTGCAGCCAAATCTTACGTAATATTAATTTGACACTTACTCATTTCTCCTGGGTCTATCTTTGTTTTGGTCGTCGGCCACCTTCCCGGTTCAGACAGTCGGTGTTATTTTAGAGGCAAACAGCGCCGACTTGTCCGACAGCATTATTGGGTCTTGACTAACTGGCTGCTAATTGCTACAGCAAAGCTGTTCGTCTCCGTCCAGAAGCCACGTGAAGACTGAACCGACACCGTGGGACGACTGAAAACCCTCCAGAACTGCAGGTTTACGTGGATCTTAATTAGACAAACAAACTTCTGAATATCAATCTGTGCTGCTGTTGCTGCTGCTAATAAAGTTGCTGTTTAACCACTGGACCAACACAAACGACTGAGACGATCTGACCTCTGACCCCTGGAGGTTGAGTTCAGCAGCTTCAGGGAGTCTTGAGTGTCACCTGACGTGAACATGTTTGAACTGACAGTCCGACTTCCTTCGCTCCAACAGCACCAACCTGCAGTCTAGCTTCCTGATCTACTGCCTGTCAGTCAGCTGATTTGCTGTGGAGGGAAAACAAACCTCGTGCACCAAACACAGACACACACACTCTTTAATGAGTGCTCTCTCTCTCTCACCCTCTCCTGTGGTCCTGCAGCCTACTGTGAACTGTGTGTTCGCTCTCCTGGCTCAAGTGTTTTGTTGTTCGCCGTCAGCAGCCTTAAAAGGTTTATTAACTCGTGTCGGCAGCTGGAGCTCTGCAAGCCCGAGGCCCGTGTGTGTGTGCGTGTGTGTGTGTGCGTGTGTGTGCGTGTGTGTGTGCGTGTGTGCGTGTGTGTGTGTGTGTGTGTGCGTGTGTGTGCGTGTGTCCCCAGAGGGGAGGTGGCTGATAACACAGAAAGTGAAGTGAAGCTGTTGAGAGGTGGACAGAGTGCAGGAGCAGCAGCAGCAAACGGTCACTTATCTCCCAGTCACACTGAGGCCCCGCCCACCGCTCATTCTCCAGAGTGTTTCCACGTGGGTGTGTGAGTGTGTGTGTGTGTGTGTGTGTGTGTGTGTGTGCGTGCGTGAGTCCTGTTTTTGCAGCAGGAGCCAGAAGATGGGCCCTTGCAGGGTTCCCACAGTCATGGAATACTTGGACAAGTCGAGGAATTTTGTGAAACCTCCGAATCTTTTGGAAAAGTTCAGAAATGTGACCGCTGCAAACTAGTAGAATTTGTTTTGTTGTTCTACCCTAACGTAGGCGATGCCCCGCCCCCCTACTGCTCCGTGAACCCCCGGTTTTAGTCAGAACAACGCAAATACTGTCTGCATTTTAAACGTTTATAAACAATTGTTGTACCATAAGGCAATTGGCCAAGGTTTACATGCCTTTTAGGTATGAAAATTCTGTATTTATTGGTTGGCAATGAAAATGAGTGGGAACTTATCCACTGGGATCTGTTGGTTTTTCTCTTGATTGTGCAAAGAGATGGATGTGATGTTGCACTCAACAAATAAAAGTTGATTGATTGATGGATTGAGGAGTCTGTCCTCTGCCTGGTTGTTGGCCTGGTCTGCCTGTAGAACCAGAACACCGCCGTCCGGCCGGCCGGCCTCAGTCCTCCAGTGTGTCACTGTGAGCCTGTTGTTGTTTCTGCAGAAACGCTGCTTTGTTTTGTCATCCAGCGGCTTATTGGACAGTTAATTCAAACACTTGGCACCGCTTCCTGCCCAGCCATGAATGAATGCTGCCTGTTTGTCGGAGACTGATGGGGCGGATTTTTGGTCATTAATTACGCATGTAGTCTCGTGTGTGCATTTGCACTAATGCGCAGGCATGCACGCACACACACACACACACACTTAGTGTGGCACAATCCCTCCTCTGTGACTGTAATGAGGTTTTGGGTTTGTTACTTGCAGAAAACTGAGTGAATCCAGTCTGGTGATGCCCTCTGTCGCCCCCTGCAGGCTGCAGTTTTCACCTCAGTGGCTCCATCTGCGACTAAAGTCCCTGTGGCCTCATTGTTTCACGTGGGAAAACTGTTTTACCCCCTCAATATTATTATTGTTATATCCAGAAAAAGACTGTTTCTGTCTTTTCAACATTACGAAACATAAGCACCTCTTGTCCGTCTGTCTTTCCTGGTTTCCTCTTTTTCGTTTGAAGTCCAACAAAGCAGACTGATAGGCCACACAGTTGATGAGGCAGCACTGATAGGAGATGGGAGGGAAGAATTTTCGGGGCCTGTTGTTGTTTGCTTCTCCAGGATCTCAGGACTTTAAGCACTCAATATGATCACATGTTGCTTTACTGGGATCAGATAAGAATCAAAACCCCAGAGAGATTTTTTTGGTGTGTGTGTGTGCGCACAAAGTAAACTGTTGGTGGTGGTGGTGGTGGTGTTGTTGGTGGTGGTTGTGGTGGTGTTGTTGGTGGTGGTTGTGGTGTTGGTGATGGTCTTGTTGCTCAGACTTAAACCTGATTGGCCTGGAAGTTTCTACGTGCTGAAAATTCCCTTAGTAGGAGTGTGTGTGCGTGTGTGTGTGCGCGCACGCATGCTGGTGGTGTTTCTGCTGTGTGTCATCAAGGCTTGGCCTCAGGCTGTGTGAGCAGATATGAAGTCTATCAGGGGGAACTGGTTCCACCTGCAGCCCAGGAACCAGAGGTCCCTCCTTCAGTGGAACCTCTGGACCTCCTCCTGGTTGGACCTTCTTCCAGCAGCTCAGAGGCAGAATCCTTCAGCAGTTTGAAATCTTTCCTTCTCCTTAAACAGGGCACTTCTCGCATCTCTGATGTGATGCCACTTGTATGTTTATATTCCTCCACTTTTTATGCTAAGCTGCTGGTAATTGGACTCCGATCAGGATCCTCGAGGTGAGAAAGGAAATGTACTGCCGGGCTGCTGTGTTCCAGGGTCACACTTGTTATTCAGAGCCCTCTTCCATCCCCCACCCCGCCGTGGGAGCGCCAGCCAGCGGCCTGGAGGCGGGGGTGCGTCACAATGGAGTCTGGCGACCTTCTGGTCGGAGCGGAGAACTTTCCATTCTTCTGCCTCTCCGTTGATTATGCGATTAGATGGAGTCAAGGATGGTGTCAGCTGACTGCCGCTTATTAGCATGAAAATCTTTTCACAGATTCACTCGTTCTTTGAATAAGTTTATTAGTTTTTCATATTTTATCAGAGGCAGAAGAAGAAGAAGAAGCAGGTCGGAGCCGCGAATTGTCGTTCTCCTTGAACGTTAAAAAAAATATGTCCGTCTCCTCGTTTCAACTTTTAAACACGAGTCGGAAGACTGACAAGAGAAAAAAAAAGCCCCTCCAGCTACTCTCGGCCTGTCCGCTGTTTGGAGTCGACGCCAGCCGAGCTGTGATTGGACGAGCAGCCAAAGCCTCTTTCCCCCCTCAGGGGTGAGAGGGAGAGCGACAGACAGAGAGAGAGAGGGAGAGAGGGAGAGTATCTCTCAGCCGTGTGGCGCAGCTGATCCTCAGGATTACAAGAGTGAGAAGCGGAGATGAGCTCGCCGCTCGTTGTGATGTCACTCTGCCGGCGACGTAAGAAGACGCTCTTCATCATCTGCGGACCCCGAATCTACTAGAGCCACCAGTCATGTGACACTTTGAGTGCAGAGTTACGTAAAAAAAGAACGAGGGCTCGGGTGCTGCCCGCTCGCTCGTCGTTCCTGTTAGTTTTATGGAGAAGGAGGGAAAAAAATGTGGTCCTCTTAAGACTGGAGACCCTGGACTCCAGGGGCCACCGACCTCTCTGAACCTGAGAGCAACTTCATGGCTACTGAGTCAAATGAAGGGCAACGACTTTGCAAGACTCTTCTGAAATAAAAAAAATTCTCTGTTATCATTTAATTATAGATTATTATTATTATTATTATTAATAATAATAATAATAATTATATTATTAGTATTGTTATTATTATTAATTATATATCCACTTTTGTGATATACCTCTATATCGATACGTCTGAAAAACCACCTCATGAGAGCGTATAAAACCTTTTAGCGATATATGAGGTGTTTTTCGAAGTTTTGGTGTTTCCATTACCATTTTTTTATTGCGATATTTAGGTTTTGCGCAATTCTTGGAGTAATGGAAACGCAGCTGGTGATGCTGGAGAATACGGCTGAGCGCCTCCTTCACTCAGTCACACTGCAGCAGCGTTTCCTCACTGGGAACGATGGAAGGACTGGGACAGTCGTCCAGGTCACCTGTCCCTACTGCCGTTTCTCTGTCCTGGTTTGCGTATTTAGCCCTCTGTTTGCAGCCTCCTGATGAAAGCCGCTTCTGTTGGACCTTCCACACACACACAAACACAAAAAAAAAACAGCTTGCTAGGGGTATCAGCAGCCTCTTGTGACATCACAGAGAGCTGATATTGTCGTGTGTGTTGGTGAAGGATGGACTCTAGTCGGCCAGTGGACTGTTGCACAACGTGGAAGCTTGAAGATCAGTTTTCTCAGGCGGCTGATCGACCGTCTGCTCTGCGGCTCTGACAGCTTCAGTCTGGACCACAAGTCCAAATCAATCACATCAATGTTGTTGACCTGCTGGTCCTGCAGTTTGGTTTGGTTGGGTTCTTCTCTCATTGAGCAGTCTGGGTAACACCTGACTCACTCTCTGCGTTGTCATTGGCTCCCGCAGCTGTTTGTTTGCCATGTTTAATGTTTTCACACTGGAAAGTTTCCCTTTTTTTTTTCAACAAACCATTGTCGCTGAATGTGGGTGTTCCAATGGTTTCATAGCCCTCGACTCAAAAGTCTGGAAGTTCAGAGTTGGACCCAGTCCTGAGCTTTGATACGTCTGGAGCACCGACCGCAATACTCAACAATGTAGCATCTAATCAGTCCAAATATCCAAGAAAGTCAATCTCAGCGTCTGCCAGCCAATAATCATTTGGCATCAAGATCTAAAGTGGCTACTGATTGGCTTCCACACGATGGGGGCAGGAACTAAAGACACCGGCAAACTTTTGTTGACGTCAGAGTGAAAATTAGCGTCATTAGCGCCGGAGATGCTAAAGTGGTTCCACTTGATGAAGATGGATCAGAATCCAGGACAGTAAAACAACAAAGTGGATTTGGAGATAATCCTGATTGGAATCTGCAGTAAAATGGAAAATAAATGTTTTGAGCTGAAGTGGCAACAATGTATTTTCGTTGTTGATTAAACTAGGTTTTAAAACATCATATCAAAAAGGAATCATTCTGGAATGGGTATTTGGAATGGAACCCAGCCTTAGTTGGGAGACTAACTGGAGGCCACTCATTGGTCTGGAAGAGTCACTGGAGGATACAAACGACTCCCCTGTTTTCCTCTCAGAAACTCCTCCAATCCGCTGTTGGCCGGAAGACTGTTATCTTGGAAGTCTGAAGAGGCAAATTCCAAAAAACTGGGAGGAAAAGACAAAAGAGCTGCGATCAGCGGAAAGACTTTCCCTGAACTGGACTCTGTGAGAAAACTTCAGCTCCACTCTGTCCGCTGCTTCTTTTATTCGGAGCAGCTCAGACCGCCGGTGGGCCGGCAGCTCCCAGTGTCTCTACTGCTTATGTAACCACCGGAGGCCTTAATGGGAAGTACATCTCCAGCGGTGACACTGGGACACTCACTGAACATGACAGCAGCTCCCACAGTTCCTGGAGTGAGCAGAGGAGGAGGACTTTCTCACATCACAGCCTCCACCGGTTCCTCACCTCTGGAGACAGACCTCCAACTAAAGTCTCCTGGTTGGAACGTTAGAAGGACGCTAAATAGAATAGAATAGAATAGAATGCCTTTATTTATCCCGCTTTGGGGAAATTTGCACAATTACAGCAGCACATGGAGTGCAAAAAGAAGAAGAAAAATGAATATGAATGAAAAAGAAATAAGATAAAATGCTTATAGGTTCTTGCAATGAACTGGTGATTTGTCCAGGGTGTCACCCTGCCTTCGCCCTATGACAGTTGGGGTAGGCTCCAGCTGGCACCTTTAAGAAATTAAAACAAATATTTTCATGTATATGGAAAGTTGGATTATTTACAAAATGTGGAGTTTGTTTTCTCTGACCACCTCGGTGGTCATTCATTTTGCATTTCCACCTTGGTTGTCGATGGAAGTTTAATTCTCTGTCTGTCTTTGTCTCCTGCAGGCTGAGATCTGAGGTGGTGAAACCATGAAGCTGGACCTCCAGGACGGCAGCGTCCACTGAACACCTGGACTGAACCTGCTCTGTGATCGAGACCTTTGTGCAGAACCTCCAACTGAACGCTGGATAGAAACCCACCCCCCAGAACGCCCTCCTGCATCCTCTTCCCGAACCCTGAGAGACCACCCCCATCTCCTCCACCATCATCTCCACGTTCGCCTCCATCATGCCCATCCTCAAGCAGCTGGTCAGCAGCACCAGCCAGTCCAAGCGTCGCTCACGGGCCGACCTGACGGCAGAAATGATTAGCGCCCCGCTGGGCGACTTCCGCCACACTATGCACGTGGGCCGCGGTGGCGACGCCTTCGGGGACACGTCCTTCCTCAGCAGCAGGTCTGGAGAAGCTCCTCGGGAGGCGGAGCCTAAGCAGGCGGAGCCCGCGGGGCCCAAACCGGGGCTGCTGTCCCGAACCTTCCGGAGCAGCAAGCGCTCGCAGTCGGTCAACCGCGGCGACAAGTACCAGTACAAGACTGTGGCTGCGGGGGCGGCAGCGCCCCCTGGTGGCGGCACGTCTGGCTTTGTGAAAAACGCTATCTCGCTGCCCTACCTGAACAACGACCACGAGGAACTCAGCAGCCGGGGGGCGCCGCCGCCGCCACCGATGACCAAGAGCGTCTCATCAAGCCCCCTGAGGACCAACGGCGGCGCCGCCATCGCCAAGCTGGACCCCGAGCTGGACGAGCGCAACTTCGGCGAGCTGACGGAGCTGCCGCCCTCGCTGCCCCGCGGCGGCGGGATGAAGCATGCCGAGTCCATAATGTCCTTCCACATCGACCTGGGCCCATCCATGCTGGGCGACATCCTGGGTGTGATGGAGAAGAAGGGCTGGGAAGAAGACGACCTCGGCTACGAGGAGGGCCGGCCCTCACCGTCGCACATCCCCCTCATCGACGACGACGACGACGACGATGACCTGGAAGGGGAGGGGCTAAAAGTGGGGGTGGGAGCGCCGCCTGCAAGGCCCCCCCGCAGCCTGCCGCAGCTGGAGGCGGAGCCCTACAGTCCGGAGCTCCAGACCAGGAACAACAACTACCAGCAGCACCAGGACAGCTGCTCCGTCTCCAGTTCCGGCTCTGCCCTGGAGGACAAGCGGCAGTACTACGGCGGCCACGATGGCGACACGGACAGCGCCAAGTTCAGCTCGCCGCGGGCTGGCGGCGGCGGTGGTGGCGGCAGCTTCGGTGGTGCCGAGGACGACCGAGATTTCAGCTACATGGATGAAGAGGACGAGGACGACGAGGAGATCCGAGTGTAGCTGCATCACGAGGCCTCGTCTGGAGGAGAGAGGCTTCCTGCTCCGCCTGATTGGCCGCCTTGTTGCCGGGCAGACTCCGGCCACGCCTGAAGGTGTTTGGCTGTTTAATTGCTGCTGCACAATTTTTGTTTTTGGAACTTTTGAACTTGTTTAGAGTTCAGATTTTTTTTTTTTTTTTTTTTAGGCTGGGGTGGGCGGCAGCTTTTCCTTTGAAAACAGTGATATGTCTGCTGGTTGACTGGGAACCTTTCTGTGGGAAACAACAACTGGAGAAGATAAAGAGCAGCAGCAGCAGCAGCGGTGATGAAGCTGAGGCTGTTCTGCAGGGCCAGAGGTCAACCTTCTCTCCTTCCTCCTGCTGCCTGTTAATATCACATACAGAGGGTGATAGGAGGAAGGAGAGGAGGAGCAGGAGCCGTCACAAGTAGATTCAACACTCCCAGACTTTAAGAGTGTTTTTTTTCCTCTTTCCATTTATTGTATGTCGATTTATCGGCCTGGAAAGTCGGTCAACTGTTGTTTGAGTTTGCTCGCTGATCATGTAAACATCACCTATTGGTTCTTTATCTCTTTTTCTTTGCTCCCAGGTCTTAATTCACAGACGGCTGTGATATTTATGAATGGGGAGAGACGGATGTGTGTGTGTTTTTTTTCCCATGTTGTGCTATGATGAGTCTTACAAGTTTTGGATTTTGGACATTTTTTTTCTTACTGACTTTTTTCCTCAAGACATTCATCAGTCTTACAGAGTGACCCAGCAGTTTGATTGGTGCAGGACTGATGCTTGGTGCTTGTGTTAAAGGGACAGTTCACCCTAGAATTGAAATGCGAGTCGGCTGAGACTCCAGTGACATTTGTTTGCGGATGAAGCTCCCCTCAGTGACGTTCCAATTGAAGTACATGATGGCCATGTACCCAAGTAAAATAAATAGATAAATAAATAATTAATTTAAAAGAAAAAGAGAGGGGAAAAAAAGCCTCCGCTCTCAGCCCCGTGTCTGAAAGCCTCGGCTGTCCAGTTTGACAACATTGTGTTGTTGTTTCATTTGTCAGACCAAACAAAGGCTGCAGTTTCACTTTTGGGCGGACTGTCCCTTAAAGTTTGTCATGCAGCAGCGATGCAGCCGACGGTGAGGCGTGACTCGTGCATGTTATGTGGACAATGTGGCTGTTTGTACGTGTGCAGAGTGACCAGTGGCAGGACGGGAGCGTCTGTCACTAGCGCCGCCGCTGGCCTGGGCGGGGCTAGTGGCGGCTGCGGTGGCGGCGGCAGCATGAAGGTGTGTCTGATGAGTGTCGCTGCAAACATGCAGGGACGCAAGAGCCAGGATGTGGAAACACTCACAGGTTGTTATTATGGTTGTGATGATGATGATGATGATGACGATGATGATGTTGATGTTTCTCCTCGGGATCGTGTCCAACTTCCACTTCAGCAGAGAGAGAAAAAAAACAAAACTAATCAGGCAGCAGCAGGAACAGATGTTTTCAAACGGACCAATCATCTGGCTCCGTTCAGTTACAAGTGCAGCGTGCGCCACTGGCCTCCAGCCAGCTGGAGGAGCTCCAGGAGCAGCCGGAGGTCAGGGACACACAGGTGGAGCTGTTTTCTTTTTTATTTCTCTCCTCTGGCAAGATGTTCAGTGCCAGACAGACACTGACTCCGCCTCCCCACCCCCACCCTCTCTGCCGCCGCTGCCGCCACCTCTGATTAATGACCCACCGTTTTTATTTTGCGTTAGAACACTAATTTGCAAACGTGCGATTTCTGTCGACTGGTTCGCAGCAGCAGCAGCAGGCTGGGAAAATAGTTTAGCATTATCTGATTCTTTTGTCACGGCTGTTTTTTGTTGTTGTTGTTGGTTTTTTTTACTAATGTATCATCAGAGGCCATGATTTCGAGCCCCAGCGGTTCCACATTGCGATGTGTCACGGGCCAAATTGTCGTTGCTAATGTTTTGGATACTACAATCCTTCACCATCACCAGCAGGAAACACTCCATCTGCTTTTCTACCAGTTGACGTGTTGAACTGATTTGTGTGCCATCGGCCTATCGCTGTAAGCAGGCTGCAGGGGGCGCCACAGCAGCACAACTGTGCAGAAACACTAGTAAAAAAAAAAAAAATGACCAAAGGAGTGGAGGCAGTGGAGGAGACGCTGCTTCCTGCTGATTGGCTGGCCGACGGGCGCTCTCAATAGGCCCCGCCCACTTCCTGGCAGGAGCATTTCTATTTGTCTCCGCCTCACCAGCTCCCCACAGCTCTGGCTGACAGAGGTGGTTTTGGCGAGCAGCGGTGAGATGCGACACTGCAAGATGTTTTTTTTCCTCATGTTCTGTAGCGTTTGGCCAAGTGTTTGCTGACTCCTCCCCCTTCCGGCTGGCTCCACCCTAATACATATATTTACCTTCCCTCACTTTCTTTCCTGTCAAATAACAGCTGTATTTTTCAATAAAAGAGAAAGCTGGAAATCTTCAGTTGTGGCTTCATTATTTAGATTCTGCTTTTAAAACAGGTCAATACAACCTCTGAAGTCAAGTGGGCCAAAGATTTAGGAAGCCACTGAATAAGTTGCACTGCCACTGTTTACATAATCACACAGAATTTTTCTCTTCCAAATCAGTCTGAGAGGGAAAAAACTGAGAGCCAGACTATGTTTGGCTTTACAGACATGTCGAGTCTTGTCAGGTAATCAGACGGCGTCTGGCTTCAACAGCTCGATGTCGAGGTGCCTTCAAATGCTTGGGCTGCGATCTTTTCTATTTCATTTGTATTATGACTCATGTTCATTTCTGGCTCTGAGGAGACGAGAGAAAACGAGTTGACCTTCGAGTGTTTCATAACCATGTCTCACTGGAGGTCAGGAGGTCATGTATGTGAAGACGACACCAGCGTGAAGCCAAAGAACAGTCCCGTCTATGCCTCAGACCGCCATCATGTTAAACCCATTAAGACCAGAGAAGCAGAGCAGCAGCTGAATGACCTTGGCACCCTCACAGTCTGACCTTGGCTGACTTCAGGCCTTTTCTGCTGCTTTTAAAACTAAATCCTGGCCGAGGTCAAATCTGTGTCATTTTTTCTGTCCGTAAACACAGATGAACAACAACATGACGGAATCCAAAAAGATTTTTTCACGGGGGAATATTTTGCTGAATGCTAGACCTTGTTGTCTTCCCTTTGTATCAGCTTGTATTCCATCACGCAACACCACCCAGGTGACCTTTTGAGGAAGACAGACGCTACCGTTGAAACATGTCAATGTACAAAAATAACATCTTTCTGTTTCTGTTATAAAAGAAAAATGTTAATAATCTTAAATAATAATTATAATATCGCCCAGACTGACAGTTTCTGCGTTGTGCTTTGAGCGCTTGATCTCGACAGTCAAAGGACAAAATTTCAACGTTTCAGAAAACCATCGAGAAGCGCTTGTTTATGGGTGTAAGACTACCGTCATCTAGTGGCCCCATTGTGTAAGTGCAGGTTGAGGGACTCGTTCTTAGACGTATATGCAGCAATATTCAAACAATGATAGTAATAATAATCAAGCTTCTCTCTCATAACTTTCGCATTTTACTGGCGTGTTCATTACAAGCAATATAACTTCTTTTTATCTATATTCAGTCAAGGAATTTAGGGTATCAGGCATATGCTGTTTTTTTTTTTTTCATTTTCATAGATTATTTTTTAGCCTTTTGAAATTTGTTGTTAGTTTTTGTTTTTTAATGTTTTTTTTGTCTTGTAGCCAGTTTGCTTCATTTTAACCGGTGTGTATTGTGAAGAATTAAAAAAAAAAGTATGTATAAAAAGTTTTTTGCTGCAAGGATTCTTTCCTTTTCTGCATTTGCACACAATTGGAAAAAAAAAAAATCACAACATCAATCACTCATTTGTTAAACACCCGGAACTGAACAGCAGCCACGTGATCCCTGATTGCCAGTGACGCCATCTGTTGTCGGACCCACAAACCTCCCGACAAACACAACGCTGTACGAGAGCGTGGAAAATGTGTTTAGCATGCGCCGCTAAGAGGATTTGGAGATGGCGCGTTCAGGGATGTCTCTCCTCTTTAGTTTCCATTGTTGAGCCGCGTCACAGCAGTGAGTCACGTGACAAACCTGGATTTACTCCACAGAAGGAGAAGAAGAAAAAAAAAAAATCATGTCTGTGGGCTGCAGCCACAAACACCGGCCCGGATTTTGACAAAATCACACAATCCCAACAAAGAATCAGAAACTTACTGACCTTTTGATCAATCAAGATTTTGAAGCAAAGTTCAACGGATCACTTGCATTACCTGTAAACAACCGCTAGATCAGTGTTTCTCCCCCCTGGGGAGCGCGAAACACCGGGCGGGAGGGAGATGGGGCGCCCGGGGGAACCACTTGCAGGTTCATCGGGATCCCTCAAGACACAGCCACGTCAAATTTGGGGCTTCTAGCCCATGAGGAACACCGAAACCCTAACCCTAATTCCAGCAGTAACCCTAACCCTAACCCTAATTCCAGCCTTGCCGCTAACCCAAATGTCATGCAAGTCTATAGGGTCAAAAGTCAACTTTGTCCTAGAGACACGGGGCCACTGCAGGTTCATCGGGATCCCTCAAGACACAGCCACGTGTCTTGAAAAAGCCTGAAACTCGCTGAAAAGACGATCCGATCATAGATTAGCATTTGAAAATGTGAAAAAACAACATATGATAAACAACATAACGTATGTCATCTTTGTCCCAACCTTAACCCCAACTATAACCCTAACCCCAATCTGAACCCCAACCCTAACCCTAAAGCCAACTCTAATCCTGACCCAACCCGAATCCTAATCCCAACCCCAGTATAAACCCCAACCCTAAAACCAACCCTAATCCTGACCCAACCCCAATCCTAATCCTAACCCCAGTATAAACCCCAACCAACCCTAACCTCAAACTCAACCACAACCCTAACCTCAAACCCAACCTTTACCCCAACCCTAACCCCAACCGCAACCTCAACCGTAATCCCAACCACAACACTAACCCTAAACCCAACCCTAACCTCAACCCCAAACATAACCTTAAAACCAACCTCCCCCCCGAAGGTTCCCCCCAAAGAAACCCTTCCAATCAGGAGCCATCTCTCTTCAGGTTCATTCGCAAATGACACATCACTAGTGTGTACGTTGGTGCGTGCATGTACAAATGAGAACTATACCTGACAAACCATGTGGAGTGAAAGTAAACCAAGGGATTTTAAAAGCAGGCATCCTTGGATAGAGTGGAGAAACGGAACAGCTAGGTAAATGTTACACATTTAAAACTGGTAGAGGCAATTTTAAAGTGCAAAGTTAAAGTAATATATTTAAATGTTAATATATACATTGTTACTAACAATGAAATTGATGGTCATATCTTAAAAGCCCATTAATCAAGACATTATGTACACCTTTAAATGACTAACTGATTTGTTACAGTTGTCACATAATTTGAGCTTTGGGTTGTTTTGGAACAGCTGCTTCTGGACAGCCACTATCTTGTGAAATACAAATAGTGTGTTTACCCACTATGACCGTATTTGATTTCACAAGAAACGGGTCATAGAACAGATTCTGTTCACTTGCCAGTAACGAAGAAAATGTAATATATTATGAACATTGTAATCTGATACTTAACAATTTGATTATGCCTATTCATCTGATTGAGATTGTGACAAGTCATTAGGAGTTTAACAATGCAGTCAGTTTGAATATTGCCTTTTGTGCAGTTTTGGTGTTGCCATAATTGCACAATCTTCCCTTTAAGTGTATTTGTCATGAGTCCGTACTGTGTTTTCAGATTTCCTCAGTTTAAAATGTCCTGATATTGTGACACTGGTGTAAATATTGTGTAACAAGAAAGAATAAAAGGGACCATATGCAGTGCATCATCATTACACAACTCATCTGGTTCAGTCAGGTAAGACTTGTCCTAAGTATCTTGCCGTGGGTGATCAGTATGTTTGAAACTCTCACACTTCTTCATCTTTTTGAGCAGAAGCCTGTGTGAAGAAACACCACAACGGGACAACATGAAGACTGTTATTTATGCTCTACTTGTGATGTTGGTCATCAGCCAGAGTGAGTTGGCTCATCAGTTTGACCTCTCTAACCAATATTATATTAACAATGTTACCAATACCGCTGCTGCTGCTACTACTACTACGACCACTCATAATAATAATAATAATTAAAATGATAATAATGATGATGATGATAAATAATAATAATATCATGTTTTTGACTAAGTTCATATATCTTTTTGTCATAGGTGAATCCTTGCAGTGTTTCTGTAGAGGATCAAAATTCTGCCCTGAGCCTATAGAGACCTGCAGGGACCAAAACGATGTCTGTGGAAGTGTCATGTTCTCTGTAGGGTCCAGTAAGTGATTTGGTCTTGTGCTGGGCCTGTGCTGCACAATCAAAAAGCAATAGATTTTATAGTAACACACAAAAAAAAATCTTGATTATCAATCCTTCCTTTTGTGTTTCCACAGGATCAATCTATTCGACTGGTTGCATGAATTGGCGTGAATGCGTAACTTCGCCAGCTGTATGCTGCAGGACTGATCTGTGCAATGACAAAAGACTATGAAAAGTACCAATAAAAAAAATCTAATACCGTAAACTACTGTTTACGTCGTGTGTTTTGTTTAAGAACACTGTACCCACCTTCTCTCAGCGTGAAGGAATCCCCAAAGCTGAGGTGTTGTGCAGGACTGCAGTTCCCGCTGGCCGAGTTGAGAGAATCTTTCAAAGGTGGTGAAGTCTGCACTCCAATGGAGGACTGGGTCTGTTCATGACAGACTTCCAGTGTGAGAACAAGGTTCCTCTCCGTTAGGGATTCTCTGACTGGGGACGTAGAAATCTCGCACTGAGGCTGAAGATCCGCCAGTTCTCCTGCCAGTTCCGACGGCTGGTCCAGTGGGTTGCTAAGAGCACTGGAAGCTCTGTTTTCATCTACCTTGGAAGAGTTCTCATACTCGCAGCTCAAGTGGTGGTCAACAAGCCCCACACTGGCAGGCAGACAGCGGCCTAAGCCCAGCGAGCTGGTCCTCTTCTGCATGGAGCTCAACCTTCTCTTGGTGGCAAAAGGGGAGCGGGCAATCCTCGAAGACAGGATCTTGTGGCGCCGCCAGCGGTGGAGCGACAAGTTGCTGCGGTCACTGCAGCGAAAGGCACACACGTCGCACTTGTACGGTTTCTCCCCAGTGTGTGAGCGCAAGTGGGCTTCAAGATGGCGCTCGTGAGGCTTCTCTCCTAGGTGACAATAAAGAAAGTATTAGCATAAATATACATATTGCAGGATGAACTAAACTTTGGTTTAGTAAGGATTTGCCTGTCTAAATCCATAACCTGGATTTTTTTTTTATAAACATCCAACCAACCAACCAACCAATCAACCAATCAATCAAAACCACTTACCGTACAGAGTGCCCTTCATCCCGCCCTTCTGCCCCAATTTCGGGGTGAGCTGCAGCACCTGTGATCGCCTGGTCGAGCTCTTCGGCGTCGGGCCAAGTCCCACCCCCGATTCCCTTCTCAACGCCAACACTTCTTTCTCCAGGTTCTCCACCCGCGTCAGCAAGTCGGTGCACTTGCAAGTGCAGGTCCGGCAGCCGCCGCCCCCGTTGGTGCTGTCCATGGGCTGCATGTTGGACCTCTGAGCGACCGCCCTCGCCACAGATGAACGGCTGGACCGAGTTAGAGTCAAACAGCTGGACGATGGCAGAGCTGCAACAAATGGCTGATCCTGGGTGGCGGTGGTGGCTTCCTCCTCCTCTTCCTCCTCCTCACCCTCCTCCTTCACCACCACATCCTCCAGATCCGCCAGAGCCAGATCCTCCTCCTCCTCCTCCTCCTCCTCCTCCTCCTCCTCCTCCTCCTGCTCCTCAATGGGTGCACAGTCCCTACCTGGCTTGCTCAGAGGTCCCAGGGTCGAAACCATGGGCGGCACCGGATTCATGGCTCGCAGCTCCGCAAACTTTTTCACCACTGCCGGCCTCTTTGCCTGGGTAACGATGGGATCCCTTTCCTGTGAAAATCGGCTAGGCCAGTCAGTCAGTTGGTCAGACAGACAGACAGAGAATTGCGCTGGCTCACTCACCACTGCCAACCTTATCTTGTGGTTTTCAATAAGGTGCTTGTCTAGTCGGACCAGCTTCTTCTTCTTGCATATGGGGCAGTCAAGGGGCTCAGGGAACCTGCAGTTAAATGACAGGGCGGTGGGGGATGGAAAAGCTATTGCCTATCTTCCAATTTACATACTCACATCGAATGCTTCAAAATGCCCTCAAAATAACCTCAAGTCAAAACTGTCCATAATCTGGAAGTAGAAACCGTCCATAATCTGGAATCTGACCCAAGTCTAAACCCTGACCCCCTAAACTACCTACCAACCCACCCACGCTTACCGTGCGTTCCCATATTTCAACAGAAGCTTGAATTCCGTTTTGTTCGGAATCGTGTGAGATACTTGCAGGTGCTGCTTAAGATTCGCATAGCTGCGGTTGCAGAGCCCGCAAAGCTTCTTTTCTCCAGACTAGGGAAGGGGGCAGACAAGGCAGGAAGGCAATTAAGTGGCTGCAAGTGTGTGTGTGTGTGTGTGTGTGTGTGTGTGTGTGTCTTTCATCCAAGCATTGCATTGTACTTACCATCTTGTCAAACAAGCAGAGGCAGGCCAACACCCCACCCCTCAACTCTGAAAAACAACAAACATGCAGAATGTGTAAGCAACAAATGTAGAGAATCTGGACGCAGATGACGTGCTTCCAAAATCCTATCACTTCCATTAGCAATTAGGCCGCTAATTAGCTGGTGAACTTAGCATGGTCAGAAAGCCTCCAAACAGCCACATTTACATCAGAAACACAACACAACTCGACAAGTCAAGAAGCACACAACTAGCAAAGACGGTTCTGTACATCACACCACACCACCACCAATGCCATTTAGCATTTAGTGCTAATATATGTGTGTGTGAGAGTATATGTATATATATATGTGTGTGTGTGTGTGTGTGTAGATAGATAGATAGATAGAACTTTTTTTTTTAAAGTTTAGACTTTTTTTTAAACCCAAAGGTGATCAAAGCAATGATACTTCAGCATGACAGGTTCTCTACAACAAATGCAGCATGCACAACACTGCTCATTGATGCGTATGTGTGTTTCGTCAGCAGAGGTCACTGTCACTAAAGCTTCGAGTAATGAACCCATTTTCGTGACTATTGGCTCAAATGCTTATGTTTCACAGAAGCTTTATTATCCCATCCCTACCAGAAAAACAACACAACTCGACGACGCAAGAGGCACACGACACGCACCACCAGCTCTTGCCTCGGTTTTCTTCCACACACACACCTCGAACGTGCTCCTCACGACGCAGCCAGCCACTACGCTACTACCTACTCCTCCTTTCCTTACTCCTTCCTTCCACTCCTCGCTGCTCTGGCGCTGTAGGTACAGAATGTGTCCGGGGTCCTACGGCAACTGTATTAGGACAAACTACATCGCGGTCGCATTTACAGTGGCCTTCCTGCAAAGACTGGAAGCTGCAGTCATGTGCTGGTGGTAGGCGGGGCTGAATCAGCCAGCCAACTGGCTAGCGGCAGATTCCACATTCTCAAAAGAGTTTTTTTTTTCCATAAAATTGAAGATATCAGTTGTAATGTTTTGTGTAATTGAATAACTGGAAAGGACGGCTTAATGTCAGAGCAACCTCCACTTCCAACTTTTTTTTACTCCGTTCACCTCTTGACAACATAACATAAAACCGGAAGCCACACACACACCATCCGGTTACATTTCAAGTTAAAGTCACAATGACCGAGAACAATATACTACCACCCCTTCTTAAATAAACTGAGGGAAAAGCACAGTTTGAATGCTTTTACTTTGTACAGGCACAAACCGGAAGTGACGCCGCAATTTGACGCGGAAGCCGCTTGTCATTCGCGTACAGACACCGACTCTTTGGATGTTGCTGTGAAGTTGCTCAGCTGTGCGTGAGGAGCGCATTGTTGCGGCTCTGTTGTGGCTAATGGCTGCGGCAGACGCCGCCGCTGTCGGCATGGCTCCCGCCTGCCTGTGCGTCCTGTGCGGGCTGCCGGCCGCCGGAAAGTCCTCTCTCGCCCGGGAGCTCGTCGGCGCCGCTGCGCAGCGCGGCTGGAGAGCCGTCGTGGTTCCCTACGACGACCTGATCCCAGAGGAGGCGTTCCGAACCAGGAAGGCGGAGGACAGTGTTGGACTGCAGGAACCGGTGACGACTCTTCACGTTTTCAGTCTGCTGGAGTGACAACAACAAACTCCTCGACGTCTGTTTACAACCACCAAACCTCCATCATTATTACTGTATTTGAACTCGTTTTCTAAAGTCTTGCTGTCTTCTAATATGGATCATTTCCTTATTTGAGTAGAACTGAAAGTCCTTATTTATGACACACTTGTATTTTTTTATGTATTTATATTGTTTGTTTTCTTTCTAGCCCACTGAGTGGAAGATACACCGGCATGCAGTTTTGTGCTGCATTGAGCAATTCTTGGACAATCCCCAGTCTTCGGCCAAGCTGCCAAGCGGCTGCAACATGAACAAGGCCTCATGGGAAAAGTGCATCGGAGCTCTTGTGCAGCCGGATGCCTCTGTGCCCCACCATGCACCGCTTCTCTTCCTGCTGGACGACAACTTCTACTACCCCAGCATGAGATATGAGGTGTACCAGCTTGCAAGAAAGTGTAAGCCAAGCATATTCCTATAGTACCATACGCTATCATTTAGCTTGAGCTTTAAATTTCTGATGCGTAGTCTGTTTTACATTTTCCAATTCATCAACGACAGTAATTCTATAATTGGTGCTCTGAAGCACCGAACACAAGCTGAAGTTTTTGAAGAGCATATTCTAAAAGATCCACAGACCTTAAACGTTAACGGTGAGAAGCAGCGGTGTTGAGCTTTGGAATCATTAGGTGATCCACTTACTACTAGACTGCTGAGCTGGTTTTGATTAGTTTGTTTTTTGAAAGTGGAAAAAACAAACGTAGACAATGCTTTAAGAACTTTGGTTACACAACTGTCTCTTCTCAGAGCATTTCATTTTCAGTGTGTCTTTGCAGATTCGCTGGGTTTTTGTCAGGTGCACCTGCACTGCGATCTCCAGTCCTGCATCAGCAGAAACGAGAGCAGGTCCGAGCCGGTTCCCGCCCAGGTGATAGTAGAGATGGTGAAGCGGCTGGAACTTCCCAATCCTCGGAAGAACTCTTGGGAGAGGAACAGCATTTCCCTGGACACCACAGAACACTTGTCTAAATGTGACATGTAAGACAGCAGTTATTAGCACTAACCATTTTATTTATTCTGTTTATAATACAACTCTCTTTTTTTTCCCTGTCAGCCAGAAGGTCATGGAGTTGATCTCCGCTGCACTGATGAACCCGCAGAGCCCGATTGAGAACAACACGGAACAAACGGTGCGTTTTCCATCTCCACATTTAAATCCCACCTCAAGACCTGATTGTCAATGACAATCAGGTCTGACCTCAAGACCAATACCTGATTGTCAGTGTTTTGCTCGGTTTTGTATTGTTTTATCATGTTGACTTTTATTTAATTAACTGTTGTTCGGCGACCTTGAGTGCCTTTAAAGGCGCCTTATAAATTAAATTTATTATTATTATTATTTTCTCGCTCCCCTTAGATTATTCTAGAGTGAAGTTTAAATATGTGGCCTGTGTTGCAGGAGGCCGACCGCTTGGGATGTGCCACTAGTGTGCTTCACCAGGCCGACCAGGCCTGTCGACGACTCGTCTCTGAAGCCATGAAGACTGCCAAAGGTCAAGCCCGAGCGCTGCGTCTGGCTCATTTACTTTCTTGCAGCTTTATGGTAACAAGTATTATTTCGTTTGCCATTTGTAACTAGAAAATCACGCGGACCCTGAGGACATGAGAAGTTTGGCCACTCAACTCAATCAAGCCAAAGCAACGTTTCTTCACAACCTGCGGAAACAGCTACTTCCTGAGGCACCTTTCGCCCAGGGAGAGGACATTGACACTGAGCGCGTGGTGAAAAGAGCAGTGGACATTTTTGATCACCAGAAAACAGAAATCCTGTGGAGGATCATGTGTGAGAATAAGTGACCTGATCTTTTTGTTGATTGTTTGACACAGAAGCTGCTGTTTTGTTGACGTTTTATTCTAAACGTTAACGCTACATCCCGCATTAGGGACCATTTTCAAAATGAAACGATATACATTTCCTTATAAATCATTAATGCTTAAATAACTATGGGAAGAATGACAATTGCTTGGGTTTAGCTCATGTTTTTACTGAAGATATTTACTTGAAGAAAATCTTTTTTTTTTTTCAAACATGTTTATCAACAGTAATAACGATGAGAAAAAAATAACTGGCTACCAGATGTACCATGGGGAATCATGACTATTGCATGATTTGAGCTCACAGTCAGCAGAATGTCTCAACTATAGTCCAAAAAATAAATAACAATAATAAAATGTTACATTTCCATTATTCAGTATCGTGTAAATATCACATAACCCCTGTATCGCCATGTTGAAACATTGTTCACTTTTTGAAGTGATGCTGTCCACGTGCAAAATGACATGCAAAGTCATATTTGTCCTTGCACATTTGTCCACAGATGTTACACTGGAAAGGGTGTTCGTATCCGTGACATCCCATGTGAATGGTGTACAGGATATTATCACCAAAGTGAACCTCACAATGCTGGCATTTATGTAAGAGTTGCTGGTCTGTTGGCCGGTTGCCTTCTCTCAGTGTGAAGGAATCCTCAAAGCTGAGCTCTTGTGCAGGACTGCAGCTCCCGCTGGCCGAGTTGGGGGAATCTTTCAAAGGTGGTGAAGTCTGGACTTCAGTGGAGGACTGAGTCTGTTCATGATAGACTTCCTGTGTGAGAACAAGCTTCTCCTCCGTTAGGGATTCTCTGTCTGGGGACGTAGAAGTCTCACACTGAGGCTGAAGATCCGCCAGTTCTCCCGCCAGTTTCGACAGCTGGTCCAGTGGGTTGCTCAGAGCACTGGAAGCTCTGTTCTCCTCTACCTTGGAAGAATTCTCATACTCGCAGCTCAAGTGGTGGTGAACCGTTTGAGACAGGTCACTCAGATATTCTGACTTTGGCAGCCCCACGCTGGCAGGCAGACGGCGGCTAAAGCCCAGCGAGTTGGTCCTCTTCTGCATGGAGTTCAACATCCTCTTGGTGGCGAAAGGGGAGCGGGCAATCCTCGAAGACAGGATCTTGTGGCGTCGCCGGCGGTGGTGTGACAAGTTGCTGCGGTCGCTGCAGCGAAAGGCGCACAGGTCGCACTTGTACGGCTTCTCCCCAGTGTGTGATCGCATGTGGGCTTCTAGGTGTCGCTCGTAGGCTGAGGCAAATGGGCACAGCTGGCAGCGGTGAGGCTTCTCTCCTGGGTGACAAAGAAAGTTTTAGCATAAATAAAAATACATGAATATTGCAGGATGAACTAAACTTTGATTTAGGCTGGATTTAACCTACACGTCTAAATCCACAACCTGGATTTTTTTTTTCTCTTAAAAGAGACCCGCAGCAATATTTATTCCTGCTTATAATTGAAACCAAATTACCCACACAATTACATTTTTACTCTGCTGTGTCAAACAAAGTAAGTGTGAAGTCAATCTTATTGCGAATACAGCAATAAATGTAAGTAAATTATTTTACTGCTACTGACATCTGTGTTTTCATTATAGTTCATCAGGAGGTCAGTCACTTGAAGAAAAATAGAACAAAATAATTTGTCGAAAAAAATGCTCAATCCCTCCACTTTTTGACACGAGCAAAGATTTGCAGAACAAATGAGTCACAAATCTGTGTCAGTCTTTTGTCAGTATTCTGAAACTGCACACCTAACAAATATTCCAAACACTGACTGACTTGAACCGTCACTAGATGCAGTGGGTGGCACTGGGTTTTGTCTGTGGCGATGTTATACCTGTGTGAGTACGGATGTGCTCTATGAGACGAGCAATGCCCTTATTGGCATAGTTGCAGTAGCTGCACTTGTACTTCCCATCGCAGGTCCTCTCCAGGCAGTCCAGCTGCACATCAGACCCTTCCTCCGTTGGCATGTTGACCTCCACGGACGGCAGCTGGCGGCCGTTCTGCCCGCTTTTGGGGGCGACTGAAAACAAAAACACATGCGTCATTTTTGCTCAATGCGCTTAAAACTATGACGACCATGTGTATGGTGCTGCATTCTGACCAGCTTGGAACGGCTCTCCCGGTTCCTTCACTCCACACACAGAGCCCGAGATCATGTTTACATGATGGGTTTGCTGTGTCAGGTATTCCTGGAATTCCCTTACAAAATCCACGGGCTCCGTCTTAATCTCCTCTATTTCCATCTTCTCAGAAGACCCTGAAACGGTTCAAATGAAACAGTTGGTCACCTGGACCTGATGATAGGACGCTACCTGTAAAAGAAGACAAAGTTTAGGTTAGCTACGGCTAAACAATTTGCTAACGCAGCACAGCTACCTCTTTCATTGCTAATATCGTTCACTACCGCCGACTTTTCATTGTAAATCCCAATGTATCTTATACTGTATATTTCCCTTGATTAACCAGTATACAGTACCTTTACGGTAATGAAGGATGAAATTCGTCCGTCAGGTGAAATTATCTTAGCATAACACACAAAGCTAAAAGGATATGAATTGACGCTTTTCTTCTTCTACGTCAGTTTTGCGTCGTCGTGCCTGCCCCTGGACAATGCACTGATGCATTTGAGTGTACACGTAGAAAATTGTCCAATCAATTGCGTCACTAAAATACCAGCTGCTGTCAATACAGATAACATTTCGCTTTCGCATAAAAAACGGAATTGATTCTAGTCTGGTGCATTCCAGTCAATACTAGGCATTCTAGTCAAACTTTATACAAAAAATGTTTTCTCTCCGCCATATTTATAACCGCATAAAAATGTTCGACTCTTAGAGGGTCCACGTGAACGCAGCCTCACATGTAAACATTTCGTAACGGATCATGGCTTCACCTCTGACTAGAATTCTGTCTACGGTGAGTCTGAACATAATGACCGGCGTGGGTTTTTTTTTTTTTTCTATGAGTGCCGATTTCTGTGTCGATGCCGTTGTGTTTTCGGCAGTCTTGAATGACACATAATTACGGAACAAAGCTGGCTTCAGCTTCTGCGACATTGCTAGCAAAGGGGTCAGCTAGCGTTAGCTACTGGGCGAAAACTCCCTGCCCTGCCACCTGTCTCGCTTTATAGATATTAGACGTTTTCTTAATGGCACACGACTCCGTGTTGATGTATTGCCTAGTAGTGTAATTGTGTGTGTTGTTTGCCCTGGCTTCAGTCCTGCAGGCAGTTCTGGCGGCCATGGGGAGCCCTGCAGCCTGGATGGAGGGGGTTATCGAACAAACCTGCCCGGGAAGTGATCTCAGATCAGACTCCCGAAACTGTCTCCTTCCCTCCTCTTCAGTCGTATTCAGAGGAGGAGAACATGATGAGGGAAGCAGGTGGGTTGTGAAGCACGTCGCATGGTTATAACTCTTCCCCGCTGTGTGACGGATAGCATTCTGGACATTATTTCCCCTGGACTCGATGGTAAATAATGCAGTAATGGTTTATAAAACCTTGCTTATCGCTGCCTCTGTACAATCGGACTGTCTTTTGCACATCTGCTTTGGTTGTTTGTTGTACATAGATTTATTTGAATGTTTTTGCAACTGCTGTACAGTTTATATTTTGTACTGTTTTTTTGTAGTGCTTAAACAGTGTAGTTCCCCAATTTCAGATCAATAAAGTAAATCTATCTATCTATCTATCTATCTATCTATGTACGGTTGGGTGTAGATGAGAAATGGTTTTGAGAGCGTCTTCTTTTTCTCATGCATTCACAGTGAGAAAGTATGCACAAGAACGGATTGCTCCCCATGTGTCGAGGATGGATGAAAACTCTGTTATGGACAAGGAAGTCATCCAGTCTCTGTTTGATCAGGGGGTACGTGAATCACCTTATTGCTGCAAGTAAAACGTCCTTGTGTTAAATCCCTCTCCCAGTTTATCTTCAGTCACTCTCATCCCAGGTGTTTCTTCACAGCTCATGGGCATTGAGATCGACCCGGAGTACGGCGGCACTGGCGCCTCCTTCTTCTCTTCCATCCTCGTCATCGAGGAGCTGGCAAAGGTGGACCCGTCCGTGGCCGTGCTCTGCGACATCCAGAACACACTGATCAACACGCTGGTCACCAAGCTGGGCACGCCGGCTCAGAGGGAGCAGTACCTCAGCCGGCTGTCCACTGACATGGTGAGTTCGACTGTCTGTCTCGGCAAGTGCGACAAAACAACTGCCGCAGCCGCCACAAACGGAGAGGAAAATGCCTCGTTGTCAGTCATAAGCTGCCGATCCTTGTGATTGAAATATGTCAACGTTGACCATCACCACTTTGATGCAGGTTGGAAGTTTCTGCCTCTCTGAAGCAGAGTCAGGGAGCGATGCCTTCTCTCTAAAGACTCGCGCAGAGAAGCATAAAGATTATTACATCATCAACGGATCCAAGATGTGGATCAGCAACGCAGAGAACGCTGGTGTTTTCCTGGTGATGGCCAATGCTGACCTGTCTGCTGTGAGTCTCTTTCTATTTTGTTACCTGTCGTCATCTGTTTTTTTATATATGTATATATATATGTATATATATATATATATATATATATATATATATATATATATATATATATATATATATATATGTATATGTATATATATATATATATATATGTATATGTATATATATATATATATATATATATATATATATATCATTGTCAATATTGTTTTGTTTTCCTGTCTTTATGTTAAAAAAAAAAAATGCATTTGAAAGAAGATTGTTGCCCAATATTGAAGTACAGCTTGACTCTCTTGTGCTCTGGCAGGGATACAGAGGCATCACCTGCTTCATTGTAGACCGGGACACAGAGGGACTTGAGATTTGCAAGAAGGAGAATAAGCTGGGCCTGCGGGCGTCCTCAACCTGCCCACTCAACTTTGACAACGTCAAGGTAGATAAGCGGGAGAGAAGAATTTTGCATGGTGATACTGATGCATATAGAGTACTTTGCACCAAGAGCCCTCAGAGATGTATTCGCGCTCATAAGTGAAAATGACAACCCTCACCGATACAAGATAATGCAAGATAAAGCTGCACTGTTACTAATCTTTCCTTCATATATGTGACTAAAATCTTCCATCTGACCTGACAACGTTTGAGTTGTTTTAGTTTTTTTTTTTGTTTTTTTTTTACCTATTGGTACAAAGTGTCGAGTGCCGTTTGCAAACTCACCAAAAATCTTGCGGCGTGCTTATGCTGATAAATACAAACTTTCTTTCCCTGTCGTAGGTGCCAGAGAAGAACATTTTAGGACAAGTCGGTCATGGCTACAAGTACGCAATTGGAATGTTGAACGAGGGCAGGATTGGAATTGCCGCTCAGGTAAGCCATTTGATCCATAACACAGTTTAAAACAAGTCTTGCTCATAGTTAGTATGACACCGTAAAAAAAGGGAGTGCGCCTCTGCTGACTTTGTTTGTGTTGCAGATGCTCGGGCTGGCACAGGGTTGCTTTGACTGCACAATTCCATACACAAGGCAGAGAGTCCAGTTTGGAAAACGCATCTTTGACTTCCAGGTCGGCTTCAGAAGGAGCTTCTGTGCCTGTAGGAGCGGCGAACTCACACTGACGTTAACGTTGTGATGACGCTCTTCCAGGGGATGCAGCACCAGATCGCCCACGTGGCCACGCAGATCGAGGCTGCACGGCTGCTCACGTACAACGCTGCTCGTCTGAAGGAAGCTGGGAGACCCTTCATCAAGGAGGCCTGCATGGCCAAGTACTTCGCTGCAGAAGTAAGCAGTCACACACACATGAACCAGCGGTCAGAACTGCTGACTTATTGCTTTTTTGCCATCGGTTGAAGACTGGCTGCTCCCACAGCTAGCACAAAAAGTATTTTAATATTTGTCATGCTTTGACTTTCTCAGGTCGCAACCCTAACTACGTCTAAATGCATCGAGTGGATGGGAGGCGTCGGCTTCACCAAGGACTACCCAGTAGAGAAGTACTACAGAGACTGTAAAATAGGTGAGTCACAGAGCTGATGGACACATTCCGAGACCACGAGTTGCCATGAAGATGATTGGCAGCACTACGGTGGTGATGAGCTGGCTTTGTCCAGCCAGCTTCTCCTAATCAGGAGAACTATTTAACCTCGCCCCTCTCCCTGCCAAACCGCTCAACCACTCTCTAGTTTGCCTCTTTGATGCTCGCCACCGCTGTTGCTAAATAAAAGGACGATCGGATTGGACCAGAGTGGGGCGGGGACAAAGGGGGTGGGTGACGGCGGCAGTGATTGGACAGGACAACAACTGGGCCAAGTGTCAGGGCTAAATGCCACCAGCTTTCCTCACCACTACGCTGGCTGTCTCTACCTGCAGCGCCACCTGTGGGCACAGTGAGGAACTCAACAGCACATGACACTGTGTTTTGTCTCTCCTTTTATCAGGCACCATATACGAGGGCACGACAAATGTGCAGCTTTCCACAATGGCCAAGTTTATTGATAAGGAATACGACAACTGAAGGCTTCTGATCAACTCGTCCTTACACTCCACACGCTCGTCCTTTAAAGACTTTCCTCAAAACCATGGAGTTCCTATAGTGAGAGGAGTTTTGTTGCAGTGACACATCCAGTCAAACTGGCCGACTGATTTTCTTTTTCTTTATTCTGAGTCTTCCCCCACCTGTATTTACCGTTACAGTTTTAGGGTGTAAGTTGCACAGATGTAGTGATATGTTTACTATATGTTCATTTTTGATGAGTTTTAATCACTTCTGCTGTGATCTGGTCTGTAGTTGTCAAAAATTAGTGGGCATTTTTGAAATATGAGTTTTTTCAGTGCCTTTATAAGCAGAACACTCCCATATCTGCTACATACTGTACGGTTTGACAGGTAATAAAGAAGGATCAAATATCTATGAAAAAGAAATCACTCGCTTGTCTATGAAAAATATAAATAAATATCCAATGTTGTGCATCCATCTCTCCTTTGACGCTCGTTTGCTATATCAAGTTTCGCCACTAGATGGCAGTATCCATCTGAGCAAGGCAGCGCTCCAAGGCGCAGTCACTAAGCATTCTGTCGCCCTTGATCATTTTTTATGTCAATTTAATTATGCCGGTGCTTCAGATGGGAAGAGGCCTCCCCGTGTAATTGACTCACTGATCATTTTTCAGGTGAGACTGATTATATTTCTGTGGCCTGTGTCCCTGTCGGACGAGGTTCATTGTTCTTCACAACACACAGTGAGCTATTATCATGTCATATTAAAGGCCCATGACAGTCACTCACGACTCCCGCTGAAGCTGGTCAGTGTCGATGTGATTATTAATGACCAATATTTTTATTGGGTAAAGGATAGAATTCACAACACTTCAGTCTTTACCTAGGCAACATTGTTGCAAAAATTATTGACATTTTTTTTCTATTTTGTCATCAGAGAACAAAGAGATTATTATTATTATTATTATCATTATTATTGTTATTATTGTTGTTTTATTATCAAATCCATCTGTCGGTTAACATTTAAAAAAACAACCTAATATATTCCTTTTTAATATCACAATATTCTGAACAGAGATTCAATTCTAATGTGAAAAATTTATTTTGGTCTGCCATACAGAACAACACAGACTTTGGTGACATTCTGTAAAACAGGCCAACGTGTGCAACTCTACAGAGACAGAGACAAATACATTATTGTTTGGGGCTCTGACGTCCGGAAACAAATAATCTGCCATGAGAGTTGAAATTAAAAGGCGCCCTCTGACCTCAGGCAGCAGGTTCAGGTCAAAGCTTCACTAACGGGCAGTAAATCAAACGTTGCCAGTAACATTAGCTCCGTGTTTCCCCCGAAGCATTCCCAAAAATCCCCCTCCAAATCAACAAGATTAAGAGGAGAGAACACAGGCCTGGCATTTTGTTTTCTCCTCCGGTCCACATGCGGCTCATTCGCCCCTTTGTGTGAGGCCCCCAGTTTAATGAACATAATCTGATGGAAGCCCGCAGCTATCTGCTCTTCACCGTGCGTCGGCAAGCACGGCTCAGGCAGCCCCGTCCTCCGCCCCCATCTTTAACACAGCTATGAGACCTCTAATTATGCGTGGATTCAAGTAGCTTTTCACAAAACACAGTGTTGTCCTTTAGCGCTGGAGAGCTCTCCACGAGGCAAAGGGACAGGCTGCATGTTTGCAGGTTGAGCAAATCCAATCGATTTAATCATTTCTTTGCATCTGCTGTAAAACTGGTTTAAATGATGAATCCTTTAAGCCTCACAGTAGCGTTTTTGCTTATTTTTGCAATGATTTTTTTTTTGCAATGAATAACAAATAAAGGTAAATACAGTACATATAAGTTAATGGTGTCAGGTATAATATTAATATAACTTCCCCAATTTCATTAAACTGAGAAAAAAAATGTTAGCAGTCTTCTATCTCTGAACATTTGCCAGTGTCATTTTATCCATTTATCCGTCACTCCCAGTCATGCTAACATCTCATTACACACAAATATAATTTACCGCATCTGAGCAGCGGCATTATTGTAAAATGTGACAAAAGCAAGACTTGTTGTGTCATCTTCTTCCGTTAGAACATCAGCTGCCCCTTGTCCACTTAGGAGCCTTTTTTTTTTGACAAAGCAGATTTGAAAGGCCTTTATCACAATGGCAAGCATTCAATTTGATGTCTGCCTGCAGAGCTTCCTCGCTAATGAAATTACACCGAAGCCAATGATCTTGGGCCAGAGGCGGATCTATGGATGGGCCTGGGTGTGCACAGGGCCACCCGGATTGACAGGTGGCCCACTCAGTCAGATTCCTAGAAATGATACAACTGAATGGGGGGGGGGTTAAGGACAAAGGTTTTATTATGAGGGTTCATTTTGTGGTTTGCAGGGGTTACAGTAAGCACGAGGTTTGTAGAGTATTTTACGTGTGGAATAATTGATCTGATATTCTAACGTTCATATCCAATAAAAAGCGACACAAACCTACAAAGGTTTGTGTAGCACAGGGACACACACACACACACACACACACACACACACACACACACACACACACACACACACACACACACTGCATGCCGTTTTTTTTTGACGCACACAGGTGGAACAGATATTTTTTTTAAATAAAACATTTACAGGTTGAGAAATTCCCGCCCAGCAGAAGTTGTTGTCAAAGAAACGCATTGTGGGTTTTTTTTTATAGAAGAAAATAACAGAAAGGAAGAAACACACACCGTCTTCTCCCCATGTGCATAATGCGCAATCAGCGCCATATCCGTGCCAAGTTCAAATCGTCGAGGGCTTCATTGTTGAGGCGCGATAATGACTGTTTATTTAATTAACTGACAGATTATGACCGCTCACCACGCCCCCCGTCCAAAAAAGGAAAAACGAGAGAGGAAAAAACAGCGACGTTTTCCTCTTTAATCTAATTGGATGATATGGTGACGCGCACTTTCGGATCGGTTGGCAAAACGCCTGCGCGGCCCTTTCCCCCTCTGTTGCTCTGTCTGTTCCTCTCGAGTTCATCTCTTCTCCTGCTCGCTGCTCTGTCAACCCAGCAGCGGAGTCCAACAATCCGCCGGGGCTCTTTTTTCTTCTACTTCTTCTTCTTCTTCTCCTTCTTTTTATTCGTTCACTCGAATCCAGCGCAGGTTTGAAGCGGCAACTGCAACTTCTCCGCCGAAACTGTTCAGTTGACGACCCGGTGGAAAGAGAAGGAGAGAGGAAGAGAGTACGTTTGTATTTCCCCGCACTGGCATGTTTTGATGCGGGCGCACCTCCGACACTGAGCGGCGATGGCAGACTCGGATGCGCAGGAGACGCGCCAGCCCTCGCCAAAGGAGTCGCCGTTCTCCATCAAGAACCTGCTCAACATCGAGGACAAGCCCGCGAAGCCCAGGATCGCCCTCGGCTCGCCCAGGGGGGTCCTGGAGGGAGGCTTCTTCTCTCGCCTCGGCGACTTGTCCTTCCCACGGTTCGACCTGTCGACGCAGAGACTCGGACTATCCGCGCAGTACCTGGAGAGAGCGTCCACCTGGTGGTATCCCTACACGCTGAGCGCACATCTGAGAGCCGGAGGTAAAAGCTTCTGCACTTTATGACACGTCATTTAGTAAAGGATAAGAATATTATTGTCAGAATACACTGCAAGTTTTACTTGGAGGGAATTGTTACATTTTTGTTCTCTGCTGCTTCTTCTCCTTCACTCACGGGAGCGGTTGTCCGATAAAAATGATCTATAACATGCTTGCTTATTGCTTATGTTTAAATAGTTTACTTAAAGTAAGCGTCCTTTTATGCAGGGTCTGAGAAGGCCAGTCTCAAAGAGTCATCATCTCCGGTACCGGACAGACGCTCCCCTGAGCTGCAGAAAAGTGACCAAGACGCCAAAGAGGAGAGTGCCGATGATGACATAACGCTGGACGAGAGTGACTCTGACGAGGCGAAGAAAGAAATCGAGCAGGAGGACGACTGGAAGGGCAAAGCGGGCGAGCTGGACGCCGACAGGAAGCCCTGTCGCAAGAAGAAGACGCGCACGGTGTTTTCCAGGAGCCAGGTCTTCCAGCTGGAGTCCACCTTCGACATCAAGCGCTACCTGAGCAGCTCGGAGAGGGCCGGCCTGGCCGCCTCCCTGCACCTGACGGAGACGCAGGTGAAAATCTGGTTTCAGAACCGGAGGAATAAGTGGAAACGGCAGCTGGCCGCCGAGCTGGAGGCGGCCAACCTGAGCCATGCGGCGGCGCAGAGGATTGTCCGGGTCCCCATCCTTTACCACGAGAACGGAGCCCCAGAGACGTCCGGGGCCCCGGCTGCAAACACGCCGAGCAGCCAGTCGCTGCTGGCGTTTCCCCACCAGATGTACTATTCCCACCCAGTCCCGCTGCTGAGGCCTGTCTGAGACTAAACTCTGGTCGTGTGCTGTAAATATGTTTTTAAATAAGAGTGACAATGAAAAAAAAAGGAAGAAAAATAATTTACATTTTGTATATTTTATAGATTCAAATTAAAAAAATAGATTAGGCACATTATTATTATTATTATTATTATTATTATTATTATTATTATTATTATTATTATTATTATTATTATTATTACTGACGGGTTTTAATTTTTAAAAAGTACTTTCCAACAGGGTTGAGTGTCCATATGTATTTTACTGAGATTTGTGTCAGTGTTTGTAACAAAAATGTGGAATTTTAATATTTTGTTATTCTCAATATATCGTGCAATAGCCTTCCTGGCTTCTTTTTAGGTTACCAATCCTTGTTAATTTACATTTACAGAAAAAAAGCATTGTTGACTATGAGGACAATCATACTATCTTTTAAACGCCCCTTAAAAAAAAAAAGCAAGCCTGCAATGGGGTTCTTTTTTATGACGAGGTGTTTGCTGGATTTCCAGCCATCGAAGATCTAAAAATAGCTCTTTCTCTTTTTTATTTTTGTGAATGTTTTTTTTTTCTTTAAATAAAATTGTCATTTAATGTCTGTATATTCGCGTATGATCGTGCAGCCAGTAAAAACCCTTTCTTAAAATAAATGTGTCTCATTCTTAAATATGATATACATGCTAAGAATAACCCCGTTTTGACCTGTCTTGAAACACCTGCTTTAAAACATTTATAAAGATTGAGTGGTCTTTAGAAAATAAAGCATCCACTTAAAGTGGCGATTAAGCACATATGGAAATAGTAAAATTGGCTGTGCTGTCCTTGATGAAATACCCTACTATATTTTGTTCTCTTTAATAGAACCAGTTCGTCTCACATCTAGTGAATACGACATTTAGCAATTTAAATTACATCGTTTAAATCTAGAAAAAGGAAAACGATTGTAGAAATTCCATCCATGTATAAAACTGAATTGGCGAGTTGAAATGTTTTGCTCTTTTTTTTTATTTAGTTTTTGCCATTTGAGGACAACATTTATGATTATTTCAAACACGTAATATTTGGAAAGCTAAACGTAACTAATGTAAGACACGTAACTAATGCCCTCGTTATAAACACAATAGCTTGGATAGTCATCCGTGTTCTTGCGGTTTCAATATTAATTGTTCCAGAAAAGTAAACATGCTAAACAAAGCATGTTTTAAACTTAAAGATGAATCTTTAATTTTAAAGATTCATCTATGAGTGTTTTGAGCTAAATTTGTTGAAATAGATAACGTTGGACAAGGGTCAATCATAAGCAGTTAATCTCGCTCAGAAAACAAAGTAACAATTAATTTGAAGAATACAGAAAATAACGCGAGAAGTGTGTGTCACGTGATGTATGTGTAATACTCCGGAAGTATGGCCTGGGGACAAAACAACCAATCATATCTCAAGCGGGAATTTGAACCTTCTCCCAGACCAATCAGCTTGGTCCTGACTGTCGTTAGCCCCTGCATGGGAAGCGGCTTCGCGCAGTAGCATTGCCGTGTAGCATTTCCACGTTTAGACTTTATATTTTCGGACTCATTAATTTTGTGTGTGTGTCAGAGGAGGATCAATCACTCCGGGATAACAATCCACGTTAACGGTAAGTTTAACCAGCTGGCTAAACATCAGCACCGGTGACAGTTAACCGTTTTTCGTTTTCACCGTAGCATGCTAGCCTAGCGCTAAGCGCTGTTTGTGGAATCGGCTCGGTGTAATTGCTGGATTTCTCGGCAGAAGACGTGAATGCAGTGAGAAAAGTGTTTTCTGAAAGACGTTAAGATCTTCAATTAGGGTAGATATCGTGCTTGAATGGCACTGGTCAGTTATCAGATTGAGTGGGTGATTCTTTCAGAAGATAACCTGCTACTATTTAGCATGCTTGTTAACCCACCGGTGTGCTAGCGCTGAAATACTGTATTTAGACGCTGGTTTACAAGGGAATCAACGATCGGGCTAAGTCCGTGCAATAATCCCGGTTCGACGAAGTCTATTTTCTGCACTACAAATGAAACACCAATAGACTTTTAACATTCTGAGATGACAGCTAAGCCGTAAATTTGCCCTAGAGCCTCCCTACATAGTGTCTGCCAATTTCAGTTAAAGCAAAGAAAAGAAAAATCAATGCCAGCAGTGTTTTATTATCAGTGCAAAAAAAAAAAAAAAAATGTTTTAAGAGTGAATAAAAAAAAAGTACATTTAGCGTAAGCATAGGTGTTTTGTCTTTCAACTCAATATGAATGCACTATTCAAAGTGTGCTTTGTTTAAAAAAAACAATTGATCTTTTTTTTTGTTTTGTTTTTTGGACCAAATGTAATTCAGTGTATCTGAGTCGTTGTTGTCGCTGCAGCCTTACAGACTTGCGCTTTCATTGCAGATGACGGGCTCAAACGAATACAAGCTTAACCAGGGACCCGAGGACGGCATCTCTGCTGTCAAGTTCAGCCCCAGCACAGCCCAGTTCCTCCTGGTTTCCTCATGGGACTGCACTGTCCGTCTCTTTGATGTTGTGACCAACACCATGCGCATGAAGTACCAGCACAGCGCTCCAGTTCTAGATTGTGCTTTTTATGTGGGTCACAGATTTTTATGTTATGGTTTGTTTTTGTTTTTTTTTGGCCTGTCTTGGAAGTCAGCGCACACTGACACTGACAACCTTTTCCTCGTGTTGCAGGATCCAACGCATTCCTGGAGCGGAGGGTTAGACGCACAACTGAAAACTCATGATTTGAACACAGACCAAGGTTTGTGGGCAGCAGTGTCCAAAGTCACACTGAACTGTTTATTGGAAATCTTTGCATGATTTTTATTTATTTGTGTCTTTTATTTTTTATGTAAATGAAATGAATGCTTCTTGCTTCCCCCGCTCAAACAGATACAATTGTTGGAACACATGATGCCCCTATTCGTTGCGTGGAATATTGCCCAGAGGTCAATGTCATGGTGACGGGTAGCTGGGACAGATCAGTTCGACTGTGGGACCCAAGAACACCTTGCAATGCTGGCACCTTCACTCAGCCAGAAAAGGTGAAGCAACAGAGAATTAAGTAGAACTTGTACACAAGCTCCATGTTTAAACATCCACGCTGTGGTGCGTTTTAATCAGAAAATGGCATGTGGTCAGCTATTGCAAATAAATGTATAGAAAACCCAATATGTTAAATGGAGATGTGGTGCAGGACACTTAGTCTTGTTTCCTGTCTGGGAAGTGGAAGATTTTTTATTTTTATTTCGAGCAATTTAATATGTGTGAACGTTGTAAGACCTGAGTGCAGTTTTGCAGCGCTGCGCGCCACCTGTATTTAAATGCAGTCGTCCCTGTGAAAGGTGTACACGCTGTCTGTGGCCGGAGACAGGCTGATCGTCGGCACCGCTGGGAGGCGCGTCCTGGTGTGGGATCTGAGGAATATGGGCTACGTTCAGCAAAGGAGGGAATCCAGTCTCAAGTATCAGACGAGGTGCATCAGAGCCTTCCCCAACAAACAGGTGCGATTTGTCACGAAAGATGTGGTTTGCAGGTTGAACTCGACTTGGTGATAGACTTTCAGCAGGGCATTGTGTTTCACTTAGAGATGACTGTGGGGGTTTTTTTTTTTTTGCAAAGGTCTGGCGGTAACTTCATAGTTTCTTCTTCCTCGGCTCCAGGGCTACGTCTTGAGTTCAATCGAAGGCCGCGTCGCCGTGGAGTACCTGGACCCGAGCCAGGAAGTTCAGAAGAAGAAGTACGCCTTCAAGTGCCACCGACTGAAGGAGGAGGGAATCGAACACGTCTACCCGGTCAACGCCATCTCCTTCCACAGTATCCACAACACCTTTGCCACAGGTACAACTTTGCTGCAAGCGTTTCACATAGGGCCGCACCGGTGTAGGAAAAAAATGAGTCGTGATTTTATTTGTTTAGAATTGAGATCATGACTTTTTTTTTCCACAATTATTTTTTCACAAGTATTTATTGCATTTTACTCCGGAAAAATAACAGAACATAAAACATATTATAGTGCTTTATGCAGGGTTAGCGCATCAACTCTGGTCATCAAAAGGAATGGTCGTAACTGCAACATCTGACAATAAAAAAACAAAACAAAAACAATACACATCAGTCTCTTTAAACAAGATGAGCAGAGAGGTAGACATGCTTCCTAAACGTACACAGAAGTAGAATATGACAATAGTATTTTTTCTGCTACCAACTGGTTCAAGGTTCTTTGCTAAGAACACAAGTGGGTCAACACGTTGAGGCTTCAGTGAGTCCTCATAGCTACGTCAAAATGCTCTGTGGTGGCGTTGGAGGCGGTTGTATAAATTTGTAGTTTTTCCTTGCGGTGCTGCGATTAAGTCAAAGCACTCTTTGCACGTAGCGAACCTCTGACTTTTGTCGCTTTCTCTGAAACTGACAAACTTCCACACCACAGCTGTGATCTCTTTCCAGTACGAGGAGAGAGGGCTGTTATTGTGTTGCCACTATGGACCGGACGTGTTTTCATTTTGTTGGCAAAAGGAATTTCACGCGTTCATGTTGTTGGGAAGAGTTTCTCCACAGTAGATGTTTTCCTCACCTGCCAGGTTCTGTATCACATGGCACATTGCTGCGTTGTCATTTGCCGAGTAGTGAGAAAGTGGGAGCGCTTGTTTTTGTGTAGTTGATGTCCCGAATGGAAACGTTGCGAGAGAAATTAGGAGCGCTTCGTTTCTTGCGGCTGGTATCCCAAATGAAAAAAATGTGATGGACTTGAGATCGCAATTTTTTTTTTTGATTCATCGCGCAGCCCTGATTTAACAACACGCTTTCCATGAAACACCTAGATTTTTTTTATACAACCACGTCCTATGAAATTTGGAGATTGCACCAAGGTCTACAGGTACTACCTGTAAAATTAGAATATCAAGTAAAAGTTGTTTTATTTTGGCAATTTAACATAAAAGATGAGACCGACAAATTTTATTGAGCCATTACATGCAAATTGACATATCTCAAGCAGTTCCTTGTTGTAACTTTGCTGATTAAGATTTTCAGCTTATTAAAACCACAAACCCACAAACTCTGAAAATTAGAATACTGTGATAAGCTTCAGTTTTGTAGGTTCAAAGTCCAAAGAATCCAAAACACCTGCAAAATGGTCCTGAGCCTTTAAAAAGTCTGTCTTGGGTTGAAGAAGAGTTCAGACATGGGGAAATACAACAACCTTTTCAGGATATTCTAATTTTCTGGGTAGTACTGTATATGATGGGGATCCCCCCCGGCTGACCGTTAACCCTTTGACCCTGCCAGGCGGCTCGGACGGCTTCGTCAACATCTGGGACCCCTTCAACAAGAAGCGGCTGTGTCAGTTCCACCGCTACCCCACCAGCATCGCCTCGCTGGCCTTCAACAACGACGGCACCATGCTCGCCATCGCCTCCTCCTACATGCACGAGAAGGGAGACATCAGCCACCCGGAGGACGCCATCTTCATCCGCCAGGTCACAGACGCAGAGACGAAGCCCAAGTGAGTGTACGGCGGGCGCCGCCCCCTCCCCGCGCCCTCGCCGAGCAGCCAATCTCGGAGCGGCCACGCCGCGCGTCCAGCTCTGAAGCATATGCTGATCTGTATCTGTGTTCGTCTACGTTTCAATATCCGACAGTTGAGAGATGGGCTGATTGAGGACGTAAAAGTCTGCACCGCATATGTGCACTCGGTGACCGGACCAATAGCAGCACGCGCTACATTGTAATAGTTCGCCGCAGGAAAACTGCAGCGGCTCTCGTTAACGGCGCAGCCTCTGTGGTTGAAGCGGTGACGTGTCTGAACGCTAACGACTCGAGTTGGTGCGAGAAGCCTCGTGCTTTTGATGTCACACTTTCTTTGTCCACAACGGATTACATAGATTTGGCTCAAATTTCCTGTTTGTTTCCTCTTTTCCTGCAGGTCAACCTAAAGCTGCCCCAGGAGGCCTCCTTCTGCACTTGAAGCCCTTCTTCTCTTATCTGCTGGCATCCAGTGCATCGTCTGTGTGTTTGCTGTTCATGTTTTCAACAATCTGTTGAAGCCTTTCTCCTGTTTTCTGTCTCTTGTTAAATACTCTCACTATTTTTTCTATGTTCTGTCGTTCCAACAAAAGAATTGAATTCTTTCCACCACAACTCAAATGTGTCGAGTCAATAAATTGAAGTTCTTGTTTCATACTTTTACCAAAGTGCAGACCGTCTTCTTTCTTTAAACGTGACGTGAACGACCTGGGGTCGTCCCCACTTTAAGAGCGTTTTAAAAGTGACTTCTGTGATCTTTAGTCCTTCTGCCGGGGGGGGCTTCACTCCTCCAACACTGACTTGTGTTGATGGATGTCTCAGCTACTATGGCTTTCTATAGTTTAGTGACTAAACCTGATGACCGGGATTCAACTTGTTGCCTGTTTTGTTTTTGCATTAAAAAAAGTGTGTGTGTGTGTGTGTGTGTGTGTGTGTGTGTGTGTGTGTGTGTGTGTGTGTGTGTGTGTGTGTGTGTGTGTGTGTGTGTGTGTGTGTGTGTGTGTGTGTGTGTGTGTGTGTGTGTGTGTGTGTGTGTGTGTGTGTGTGTGTGTGTGTGTGTGTGTGTGTGTTATTATTTTAGTTTGACCTCCATCCAAAGAACAGAGAGACCCTCTTGAAATGAAGCTTCAGTGCCATCACCAGGGAAGGAAATGATGGAGGAGTTTCAGGCTCTTTTAGTTATCGCTCTGTGTGTCTGCTGCTGTTTTAAATTGCTTGTGACACTCGCTGTTTGTTGACAGTCGGATGCAGCGCAGCTGTTTTCGATACATGACGGTGTTTTTTGAATGAAAGCAGTGAACGCAATGCCGTCTTTCTTCCCATGTTGGAGATTTTCAGCTGCAAGTAATGCGATTTCTAAAGCCCCTCAGCCACAGCAGAAGAAGAGATGGAGATGTCAGTTGTGTGTGTGTGTGTGTGTGTGTATTTTTTCTTTTTTCTTCTTCTACAACCCTCACAGCCGCTGTATCCTGGAACTGATTAAATGATGTAACTAATTCGTATGATTGCTGATAATGAGTCTGGCTTCAGCATCGGACTATGAATGCGGTTAAATATGAGAGCGCATTTATTTTCACGGCTGGAATGGTTGCCAAAAAAGCAGACTGGGATCATTCCAGGGCTTTATTTTTTGTTTGGCCTTCCTGCCATTTTTCTCTTCCGTTCAATCGGAAAATTGAGTTATTACAGTGTTTTAACGCTGTTATGTTTTTCTAGTTTTGCCTGATAAGCTGTTGCAGAGAAAAAGGGTCATTTAGCGACAGGTTTTTTTCTGGAGCTTGAAAGCAACTCGAGAAAGAGAAAGAGCACGGAGGAGAGAAAGTTTCAGTCCTTCCAGCTTTAAAAGATTCAGTGACGCCTTGGAGAAATTAGCAGATCAATATGCTGCACTGTCCACCAAACCTCGCCACAGTATTTATTTTCTCCCCCTTGTTGCAGCACCAGAGGCCTGGCTAACCGCATCTGTGGCCGCGCGGCCAGGCTCTGGTTTCCAACCGCCGAAGCGTTGCAGACACTTTGGCTCTACATGAAACCGTTACACGGCAATTAAAACGGGTGATTGTGCTCCGACAGCCTGTCACGTGCATTTAACCCGACCGCAAAAGGCTCTTATGTTCACTCAAGAGGGCACAGATGACCTTCAGCCAGACACCTTATCTCGCAGGACCCGCTTTCTAATATTATACCGGGCCGATGATACCATCCTCCCACCAGCTGAGTGGAAGTGGGGAAATCACATGATCTATCGGGGAAATATTGACAGCATTCTGTATCCAAGCTTGTCTTCTGTGTCACTAATATAGGCCGAAAAAATTATACAGGGAGGCTGATGCGCAACAGCAAATAGCTAAAAGGTCCATATTGGTTTTGGAAGTTCAGCAGCAATCAGGAATGATTTTTTTTTGCAGCCTAATGGGCTATGTATGATTTTTTTTAAATTAGTATTTGTTAATTTTTTTTATTATGTTCATAAAATTTTCTGATTTTAATTTCTCAGTGAATCAACTGAGAATTTTTTTTTTTTATTATGTTCATAAAATTTTCTGATTTTAATTTCTTAGTGAATCAACTGAGAAATAATGCGTGAAAATCTAGCCCTCTGTTTACAACCTCCAGGAAAAATCCTGCTTTTCGGCTGTGGTTTAGGAGCAGCATCTTGACACTGGGGGACGGGGGGATGAGGGGTTGATTCCTGGTAAATACATCAGGGTCTCTTTGGCTGATTTCCACAACCACTCACACTGTGATGGCAGAGACAAAGAATAGTGGTTGAAGAAGTCGTGAACTTTTTAACACTGTGACATCACAGCATTCTGCAGAGTTAAATCCTAAACAGATGATTATGTGTAGTTGACTTTCATATTTTGTGATAAAGAGGAAAAAAAAACTAAACGTGCACTGTTTCTGTTCCTCATTCGCTTTTGCTGTTTCCGCTAAACAAAGATTGTTCTCAACCTTCACTCTTGGCTTGATGCATCGGTGACCTGCCCAGCCACAGAATGAAACCTGAGCCTTTCCACTTGGACGTGGCCTGGCCTCCCACCACCTCACCACTCAGGGCTGCTTTTGCCCCCAGGACGCTTTCAGAACCAGCCGGGACAGCGTCTCCTTCAGAGCACGCCAGTTACATTTGAGGCCTAATTAAGCCACGAGGCTCAAGGCCATGTAAGCCACTGCTGGCTTTCACACTCGCATCCATCCATCTCTTTCCGGTTAGGGCCGGGCCAGGCGGGCCGGGCCGGGCAGGCAGCGCAGAGGGGAACACTCACCTGGGACTCTCTCCTGGGGTAGAAAGTAAATCAAACGTCCATGGTCGGGATGCGGGCTCTCATTTTGGACTCTTATTTGGCTCCGAGGCCTTTGGCTGACAATTAATCACCCACTGAGAAAGCGTAGCGCTGGTTTTAAATCAGACCACCAAAAATCAGCTTAAAAAATCAATTACTTCTACAATAGTTGCACTGAGTCGAACATCATTCAGGAAAAAAAAAAACTATTTGGTGTAAACAAAAGTGGTGAGACGACACCACACAGAGTAAAACTAAATTTAAGATAAATCAGTACCACTAATACTGTCTTTAAGCTGCCTGTTTGTCTTTTGCTCTCCTCTTTTATTGGGCTTGTAAGAGTGACTCGCAGTTGGCCACACATTTGTACGAAAAAACGATTTAGCTTTATTTAAAGTGGTGTCAACCTGTGCAAAAAAAAAGGTGCAGAATTACCACCAGCTTTCTTGTCACCTGTCAAGCAGATGAATGCATGTGAAGCGAAGGTGGGGCCAGCCGGTGCACTCGGGGTCATGTTTAAAGAAATGCATTGCCAGGAGGGCCGCCAGAGCCGCCCAAGATGTGAAAGGCAAAGGAGCCTTATGAAAGTGAAGGATACTGATATTTGCTTGCAGAGAGAGAGGGGAGAGAGAGAGAGAGAGAGAGAGAGGAAGCAGTTCAGTCAGAAAACAGGGATTTATTTTCATGCATTTCAAGGCGTCGCCCCCCAAACAAAGAAACAATGGCCGATCCGTTGGTCCTGTGTAGGTGACACGTCTCCTTCACGCGGCGGGTGTCAGATTGTAAGCACGGCTGGTGTGGTCATTCTTCCTCCAGGGCCGAAACTATGAAACACTTAAAAGCGACTCTGCACTCTATAGGGAGCCACCTGTCAGCTGCGGCCCAGGCTGCGTATTCCACTTGGAAACGTAGAACCTGTTGCATTGTGTGGGCTGATTTGCGGTCGCCGTTGGAGTGACAGGCGGCCCTCAGAAAGTCACCTCCCAGGGGGACGACTCGCTGTCTCCCTCCCTGTTGAAGCCCAAATCAGATTACACGTTCCCTCAGAGCAGCGTCTTTTGCACACCCTGCACGCCTGTGAAGTCCAGCGTGCTGTTTAATGGGTTCATGACCACGGGGCAGGGGGTTACAGTTTGTCCTTCCTGCAATTAGTATTCACGGTTAGCTTAGCAGAACTAATGCACCGCGACCGTCCGGGCTCAAGTTGCCCGAGAGGCTCCGAGCGACGGCGGCCAAGATCTGACTGGGTCCTTCTCTCCATTTCCACCTGCTCTATTAGCTGCAGGTAGCACCCCCCCCGATTCATTCCAGCCACTTCAGGATAATAGGATCATTTGCAATAAGGAAATATAATTCAGGATGATAATGAAATATATATGGAAATCGGGACAACTATGACCAGAGGGTATGCCCACTTTCCTTAGCGTCATCACCCATCATCCTTTTGCGTCACCGGTTAATCTACAGATTCCACTGTCTAGATGACTAGAGAACAGTTTATTTAACCCTCTGTTTAAAGCCTCCGACAACAATGCTGTGTTTCAACCTGCTGCAAAAACTGTTGCCTTGTTCAAAAATAATCATAACCTTTGGTTGGCTGTGTGGTCTCAGAGTCTCAGAGGAGAGGAAACAGTGTAAGTGTATATGATGTAAAAGATATTATGAATGCAAATATTGCAGTGAGGTCATCACAGTGCACTGAGCCGGAGCATAAATCTAGACACTAATTCCCATGTGAATAAAACAAGTTACCATTATTGTGAAAATATGTGCATCTGCCTGCTCAATTCAACCTGTGAATGACCGTTCCAAAAAACAAAAACAAAATCTATGTCATTGAATATGAAATATTTAAGTGCAGTCTGTCTGAGTGGTGAGTGGGCGCAGTGCATTACAGAGTGCGATCAATAACACAAAAAGAGCATAAACAGCTTTTGATTATTGGACATGATTAAGTCCTCAGGAGTCAGTGGAGTGAAGCCGCGTCGACCCGTCGGCTCAAATGCAGATTAAACGAGAACTAATGCAAACGGATCCATCCGCTGCTGTTTGTGTGCGGCGGGCTGCTGCTGCTGCTGCTGCTGTGGGGGTCGGGGTGATGGGAGGGGGTCGGGGGGGGCTGGCTCTAACTCATCATTGTCCGCACATTATATTATTATTGATGGCTCTGGCCTCGGGCCGCTCCATTTGTTCCTCTCAGGATTGTGACAGAATGCTGGATGGAGGTTTTGTTCTGCAGCCGTGCCAGCAGCAGCAGCAGCGGCAATAGTAGTAGTCGCAGCGGCAGCAGCGGCAGCAGCGGAAGCGCCGCTCACTGCTCTCCCTTATTTATACGTATTGATAATCTGCCGTCTGACACATTTGCCAACATTATGTGGAACAGGTCAGAGGACGGTGCAGATCAAACTGAATGACGGACCTCGATGTCTGCAGGATTAAAGCTTCACCACTCAACCACTACTGTGTCTCTCCGGTCTGCAAGTTCAAGTTCATCACTCCATTGTGATGTCATCAAGGGACTTGTTTTTGCTTTGTTGCCTTCCTAACATGTGGAAAAGGCCAGTAATATTAGTTAGCTGGTTTATTATATTATTATATATTATTTAAGCTCCATCAGGAAGCTCAAACCAGAGGATTGAAATGTTTTTCCTTTTTTTTCTGCTGAGATTTTCTGTGCAAATGTCCAGCATCCAGGACCACAAAAGAGTGAAGATGTGGAAATGGGTAGAATGTGGAACCCGTGACCTCGCTATTTATACCCAAATGCTACATTTGATTCTGTGCAGCCTGCAAAAAAAGCTTCGCATTTAGTGAAGTGTTCCGAATTAAAAAAAAAGAAAAAAAAAGTGCAATAAATCACTGCCGTCTATTTCATTCCTGGAATGATTTGCAGGAAAAAAAAATCTGAAAATTTGTTTCTTTTTTGTTTTTCTGCGACAGTATTATATTCAATCTGGAAGCAGGGAAATTTAAATGTACGTTGCCCAACTGGTCATCAAAGATGTTTCTTTCTTCTTTTTTTTTTTTTTCAATATTTTTTTTAAATATATGTCCGAAATGTATGCATGACCGAGGCGCTGTTCCCAGCTATGTTTGGGAAATATAATAATAATATAGTAATTTCACATTAGATATTCATGGGCAACACTCAATGGCCTTGAATCCAAACAAGATGAAGAAAAAAAGGAGGTATTTTACATGGATGGAATTAATTAGATTAAGAGAGAGAGAGAGAGAGAGAGAGAGAGAGAGAGAGAGAGAGAGAGAGAGAGGTTGTGTGTCAGCACTGTGTGTACAGTCATAAGAGAGGTGTTGTGTAGCAGCAGGCGTGAAGTGAGCTGTCCGACTGCTCTGCTCTCCTCCTCTTCACTCCATCCATCCCTCCATCCCTCCATCCATCCAACCAACCCTGCCCGGCTAATGTATCCCTCTCAATAGCCGGGGCTGGAGGAGGGGGGAGGGAGGAGAAAAGACTGCTTGTGTGAAGTAGAAGGGGGGGAAACAACCCCCCTACACATCCAGACTACGTCCACAACAGTAATTGGCAAAGGAGCCTCACTTCATTCACTCCCGTCTGCCTTTTGTTGCGCTCTGGGTTTCTACGAGTGCGCTGCTTTGGGGAGTTGTTTAAAAACGCCTAATTTCAGCAGCCAGTGCCCATTTAATTAGTTCTTCTTCCTTTATAAAAAGATATAAAAAAAAAAATTCTAAAAATCAAATACAAAGGAAAGACTTTCTCCTTTTGTTGCGGGCTGAAGTGCACCAATGACCAAACCTTTAATAGCGTCTTGATGAAGCCAGAGAGATGTTGAAAAAAAAAAAAAAATGATTCCAATATGTGTCCTGTTTTCACACACTTCAAGCTTTAGTGTGGTTCATTAGAATGGAAGGCACAGATCAGAGGTCATCGGAGGACAGGCAGCGGTGGCGTGAGTTCCACTTCTTTTTAGTGAGCCGCATCATTTGGCTCGGCTCAAAAGAGCCAAATGATGCCGCTCATGATTTTACAATTTTAATTCAGCTCCATGGAAGGCTGCTTTGGCTTGTGTACATATATTTACCAGTCAATTATTTCATTCATCCTTTGTGTTGAAGCATACAAAAGCAAAGAACATTTTCTGATGTCAATCAGTTGCTGTAGGGTTAACACAAAACCTCGGGTTAAGGGTGTGTGTGTGTGTGTGTGTGTGTGTGTGTACGTGCATGTGTGCATGTGTGCATGTGTTTGTGAAAGTTGCACGTTTATTCTTTGTCTGCTTCTGTGTGTGTTTGTTTGTTTGTGCGGTGTGTGTGTGTGTGTGTATATATGTGTATGAATGTGTTTGTGTGAAATATGCGTCTTTATGCTTTGCGGGTGTGTTTGAGTGTGTGTGTGTTTGTCAAGTTCATTTCTGATGAGTGTGTGTGTGTTTGTATTGAAAAATGCAAATTTCTTCTTTGTGTGTCTCTGTGTGTTTGAATGCGTCTGTGTGAAAATTGTATCTCTATTCTTTGTGGTGTATATGTGTGTGTATATTTTTTGTGTGTGCGTGCTTGCGTGCACGTTTGTGTAAAAAAAAAAATGCAGATTTGTGTGTGGAGTCATGTATGGGTCACTCAAAGAATACATGTGTACTTGTTTCTGACTCAACTGAGCCAACTGTGGTGTTGAGTTGAAATGTATGTCCTTGGGCTACCAGCTGCTACTCACAGGCTAACTGACCTGCCTGGCACAGAGCTCTGCAGTAGAGCAAAGACATCTCTAAGCCTCAGGGATTTCTGAAGTCTGAAATCTCACATCCATGTTAAATGGCTCCAACTTGTCCCATTTACAGCAGGCCAGATGAGTGAGGAACTGATCTGCCGTCACTAAAAGAAGGACGCAACTGCAAGCGGAGCATCAGCTCATGAAATTAGAGCGGTAAAATGTATTTTCAGAAGAGAAATTTCATTTCCACTTGAACAGATTTAGGAAAAATATTTTTATAATCAACCTCGTTGGGTAAACAGACCTCGCCTGGACACTTGACTGCAGGGACATGACTACCTCTTCCTCTTCAGTTCACTCTAATCGAAACAGGAGCCTGATAACGGTCAGAAAATGTTTGGGTTTTAACGATGTACCTGCTTACTGCAAAGGAAAACAGCTACATCTTTAGAGCTGATTCTATTGTGCTATAGACTGACCATAACTCGATATCCGGCAGCATTTCCATTTAAACAGAACCCTCATTGATTCACTTTCCAGAGGAATTGCAGCCTGGATCATTTTACCTTGTTACCTTGTCACACTATGTTCTGGTCTGATCTCCATGTCCATTTCCGTTTGGCTTCCCCTCCCTGTGGCCACCGCGCTGCCCGACAGAGCTCACATTGTCCCTGTGGCCAGTCATCCATCGCTAATATCCAGGCCTTTACCGCGCTGGAGACCCGCTGCATGCTTTCAAAGGGCGCTGAGTCGCTGTTGATGAATGCCCCCCCCCCACCAAACGAAGCTGAGAGGAAACCACATGACCCAGCCGTGACAGATGACTCGGAATAGCACACACATCATTTGCACAATGCAGATCTGCAGGATGCTGCGCAGTCATAGACGCTCGAGATTGGCCACAAATTGCTTTTTATTATGTCAAGAGGCGGTAAATCATGTAAACACAAGGACATTTTTATGACGTCATGGCTAAAAGTAACACACAGACAGAGAGACACGCACCAGTGATTAAAACAGCCATGCATAAAAGTAACAAACATCGGTGTTCAAGGTGGCTGCACAATAAAGGTAATCAAAAACAGTTTGTGAAGTTAGAGTAGAATCTGCTTGATTTTTGCAAAACTCTCAGAAACAAATTAATTTGTTTCTGAAAAACCTTTCATACCCCCAAATCACATCATTTAATTTTTTGAGGGTTTTGGTGAGAAAATCTTAGTAAAACACACTTTAACAAGGATAAAGACTAAAATTATTGAGGTAATTAATTTACAAAAAAAATCTACCTGCATTTTGTGAAAGAAAAATCTGTAACCTGCTACTTGTGTGAAATCGCATATTGTTTTTTTTGGAGCAGCCCTGCATTATTGTTTATACCCCAAAACCAGAAAATAGAAAGAAAACAAACACGTATTTAGCCCTCTGTTTGAAGCCTCCTGCTAAAAAACACAAAACAAGGCGTAAATAAAGGAGGCGTAAATAAACAAGGCGGCCTCAGGGGGCAGTAGACGGAAGTGAAGTTTGCACAATATGGGACTTTCAAACGTTCAGACCTGTTGCTGCTGTTACATTCATATCAAATACATATCAAAAAACAACATTTATTTACAAAAAAACACGCAGTCTGAGTCGGGAAGGACGAGGCAATCATCGGTTATGTGCGCGGCATCCTTCACCTTTTGGCATCGGGTATAAAAAACCAAAAACAACATAAACAAACAACACGGAAGGACGCCTTAAAAACAACAAAAACAACGCCCACCCACAAAATGCCAACGAGAGAGAGGACTGCAGCACTGTTAGCGGCTGCGTAGAACCGCAGTGATCTGCCCCACGGCTGAAGCGGAAGAGCAGACGATTGTCCAACGCGAGGAGCTCGAGTAACTGCGTAACAATGTTCCAGGTAGGAAGACGCCGCGCGGCGCTGATAGCAACGGCCTCAGAGAGCTCCTTCTATCGCATTAGTCCCAACAGGCAGCTGATGGAAAATAACTCTGTTTCGGCCGCCGCCAGGCGCTCGGCAAATAGGATTGCGAGCGCGTGCGAGCGCGAGCCCCAACGCTGCGGCATATTAACAAAGCACCTTACAGTCACAGCTCATGGGCAGACCGTAACCTCCTCCTCCTTCTCCTCCTCCTTCCCGCCACCCCTCCTCCTCCCCACCCCCACCCTGCCATTAGAGCTGCACAGGTGCCGCTGACGTGCTCGGCCTCCTTCATCGGCCGTCAATCAGCCGCCACAATTAGCATGTTAAACACTACTGAGTCCCCGAGCCGCCGCCGCCGCCGGCGTAATGATTCATTAATGGCTGGTGTAAAGTGGCGGGCCGGCACTAGAAACAAGAGAACGTTAATCGGGCTAATTGTCTGCCATCATCTTCATTAAGTGTGCCGCCGCTGCCGCTGCGTGTCGCAGAATAGGAGGCGTTTTCGGTGTTTATCAACAGTACGAGAGCAACGGTACAAGGTAGGGAAAACAAAACAGCACTGCATAGTAAACCAGAACTGATGCTACATTTCAGGCTCGTCCTCCATCTTGTCACGTGGGTATTTTTAAAATAGGGTTTCTTCATTTTTTTTTTAAATCTCTTAAGAAACGTGGGCACAATCCGGAAGCTCGGAGGAAATCAGAAATGGAACGTGGCCGGAAAAAAGAGGCAGCGGCAGCAGCAGTGTGTGTGTGGCCTTGACGAGGAGTGACGGAGAATCTGTCTGTCTGACTGGAATATGAAGTGAGACACCAGCACAGTGAGACGCCTCCTGTCCTCAGTGGAAGAGGAAGAGCGGTTGTACGTTTACCCACAGGGACGCAGGAAAAAAGCTTCAAAGTGGAACTACTGTGGTTCCGTCGACCTGCTGCTGTAGGACACGAAGCTGCGAAGAGAAACGTTCACGAACATAGGTAAAAAAAAGCGAAAAAAGGCAGAGAAGTAGCTGTGAGGGATCTCCTGGCGACGGACGAGGCCTCGGAGTTTCTTTGCTGCTGGCTGGAACTCACCGCCGTCCTCCACGCCGCTTCCGTCACATGCTGAGCGTGATGCTGTGGATGGTGCTGGCAGGGATCCTGGAATCCGTTTCCTCCCCGCTGACCCTGAAGATCACAAAGGTGTTGGAGGGGATGGTGGTGGTGGCGTTGAGGGATTTGCCCAGCCAGCCCCGAGAGCCACGCTTGTACATTCTGACCGTCACCTGCAAACACAGGACAACAGCAAACATGATCAATAAACAAAAACCAACCAACCAACTAACTAACCAACCAACCAACTAACTAACTAACTAACTAACTAACTGGTCAGGATGTTTCTGAAGAGCCCTCAGGGACATTTAGGGCAAAAAACACCATCTAGATGTCTAGAAAACAGCACATTTAGCCCTGTGTTTACAGCCTCCTACGAGAATCGAGTTACTTACGCAGAAGAGGTATGTGACATCACAAAGGGCTTTCTAGGAGTCCTTTTCAGCTGATACTCTCTGAAATATGTAACAAGTGAAAGATGTCCTTTCTCATTTGTGGGTTGGTTCCAATTTCACAGAGAGATTGAAAAATGTTCTCAGTCAAGAAACATTTGACCAACTCAGGTCGGATTTAATTATCCTGCAGTGTTTCTTCCCGTGTTGGGAGACAAAATGATGCTTAAGAGCAGTTATTTTAAAAAATAAAGAAAGTTTTGCCATTAAAAGTGAACCCATTTGCAATTTCAAAATGCTCAAAACTACCAAGATATTAAATTTCAAGAGCATCATCACTTGAAGGGTTTAAACACTAAAGATCAAACAACTCTTTTCTTCTGGTTGTTTAAGGTTTAAGTGCATTTACTGTGATCAGTATAGTAGCAAAATATTACATGCAAAAAAAAAGAAAAAAAGAAAGTCCCTGGAGGGAAAATGTCCAAAATGTTTTATTGTGCAGTTCTGGTGGAACAGTGATGGTGCGCAGTCTGTAACACAGTATAAATATTAAATTAACCTTGTTTTAACTGTGAGCTCTTTAAAAAAAAAAAAAAAAAATCCCCAGCAAATGCTGAATGGAGTCACACCTCGCTTGATTTTATGTAGGTTGTCGGGCATAATACGCTTTGACACCACATCAAAACTGCCCGTTGTGTTTGAGCCTGACAATGGGGAGCCTTAACTAGATTTAGACATGCAGGTAATTGAACCACGTCCATTTCAAACAGACTGGCGCCGCTACATCTCTTGTTTGGCTGCATTTACAAGGGATAACGGAGTATCACGCCGCCTTTTCACGGCTCCATTTTCTTTCACTTTAGCATTAGGCAATTTTTCAATTATTCTTTTTTTCCCCCTCCCCGTGTTCTTTCATCCCCCGGCTCTCCATAGTGTCTGGGCCTTTTAGTTAATGGCGGCGACAGTCGGAGCCCAGTATATCGGCTCTTGTCCATTTTGCGGGTCATTGTGGGAGCCCAATGGGCCTTTTATTACGCCGACATCAAAAGGCAGATAAGCATTAGAGGTGGGGGAAAATACCCTGCACTAGATATGTTCCCTCTTTCCTTTGTCCGCTATTGAAAGTGATCATTTTAATAGTGAAGAGGTTGCTGAGCTTCAGGGGCTGATGGGAAGAGCGACACCCCTGACGGCCCACGAGCACGCAGCAAGTCGACGGCGGCGGCGGCCGCGGCGCAGCAAGTGCACGCCGCACCCTCAGCACCTGCACGCACTCTCGCCGCCCGCCTAATTATCTGCAGCGCGCGCATATGGAGGAAAAAAAGAAAAGAAAAAGAAAGGTCCGTCAGGTTTTTAGACACACATCTTTCCACAATTTACTTCCTTATTACGGTGCATTAAAAAACAGGGAGAGGAGGAGAGCGGGAGAGAGAAAATGGAACAATTGTGTCTTATATTGCAGCCTTGGCCAAATGCCACATGGCTTGTAATACAATAGCATGAGACACTTCAGAGGGAGTGAGAGTCTATTAATTTGGCATGCTTGGACAAAAAAAAAAAAAAAAAAAAAAACAGAAAAAAAAATCCCCCTCCAAAAAAAAAACAAACAGTATCTTCGTGACAGCTGGCAGGGAGGCGCGCAAGCCAACAAAGACATCAGACAGGAGTCGATCCTGCAAATCAAGTGCGCGCCACCGCCGGCTATTAGCCGGTTTAATCGCAGAGCAGTCGGGACGCTTTCAACTTCCAGCGCGCGCTGGTTCCACCTCACGCACGCACCACGCACATGCATAAGGAATTAAATGGAAGCATCCACAGGGTCGCAGTGTTGACGTCCGACGTGGAGCTCCCGCAGCAGAGGGTCAGGCTGGGTCAAATATCGGCAACTCGCACCACAAAACCTGCTGCTTCGCTCGCACTCTTAAGTACAAGTTAGCATTCTTGCAGCGGCCGGACTGCCCGGCGGTGATAAAATCAGTGAAGCAGGTTTTGTGCATCTTAATCTAACACGGCTGGCCATCATTTGCAACCGTGTGAGCAAATTAGTGACACAAATGTCTTGTTGTCTCCTGCTGCTTCACTCGTACTCAGTGTGTAACTCAAGCCGTTTGTTCTATCCATGTTGTAGGTGAGGACCATGATGATGTGTGGTGCTTTGCTTGCCCTTTTAAAATAAAGTAATCAAACACAAACCTGACAGTTTTAAATTACATGTCAACACTCAGAACTGGTTGAAACTTGTTCATATCCACAGGCTGAAACGTTGGCCCAATGCACGCAGGCTGCTCCTTTGATGGATTCTGTGTATTTAACAGTTATGACCACTGGAATTTATCTTAGTTTTGAGGGTCATCAACAACTCCAAAATTCCTGAAATGAATTCATCCTTAAACGACTCAAAAAATGAACCCTGAAATGCTTTTTGTTGTCATGTGAAATCAAGTGGCATAACATGAAGCAGGTAATACACCTGGTTGTTTTCAGTCAGATAAAACCACTAAAATAAACACCTGTTGCCTTTTCAGTCACCTAAAAATCAGCTCTAATGTTGAAATGAAGAGCTGGGTGCAGTCGGCTGCAAGTGGAAGATTTCCTGCTAAATTTTCCCGGACGACCTTCCTGCCAGGTGCACTCCAGTGCCGGCGGTGCGCCAGGTGAAGGAAGTATCACCGTGCGTTATCACTCAAGACGGCGCTGTATCGAAATCACAGCGGAGGGAAGCAGAAGTGTAAAGTGACGGACGGACTGCTCGTTAATCTAAACGCGGTCACTCGGACCGTCGTGTGGAGAGCAGAGAACCTCTGACTCCTGACTGGCTGTGCTGAGACCGAATGTGAGGACTGGACCCCCCGCCCCCCAGTCTCCTCCTTCACCCCCGGGGCCAAGGCTGGGTGTCACACAAAAGAGGCTGCGAACTCACCGAACTCGATCTGCCTCCGTGTTGCCTGAATGACATCACCGCTAACAAACCAAACTCCTTATTTAGTCTCATTCTCGCATCTTTCATCAGCTTTTACCTTTTGTTGCCCCTGCTGACAAACAGCTGCAGGGGGGTAAAAAAAAAAAGCCATCTTCTACCCGTCTACCTGTAAATAACACGCAGGCATCATCTGAAGACCACACACACACACACACACACACACACACACACACACACACACACACACACACACACACACACACACACACACACACACACACACACACACACACACACACACACACACAACATGATAATTCCTGTATTCTCACACCTCCTGACAGTCGCGAGTGTGTCAGCGTCGGTTTGAATTCTTGGCCGACAGAACCGAGGCGCCTGGAGGGGGGCGGAGTCTCGTGGGCCGTCACCTGGAGCCACGGGTGCCGTGTTTCAGCTGAACTCTGAGTGAGCGTAACGGCACACCGGCCCCGGCACGACCGGGGGACCTTTGATCGGCGCCGCGTCTCGCCAGCCGCGCTGACTGACGAACCTGCGGGCGCAAAACAGGAGCGTAGCGTCGCGCCTGACGGGAGGTTCTGGCTGTTCGCCGTCACTCACGCCAGCTGGGTCCTAAGCAGCCAATTAGCTGAAGGCCGCGTGGCGCGGCTCAGCGGACAGCGGCCTGCGGAGCTCCGGCCCACGTTATCAGCCAATCACGTGATTACTGTTGATGCCACGCAGAAGGATGTCACTTAAATGAGGAATGTTTTGGGTTTTTTTAGAAGAGAAAAAAGACCTTAAAACAATTTTTTAAAAATTACAAATAAAAAAATCATTGTTATGTGATAAACAGTGGAAACGCAAATGCAGGAAAACAGCTGGATGACCGACATGTGTGACGATGGTAAATGTTCATTGATGTGTTGGTTTTGGCTGGACTGAAAATTATTCGCTTTTCACTTTTATCCTGAATCGAATTTTTCAAATCAATTCATTAATACTTAAACAAAGACAATGTTCAAACCTTCTGGAGTTCAATGGTGAATTTAAACTAACAAACAAATATATTGATCTGATTTACTGTATAAATAAAAATAAAAAGGTACCAAAAACCAAAAATGGAATGAATAAAAAAAAATTAGCTTGATATAAACAAACCATCAACATATTTATCTGATCCTCGACTGCTTCCTTAATTATTCTTCCCAACACCAGGGCTCAAGCAGGTCGTAGCCGCTAGCCGCTAACACTTACATGATATTTCCTCATGGCCATAAATTAGCGGCTCCAGCTGTGGAATAACCATTAGGAACATCAACGCCCTGCTGCATCGCTGACATTTGTCTCCAGCGCAAAACCAACGACGACAACGACGACAATGACAATGACAATGACAATGACAACGACGACTAAGCGCCCCACCTCCCCCCTCACTCCCAGTTGTTTTTAGGCTGTGCGATAAGCTCCTCGGCTAACAGGAAGCCATTAGGACTCCCGGCAATGACCATTTACCTCCAGCCGCCCGCCTCCGACTTTATTTCCAGCCGCCTAAGTGCATTTTCTGCGGGACGTTCAAAATGCGAAGACCCCGCTTCTCCTCAATGGGCCGTCTGGCCGACTTGAGAGGGCCACGATCCGCCGCTGATTTCATTTGGCCCTTTACAAACATGTCTAACAGCATTAGCCCCGCAGAGCATACACTGAGCGCCCCCATCTGACTCCATTAACCTCCAAATCAGGTTTAAAGGCCATATTGATGCCGCCCGTTATTAAGGGTGATTATCAAAACAACAGACAATGGGCCAAAGTGTCTGTTAACCAGTTTACCCATAATTCCGCCTAACTGTAACAGATGGCGCTGTCAATTATGTGCTCTTTTTTCTGTCTGTCTCTCTCCCTCTCCTCTCTGTGCACGTCGTCTGGACACGAGCCGCGGACGGTTCGCTCACAGGTGGTCAGAAGAAATGGGACAAATCAGATGATGTGGAACATCAAACCGAGACGCTGGTCAGCTGAAAGAGCGAGTCGCCACCAGCCGCCATTTAATTAAAGAAATGCTTACGATTTTGTCGTAAGAGGAATCTTAAATTTAAAAAAAAAAAAAACCCTAAACACTAAAAAACTATGGTTGCCATTTAGTCCACTTCAGCACCTTTGCAGTCCTCAATTAGCCAGAATGGCTGTTGAAAGTGTAATTAAGTGTCTCCGCTCCACTCTGCCTCTTCATTATTCATGGATTCCCTGCTGATCGGATCGCATCTCACCCACACTGTGGGGATCAGCGCAATATCCTGGGTCCCCACAAACAAACAGCAGAGGTCACCCCGATAAAAACGTCTTGGACAGTGGCCAGAAAGAATTCTATGTATATATATTTTTATAAAATGCCAAATTTTTACGCTGTTAAAGAATCGTTAACAGGGGAAATGCAACTCTAGTGAATGGCCTCCTCGCTCTTTGGAGGGTGCTTCTGGGAAAAGTATGGCCAATATTTTTAAATCATTTATTAAAATGATATTGAATTTCTATGAGATGAAACCTGAAAATGACATATTTTTTTTTAAAGAAATCTTATTTTAAAAATTCCCTAATTATCTTGGTTCGTGTTCTAAACAATACAAATGACGCAGGAGGAGGCAAAGAAATGAGATCATTTCCCAGATGTTTGAATTAAGAGCTCAGCTACAGGTTTGACCTCCTCCACCCCCCTCTCCGCCTCCTCCTCCTCCTCCTCCTCTTCCTGCACCTCCCCCCTCCTCCTCCTCCTCCTCCTCCTCCTCCTCCTCTTCCTGCACCTCCCCCCTCCTCCTCCTCCTACTCCTCCTCCCCCACCTCTCCAGATAATTCATGGGCGGTTATCCAGCGTGCGTCGGAGCGGCGCCTCGGCAGCTTTGTTTTAAAAATGTATTCAAATGTAGCTGAGCTCAATCCCGCCGTGGGTTAAGTATCGATGAGTAAAACACGAACCGTGGCGGCTGATGTTTAACTAAATTAACAAAGGAGAGCCTGAAGAACTCCTCTTCACGCAGGGGCGCCGCCGCACGCCGCCTGATGAGTTTTGGAGGAAACGCATTGAGTCACGTTCAGAGGGACGGATGCAGCATCTCTCCACGGGACTCTTCACGCTTGGAAAAAAAAAAGATGTTTCTTTTTTTTTATACCAACTTTAATCGCGCTATTACAAGGCAGCTTGTTACTGAGGCCTGCCGCCCACCGCGGCACAAGTGGCCGTGTCTTCACTAGTTCATCACAGACACTTGTGATCCTGCAGCACTCTTCTCGTGTGTAATTGCATCGTTAGCTTTCCTCCGCCTCTCTTCCTACACGCGCACTCTGGTGCAAATTATTCCCGATTCCAGCTTCCTTTCTCGAGGGCCGCACGGCCGCAATTACAGAAAGCTGAGCGTCGCCGCTGTAATTTCCCCATTTTCATTTCACTTAATTTTTCCTCTCCCCCCTCCCACCGTCCGTCCCTCTCCTCCTCCTCCTCCTCCTCCTCCCACCCTCCCATCACAACAACTCCATCAGGAAACTTTAATCTGAAACTTTGCTCTAGTCCAGTCCAGGTAACGCCTCCACCAGGGGTGCTGGCGCTCCGTGAGGGTAAATAAGAGCAAAACCCTGCAGATCATTTGGCTGAAAATTGAAATTGGTGTATCTTATTAATGGCGTCACTGATTCTTCTGCGTTTATTACAGAAATATGCGCAGCTGACAATAAGGCCCTCCTGCATATTTGTCCTTTAAAAAGGCTGAATGCTGTTTTTTTCCTCTCTGTCTGTCTCTCCATAGAAAGAGAGCAAAAAGCCACAGCGGCTGCCAATATCATTTATTTAGGCGGCAGAATTTGCACGCTCTGTCAATGGACGGCTCCTGGCCTTTTGTGCGCCTCCATTCATTATCGGCACAAAGCGCTTGATGTCTCCCCTCTCCATCTTTTCCCCGCGCTAAGCACCCGACACACCAGCTCCGTCCGTCCATTACGGGCCGGCGCGCGTGCAGCCCCGGGAGACGGTCAAATGGGGAGGAATGTCAGCGCGGGCGGGTGGAATTAACAAGCTGCGTCTGCTGCGCGGAATCTTCGGTCGGAGCCGGAGCGTCTGAGCGTCTCTCCGGAAACCCGAGTTCGATTCTCCCACCGCGTCGGCGTTATTTTTGAGATTTGCGAAGGTTTCTTCTCCTTTCTTCCTGCGTGGCTACAATGACAAGCTGATGTAGTCTGACTCTAATTGTTGTGCTACCAAGAACAAAAAAAACTACATTAAATGCCAAACGCGAGCAACCAGGATGCAGGTTTAATAAACAAGCAGGACTTCCTCTCTGCGAAATGATCATCACATAAATTGATACGACGGCCTGATGAGTCAGAATAGGAGACGACATGCAGATGAACCACATGAGCAACCTCAGTCCACACACACACACACACAGCAGTAATTACCCCTCAATCCATACAAATTGAATGAAGGCCGAGCCGTGCTTCTAAGAATATAGACCATAATTAATAAATTACAGCCACTCTACTGAATCATTCTCCACTTTGGGGACATGCAGACGTCCCATTCAGTGCGCAGTAATTGAGCGAGGCCCCCCCCGCAGACGGCACACACCTCGTGGCCCGGCTCGTCTGCGGCTGCTGCTGCTGCTGCTGCTGCTGCTTTCTGACAACTCAGGCAGACGGCCGAGAGGATCTGCGGAGGTCGTATCGCACCATCTTCTTCCCCCGTGTGTTTACAAAGTGACAAATCAAAAGGCCACATTATTTCTGGCCTCTGAAATATGCCTTGGGGAGCTATCGGGTTTCCTGCTCAGCCAGCCTCAAGCTGCTGCACACTGCAGCCAGGAGGTGTTTGGCTTTAAGAGTCGGGGAAAGTCATGCACCGCAACAGCGCAAACGTGCACAAACCCACAAGTCTATGCTTATACAGTATGTGGGACCTGATAGCACAAAGACAAATGCATGGGCCTGCCTGGTGCGTTCAATGCCCAGGAGAATGTTTACCATATATATGTGTGACACGTCACATTTCTGCGTGAAATATGAAGGAACGGCTCCGGCTCAGCCCGCATCCATTTACAAATATGTGTTTGAGAATAATATATTTAGTTGTCCTGTGTGTGTGTGTGTGTGTGTGTGCGTGCGTGTGTCCTCCGGGCTGGAAAAGGGCCCGCTGGAGACTGCCTAATGATTGTTGGGTCATGTTTCAAACACACAGCAGCTGGAGGCGAGAGCGCAGAGCACACATGCAGTCTGGAGGAGTTTCAGTGTGTGTGTGTGTGTGTGTGTGTGTGTGTAAGCCGGGGGGAGCTAAAATCATGGGTGCAGCTGCAAGGGAAGCCCAGTGTTGGGTGGGTGTGAAGTGCGTGATGGATCCTGGGCGGAGCCGTGACCGACTGGACCTCCTGATCTCTGTCCACCAACGTGCCTCAGATTGAAGGACCACTTTTCCTCAAGACCGTCTGATTGTAATGGATTTCAAACACCTAGTTGATGGAAGACTTATTGGCGAGGTTTGACAGTGAAGGTCTGTGGCAGCCTTTCGAGCTACATCTAGTACGAGAAAGTAAGAACAGGTGGAGACGCTGTCGCAACACAAACCACTGTCATGGCTCTGATGTAAGTTCAAGGTAAAATCTCAAAAACACAGTCAGGTACTATCACACATATAAAACTACCTGTGGTGTAAATACCTCTTGTTTGATTAAGGCGGCATGTAACCAGCCAGACTGAAGTCTATGTAGAAGAAAGTCAAAGTAAAACAGACATCATTATTATTATTATTGTTATTATTATTATAATTATTATTATCATTATTATTATTATTAGTAGTAGTAGTATTAATGTATTTACTTATTTATTCAGTGTGTGTCTGTAAATGTCCCCTGTGTGGGATCTCAGTAAGAGGCCTTCTCTAAATACAGGGAGATGATGAAACGCTGCTGCAAATCAAAACACACTGCACTGCACTGCACTCGCTTTAAGGCCCAGTGTGGACAACGCAGCAGCTTCAACTGGCCAGAAATCAAATTCTTAAAAAAAAAAAAATATCTTAGCGTTGCTCCCCATTCGCTGATGTCTGACTGTATCTCACATCTTTCGTAAAGCAGCTCTGGCATCAGTGTGGCGTCAACAAACCTTCGGTCGAAACATGATGGGGCAAGAAAATCTTTTTTTTTCCTGCTCTCTATTTTGCGCCAGATGCAAACACATTGGGCGTTTAAGAAGTTCACATTAACAATGCAAAGTACAAGGCATTTTAGGGTTAATCTTGAGGTGGGGGTGCTGTAGGGGTTTATTTATTGCAGCTTAGATAATTAACCCCAAAAACATTCGGTGATGCTGGTTTAGGCCGATTTCCATGAACTGGTCTCCAGACTGACCTGGACCGATTCCAAGAATCACTAGGAAACAACTGCTGCACATGCAACTAAATCTTAGTAACTGATCACTGTGACAAACATAACGGATCAGTTTAAATGCTGCACCAAGGGCCTTTAATCTCATACACCAGTTTCTTGCTGTTTTAAATTTATAACAACCATGAGAGAATGACTGAACTGACAAAGTCATACAGTCCTACTGCCCCCTGCTGGCCAATCTCCCTCAGCCCACCACCCGCACCGTGTCTGGGACTGACCTGAGGACTGAGTCCCAGCAGGGCCCAGATAGAGCCAGCGGAGAGCGCCGCCCCTGTGGAGAACTCCAGCGTGTCCGTGTCCTGGCGGTTGAGGGCGATGTACTGGCAGCTGCGGTAGTCTCCCTTCAGCTGCTCGCCACAGTTCAGCCGCACCAGATCCCACGTGCCCACCCCTCTCAGGACCTCCCGCACTGACTCCATCTGCCCGTACGACAGATGACCTGTAGCAATGAAAAAAAAAAAAAGAAAAAATATTCTGGGTGGAATTGTTGGAAGATAAAAAAAAAGGATCAAAGCCAATAAAATACAAAGAGTCTGTCCTTTACTTCTTTTATTGGTTCCATTGTTCACAGCCTGTGCTAAAACAATGCGGCTGCCCCAGGTTAGCAACACCTCCAGGCAGCCAGATGCTAGCCTCATCTAACTCTGGTCCCATTACAAATGGGTGGAAAGTCCATCAAAGTGTCAGTTTTAGCATCTCCCAGCATTTAAGCTTTTTAGGGAAGTTGTCAACAGAGGGCTAAACATTCTGTTTTCATTTTTTTTCTTTAGCATGTACAAACTACTGACTGTGCACACACACACGGCAGGGACCACCAAAGCTGGTTGCAAAAAGAGTGAAAATAACTGGCTGTCAATACGGAATAGAACCCCAAACACATAGGCTCATAGGCTACCCTTGGCTTAAGAACCAGTGTTTGAAAAATCAACGAATGCGTCACCGTCCACTTTTATAGACAGTCAAAGGTACAAGCACGTCACTTTAGCCAGATGCTGTTAACAGAGGACTAAATGTTTTTTTTTTGGATGACTAATTGCATGAGTTTGTGATGTTGCATAAAGATGCAAAAAAAAGAAGAAGAAAAAAAACAGGCATAAATTAGGCCCATTGAGTGCAGATGTGGTCGACACAAGTGACAGTGGCACACACCAGAGATCCAGGAGGGAGTGAGAGCGTCTGAGATCCAGGCCATGTAGCCCTCCCTGAACGAGCGCAGGAAGTCATCGATCTTCTTGTGGCAGAGCAGCTCCTTCTTCTTCTCCAGCTCCTCGTCCAGCTGGCAGTCGGCAGAGAGGAAGAAGACCCTGGGGAAGAAGAGGCTCTGGCGCACCGGCACTCCGCTCCTCCTCAGGTGCTCACACAAGTTGCTGGTCTTGGCCTGAGGTAGAGAGACACGGTCGAGACAGAGAGCGAGAGAGGGGGGAGGGAGGAGGGAGGGAGAGAGAGAAAGAAAGAGTGAGGAATTAATTGATCACATAAACTGAAGATATTTTGTATAATGAACTCGGTGGGTTTTGACTGGTATCATTTGTAAATCATGGGATGAGGCTAAAGTTGTAAATATGTTGTAGTCACGTGTTGATAAACCAGCTGTGCGGAATGTCAGGGCCACGGTAAATGTACAGTTGTGTAACAAAGCACCTAAAATAAACCAGCTTTTTGTTGTTAAAGGAACTTTGCAATCATCTGAGGAACAGGACACTGTTTCTAAAAATACTTGTTCTATGTAGTCACTTAAAGGCATAGGTCAGGCTTTCTGGTAACAGTCATATGAGTTGGTCACAGACAACTTGTCCACCAGACAGAGCGATTTGGAGTTGTTAAATTGTGGATATGATGAGTTTCTGAGGCTCCACAGAGCTCAAAACAACAGCCACAAATAGCAACGTCGCCAAAAATGTTGAGCTCTCCCTTTAAAACATATTAAAGCCCAGCAGAACTTCACCACCAAACACACAAGTGAGTGTTTGCCATCCTCATCGCCGTCCTCTCCGCAGCGAAACAGACTGAGGCACAGAAGGCGACAGCTGTGTTTAGATGCACCTGCCTGTGTTGACCCCGCCTCCTCGTCAACACTATTGTGGCCTTTTTCAAATTTAAGAGCGAGCACTCACAAAGTTTAGAAAGCCCTGTTGTAATGTTTTCAAATTTACATACAAATTGTTGCAAGTGACTCAGGCTCTCTTAACCCAGTTAGTTTGGATTAAAAAGAAAATTGTGTGCCGGACAATAAACCGAACCATGTGTCAGACAGTTTGACATTGTATCTATCTATCTATCTATCTATCTATCAAGTTACCATAATGGCTTGAAGAGGGTCATCGATCTGCTCAATGCGGGTATTGGAAACATTCTGGTTCTCCTCCTTCAGCTGGACGTGCCAGTTCTGCTGGTGAGCCGACACTGTTCCTCGCCAAGGTTTGACATCAATGCAGAAGATCCCGTGGCCTTGATCCGAAACAGAGAAACATGATGCCAAAAAAACAAAGAAAAACGTCTGACTCCTCGCTTTCAATTTGAAACAGAGAACAGAAGAGGAAGATTATGTTCAACCTGCAAGGATGACAATGCTGATGTCGTCTTTGGTGCTCTGAAACTGATCAGGGATTCGCAGGTTACAGTAAACATCTTCCTTTCTCAGGCCCGTCACTTTCCTATAAAGTTAAGTAAAAAAGACAATAAAAAAACTGCACTTTAGAAAAAGATAAACAAAAGAAGATTCCAAAAGGCTAAAGTTCCATTTACAGTTTTCAGTTACAGGCAGCAATGCAATGAAAACACACAGCAAACGTCATGTTCACATGTCACATTTAAACAGTTTTGAGTTTGAAGATCTACAGTGTTTAGTAAGTTAGCTACTAAACAGTGCAAATTAGTTCAGCCTAGCAGGTATTCAGGAAAAACCAGCACAGCAGCAAGATGGCAGCCACAAGGAAGAGTGGGGGGGGGGGGTGAAAGCTGCAAAACTTGGGTTTGTTGCACAGTTTGAGCTACTAACCTGACATGCTGTATCAAATCAGGTAGTGTTGGAGTCTTCTGTGGACTCTGGCTTTTAACTATCTCTTTGGAGCTGGGGTGAAACTGTGCAAACAGACTTCCAAGCTGAGGCATTTTTTCTTGTTTACCTAAATTAGGTGAAAAAAGAAAAAGAAAAACAACAAGACAAAGTTTAGTTTGGAATGATGCATCCAAACCACTGCTGTTGAAGTTTCTAGTCTCGAAACTACACAGTACATTTGCTTAAAGTTGAAAAAGTTTAGCCGCATATATCCCAGTGTTTTTCTTTCTTTCAAGTTTTACCAGGTTCTGCTGTGCAGGCAAACACAACTTTATGCTGCTCTTGTATCGTTAAAGCGTCCTCTCGTCATGCCAACAGTTCCTGTTTTATCTTCACGAAATGATTCTTTTGTCGTTGTTGTCGTCGAAACCAGAGAGAGACATAATATTCCCATGTAGAAATGCACACACCAACTTTTAAACAAGAACAAAGGCTAAGGAACTGAGCATGCGCCCCCGCCGCGACCAAAACAATACATACAGTATGCGGCGGTCTCGAGCAGTTCTTGGTTGGGAACCCTTCAAAATAAAATAAGCGTCAGGAGGAAGAAAAAAAAAAAAAATCAGCACATATTCCCCCGGTTTTCCTTCCCGGTCCACCGCCGGTCTCTCGCTAAAACGCTGAGCAATGTAACTGGAGCCAGGAGGCTGTTTCACAACAACACCACGGCCCCCAGCAGCCGGCGGCCCTCCTTCCCCTCCGAACTCAGCCTCGACTCCCGCATTCCTTCCTGGAAGAAGTAAACACCACACCACGTGGACTCGGCGCGGCGTCACGTTTCACCCGCTGGCGTGTGACGTCGAGCCCACGTCACGTCCCACGGCTGTGTCTTAGCTGCTACAACAACATCAACAATTGCAGTAAAAAATAATTTGTGGGAGAAGAAGAAGAAGAAGAAGAAGAAGAAGAAGAAGAAGAAGAAGAAGAAGAAGAAGAAGAAGAAGGATTTAAAGGAAGTCTTCTCTGGAAGCTGTTTAAATAATCAAAATTAAAATGACTGATTGGTGGTCCCAATTAAGCCGTAGAAGCAGAATGGCTGAAAGCAGCTTAGTTGACCTATGAAAGTCCAATAACTCTGAGATGTATTACTGCAAAATAAAATGATTTAAAGGTCCATAGTTTTGAGAGATGACTCCGATGACATTTTTAATATTTTACTTTCCGTCGCTTCCAAACTTGTGGCACACCAAGTATTCTCCTTGCCCGTCCAGGTTTCTCACATCCTTTCTTGCATCCTGCCCACTGGGGGAGGATATTAAAAAAGTGATGAAGAATATTTAATTTAGCAGTAAATACACAGTGAATATCTGAATGTGGTGATAAACAATATCCGGACAGCACAAAATACCATAAAAAGAAGTTAATATCGGGAACAGATAGCCAAATCAGGCCGCACAGGCTCAATGGAAGCCAATAAAGCAGAGGCACTCTGCCTTGCCCTGACCTTCACTTCTGGTTGAGATGGGGGCCGATAGAACAGGCGCAACCTCAATAAAACCCGCACAATGGGCTAAAATAAATAGATATTAAATTAAAGCAGAGGCAATACTGGCTGAACTGCTGCAGGAATTCGAGGACAAAAGCTCCTTTGTGGGGTTTAATATTGTCCACAATCGGCGCCTCATGGTACACTCCCAATCATTTCCATCTCTTGCCTGGACGTATCAACACGTATAATCACCTTGTATTGGAACTTGCAAATGACTATCGGGCGCCAGCAGCCGCGTTTATATATTAAATCCGCTTCGTGCGCGAGGTTTGGCCTCTTCTGCGGCCGGAGTCAATATCACAGCGCTAATCTCTTCCATCTCCGCTCCATCAAGCAGTCGCACGGGACACCTGTGTTTGACTTGCACAGGCACATCGCCACTGCTGTTTAAGTCCTCCAAGGTGTTAGACTCACTGAAGGACATTGACATAGTAATAGCAACACAGCCATTTCGGCGGTATTGCATGTACAGAAAACATACATATTGCTGCTGCGAGGCTCATGGAGCTGCTGCCTCTTTATGTCCACCGCCTGCCTCAAGTGGCTCTACAATCCTTCCCACCTTCTGTTAGATTAATTCACCTAATGCGCCAGAAGAGTTGTAATACGTGTGGGGAGTTACGGGAGGCTCTGCGCTCCCCTCTGAACTGTAGCTGGGGGATTTCTATGAAGTTGAGGCACAATTGAATCAAGGCCCCCCGAGTGGGAAGAAAGAGTCACTATCTGTGGGGGAATCTTTGTCTGAATATGAGTGTTTTGAACAAGAGGGTGACAGTTTAAAAGAAAAAAAAAGACCATAATTCCTTTCCCCACAGATGAAGATTTCCATATTTAATCTCTCAAATTAAATATCCCATTTGCAGGAGTAATGGCTACATGACACGGCCGATTCTCCGCTCACTAATTTTTGCTCATTTCCTTTAAATTATTAACGCGAGAGATCCTCCATGCACTCTGAGTATTCTCGTGGTCTGTTCATTTCTGAGAGAATTAGCATTTTTGCGGTGAAGAGTATAAAGAGCTTAACTGCCCCAATTCACATCCTGTCCAGTCCGGGTGTTTAATGTGGGGGCGGGGACTGGATGACCCCCAAGTAGATTGTCTGAAAATGTTCCCTGGTCACACTCACCTGGATAATTAGGTCCATTTTTAAATTTTTTTTTAACCGGAACAGGTTCAGCTGCTCAAAAACAAGACATTTTGTAAATTAGTCAAAATAACCCCCTTTGTGGGTGTTCTGGCTCAACTAAAATGCTGATTAAGAGGTGACAAAACACAACCCCGAGCACTCTGTTTGATCCGTCGACCACCGCAGGCTGTGGAACACTACGACCCCAAAACATTTTTTGGTGCGGCCCCTGGATCACCCCGCGAGTGACGGTCTGCCTCAGGGATTAGCAATGACCACATGAAGAGGCAATTGGTACGCTAAAGTTTAATTGTTCAATTATCACCGCCATGTAAGAGGAGGCCTCCGGGCCTTTTCACCGTGCGGGAAAATAGTGCCTAACACCCCTCGTGCCACATGTTCTAATAGTCGGCAATTACAGCGAGGGCCCTCAAACTAAGTCGACCGGCGTGGACCGACCCGGTGAGAACCCTCCGCTCCGCACCCTGCGGCGGCCGGCGGCGCTGGAGAGTCGCTCCAGTCAGACCCTCAACTGCGGAGACCGGAGCACGACCGGCGAGCCGCTGACATACGGCGTAAACATCGACTCCGAGGACTGCGGAGGACAACATGTTAACACAACATTATCACAAAGTAAACAGGGGAGTGATTGTCGAGGGAAAAAAAAGGGTTTTGTCTCTCCAGGAGGAGAGCTACAAATATTCCAGAGGGGAATGCATTCAGAAGCTGCAAAAAGAAGAAATAAAAAGGAAAATATTTGTATATTATCCCACATATTATACGACAGAAACTCACAAGATATCTGGAAAACATCATATTTAGCATATCTATCAGTTAAGCATAACTATGCTTCTCTTGAAGGGGTATTTTTCTTTATGATCTGGACACCAACTCTTCATGACAAACAAAACTCAAACACAGATGATGACGATTAAGCCACAGAACGTGAGACAATGTATACAAACTATAAATGGAAAAGTGTTTTCCATAAAACTGGAAAACTCTTTACGTGACGTAGCAGTGCCTCTTCCTGCCAGCGATGCTCTTGTCCTGGGCAGAGTCAAGACTTACTGGCCAGGAGGACATTTATCATGTAATTACAGCTCTACAGTCAGTTGCTGATGGCTGGTTATTATGGTCCATTTCATGCTTTTCAGGAGTCCAGATGGGAAAAAAAGAGAAGACAAAGGACACAATCAGCTCCTAATGATAGGTCACATGATGTCTTTCATTGGAGGAAACGTGTCAATTGGTCGCAATTGGCAACACAACACACCACACACCTTTGTTTCATCCAGGAATTGAAGAGACCACTACATTACAGTAATTTTGCCTTTAAATTACATGTATGTGTTTAGTGTCCCGCAGGTATTGGTTTTATTTTGTGTCATTTTGAATGTCAGTTGTCTAATTTACACCTTTTATTGATATATTTTTAAAACAGTCCCACAAACAGCCTTAACTTCTCGGTTGGTTTCGTTCAACTTATATTAAAATTTTGATTCTCCATTTCTCCAAACAACAACTTTGTTTCGCTGTCACGGCACAAACATCTCAACTAAACAACAACAACACACTTATCACAATATCACACATCAATCACAATGCTGCTGAGTCTATGCCATTTAAGATGGTGAACCATTAAGATCTCAAACAAAGGGAAACATTTACATTTTGCCACTTTACCCAAACCTAAAAACACCTCCTGTGTGTTGTGTTTTCTGAGGACTCTGGAGTGTTTACGAGGGTTTTCCACAGCGACACAGGGCCGCTGACGAACATTCTTGTGCTGGACATTAAAAGCGAGAGGGTCCCCTTTGATGAGTGACTTGTAAAACCAGTGCTACACGGCCACAGGTGTAGTATTCTTTAGCTCACCTCAACAGAAAATGCCTCTTTCATGTCCCTTAACCACCCCCCTGACCCCCCCACCCAGCTTTGGTACTCAGCAGCCAAAACAAGGGCGCAATTGTGGGTGTCACCAAACAACCACATTTTTCTCTGTCTTTCACTCTGAAAATCCCCCCGTATCATCTGCACACAGAGCAGCTATTTTTCTGTCATGAAGTCTGAGGCTCGGGTCCACTCAGGGCCTATTTCTCTGACAACACTGTGATTACCTGAAAGCCGAGCCGCTCGGCCAATGAATCTGCCCACTGTTCAGTGGGCCGGGGTCCTTTTCAGCGATTAATTTGATAAATATATTAATTATGAATGTGGATGACAGTACAATCAGATTGTCAGGCTTCCAGACTTGGCCTTTGTGATAAATGGGGCTGGGGATTGGCTCTCCTCTGGTTTCTGGGGGCCGTCATCCCTCCGGGCTCGGGCTCTTATCTGCGGTCGACCCATTCACTCGGTAATTTCCTGTGTGTCATAATTAAATGGAGGCTTTCTGATTGCAAGTGACTCTCTTAAAGAGGTGCTTCTTTGGTTTCAGGCAAAGAGGGGGGGACGGTCGGTCTCTCCTGCCCTCTGCAGGGCTAAACCGGTCAATCACATAATCAAATGGCCTCTGACTGTGTCAGCGCTTGGAGGACTCCATTGACTTGTTTTTATGCACAGCGCTTACAAATATACGTCCATCCATTTGATGCAGCTGCTCATTCAGCACCCAGGAGACCAGGGGCTGGAGACTGTTCCAGCTGTATTTGGACAAAGGTGGGGAACAGTCAGGTTGGTTACGGAGAAAGAAACAACCGTCAACAATCACAGGTTCAGGAGTTGAAACCCTCTTAGCTTGTCTTCAGACTGAACCCACGGCCTCCTCGTGAGGCGAGGGAACTAACTCGATTTAGTCATTGACCTCTAACCTCTACGCTATTCTGTTTGTATAAGCACATTTTTGCTACAAGCAGCAATTTATGGCTGCTTACAGTTTAAAAGAAACAAACTACAGTATTTCTAATTTCTACCAAAATACGGCAAAAAGTTTCCAGTCGGAGTTGAGGGTGAAGTTTTAAAATGCATCAAACGAACAATCACGTGACCCTGATTAAAAACAGCCAGGGAGATTGTGCAGTCAGCCAACACCTTTAATTTCTAAGGCAATATTTCCTTCTTCTCACCCGTGTAAATAATTTCCTACATCAGTGGCTCTTATTCTTTTCAGCAGGCTCCAGTGAAATTCTGGAGAACTCTCAGCTGTCCCTCCCTCTCCAGCGCACAAAAGGCTTCCCCACTTTTAACACGTCCCGCCTGATTTCACCAAATGAAATCCAGAATCTTTTTTTTTTTTTTTTTTTTTTAAATACGGCCAGTGAGGCGCCATTAATTCAGAAAGCGTAATGCCATTATGGAGGTTGCTCCTCCGTGGATGGCACTGGGGTTGGGGGAGAGGTGGGGCAGAGGCCCTTCAACATTAATGGTCCCAGCATGCGTCAACTATTAATCTCAACAAGGACTGAAGTGGCTTCATCCCAGCTGCCGCAGGGACGCAACAAAACCCTAGCAAACAATGGAGAAATTAAATGGAGTTCAGTCTTGGGCCCTCTGGTGCAACCTGTGACATTTGAAAGGGCACTAATGGTAGGTCCACAACTCTCTCCTCTTATATTCACATCTGTGAAATTCTTATTTCAATCAACATAAAAAGTGCTGTCTCTAAAAAAAAATAAAAAAACATTTGCATTGTCTTTGAGGTGTAGTGCACCATTCAAACAATTTATGTATTTATCTATCTGTTCATTTGCTTGTTTGTTTGATTTTTTTGCTCAATGATGAAACCAAAACTCAACTCATGCACACTCTCAGAGGATATCACACATCTCTCACCTGCTGGCAACTCAGTTTCCAAAGGCCTCTCAACAAAACCTGCAGAAGAAAAAGAAGAGAGAAGCAAAGTGGAAACAGCAGTGACGTTGCTTTGCCACGAGGAGGAACCACTGATTACATTTCGCTGCAGGTCCGGCGCCACCGCTCTCTGCGCAGAGGCGATTCAGGAGAGGCTGCGTTTCATTGCAATGCCGCGAATGCCCACCAGATGGCAGAGACGTACGAGTTGGGTTTCGCGCTTATGTCACCATCGTGATCGTCCAAGATAATCTCCGGTGTAAACTCGCCACCACCTGAACAAACAGCGGAGTCACTGCTTTCTCTCTGGTCAAAAGTGGCGGCTTGGCTGCTGTGTGGGTTTCTGTGAGGATTATTTATGACACATGGCCCAACAAGATGACTGTGAGCCGTATATCGCAAGGCGCTCAAACCCAAATGTTTGCACAATGCCGAGAAATTCAATGGGAAATCCTCAAGGATGAGGCCGAGTTTGACGTCTGCAGGAGGGGGAGGAGCTCCAACAGTGCAATGCAGTTGTGCCAGGATGCACAAGATCAAAACAAACACAAATTATTCACAATATTATATCATATATATATATATATATATATATATATATATATATATATATATATATATATATATATAAAAATAGGCTGATTAGAAATTGATTCTGTAAATCTGAATGTGCTGTCACCACCTTTTTTTTTGCATTGCATTCAAGCTGCCTGAGCTGAAATGGAAATAAATGAGTAATTATGTCTAAACGGTTCTAATTAAATCTTTTCTCAAAGGCAAATGGAACAATGATGATGATGATGATTTTTTTAAAAATGGATTTATTAAATAAGTGTGAAATCAATTTAGCGGGGAAAATTAATGGGCACGCTGAATTAGATTAGTGGGAGAGAAAATTGACTTTCCAACAGGAGTGCACGGTGCCAGGAGGTGGGACTGGTGTGCCCCCCACACACACACACACACTGCAGGCTGATGAGGTCAGCTGACTGTCGAGGATTAAATGGCAGCAGCTCACATTTAAATGAAATCGACATGAGCTGCGTTTGCGTGGAGGTATAACAAGCAAATCCATGGGATCAATTGGCAATTTGATTTAGAATCTTTTTATTTGCTGTATCTGAGCGAGCCAAGAGAAGTGCCCTTCAGAAGACACAGCTTGCAACTTAATCTAGCATCCAACATCAAGCCACAGTCTGCAGCAGACCTGCAGGGTATCACATTGCTTCCTGCATGTTCTTTTCAATCTAATGCAATGCTCCCTTCAACCATGTAGGAAACTTGTTGACATCCAAGGAACTCCGACAAAAGCTCCTGGAGAGAAGCCACGCGGACACAGGGAGAAAATGCAAATTCCACTAAGAGGAAATTCCTTGGGTTTGGATTCAAACCCACAACCTTCTTGTGTCTGTCTGTCACTTAGGGTATTACGCTCCGGATGGTTCGCAGGTCTGACTGTCTCTGACTGTTTAATGTGGTTGTGCCAGTCTGATTGACGCCAATGGGTCGATTTGAGACTATGTTGGATTCATATCTTGATTTTAATCAGGCATCCCAAGTCCTACCTTTGACATGTTTCAGCGAAGACTTCAAGAAGGCGGAACCAAAGACATAATGAACACAACTGATCTGGCAAATTGTATTTCTTGCCTCAATGTATAAACAGAGTCAGGTAAGGAATCTCTCCTCCAGGTGGACCAGACTCCAGGTCCTGCAGCTTCAAAGCCAGTTTGGGTCTTGGCACTTTTCTGGAGAACCTCTAATAGTCGGATCGATACGTTGCAAATGGTTTGCCCCGCCTATTTGATTTGACATCTACGCTTCAAACTGCAGCTGACAATGAAGCTGTGAACTCATCTGTGAAATGAAAAAAGAAAAAACCCAAGACACTCGATAGTCTTATATTTGATCTGGTTTATGAACAGGATTGACGGCAGTGAGGCTGAATGTGAAAAGTAGAATTTTTGTCTTTTATTCCCCTACATACCGTAGTGAGGGAGTCAAATCTATAAAGGCCAGTTTTGGTGGGAAATGGCAGGAAGTTATCGACTCCTTATCGGCTCTTGTCCATGATAATGATGACCATCGTCTTCATCTCTTATCTTACTTTTACAGAGAACCAACAGACCACCTGGCAGCATCGACAACTTCCCGCCGACGCCGGCATTTGCGTTGAGTAGGTTTCTTTCTTTTGTCTGCTGCCGTCCGTCCAATCATCTTGAAGTTTACCGCGCTCTCCTCTCAAGTTGCATAACAAGCAGAGGCACCACGGGATGACCGACCAACCAGGCGACCGCCTTGGAACAAAATCCACGGCCGCACTTAAATTCTTAAAAGCTTTTTCCTATCGGGTTTCCCATAATGCTTTGGATTTGCGTTGTATATATTGATTTTACTATAAAAGAAAACATTAACGTGGAAGTAAATAATTAATTTGGATGATTATTCACGTGTGGCAGGCAGGTTATTTCTGACTGGAGCCCCTGAAATGTTTATGTGTCACAGACAGACTGACAGAGGTTGAAAGGTCGAGTCTCTCAGGTGTCAAACTCACCAAATCTCACACACACCTTCCTCTCTCCTCTTCCTCCGCTCAGTGCAGAGGTACTGACCGGCCGGCGGGGCCTCCGCTTGAACTGCAGAGAAAAACCAGAGAAGCGACGGTTTAAGATTTGCAGCCGCCTGCCAATCGAAGGGAAGTCATGTGTGCAATTGGAACTGGCAGTGAATCAAATCCGGCCGTGTTGCAGCAAAGACCCAAAAAAAAAGAACCGAGAAGAAGGAGGGAGGAGCGCCGCCGGCTCTCACTCTCGTCTCACCGTCTCTGGCCGTCCAGTCCTGCAGCGGCTCGGCCTGCTGACAGGAATCATCATCCTCACAGCGCAGTGCTGGAGACTGGAGACGTCTTGACTTGTCTAACAGCGGCGGTTCCCCCCGCTAAAGAGGCTCGAACTCGTGATGTAACGCTCAATGGTCCAACACAAGGAAGAAGAAGCCAGATTGGAACCATTCTTTGTCTTTTTTTTTTGGAAATCTCAGAGCCTCAGAGAGCGACAACGAATTCACTGTGGACGCTCCCACGTGGGGTCGACACCCCCTGATAAATCAACCATGTGTGAGGTCGTTCTGGTTAATGGCGGAGGGGGGGATTAAATCAGCGGGTCATAATGACTTTGACCAGCACTGATTTTATTACATCATAAAAATATGCAGGCCTCATTAATATTCTTGGTGATCAGCGGCTCTTCATGTGTCGAAAGTCGCCTGCTGGCAGGTTCAAGTTACCTCCTGCTGCAACGACTTGGCTGCACCTGAGGCTGGGAGTCGTCAACATAAGTCCGTCTCCAGTGAGGCCTCGCTTGCACGGATTTGCATTAATGCTCACCTGTTTCATTGGGGAAGCGCAAAGGAGAGTTTGTTTTACCGCCTCTTTTCATACACATTGATTTTTGCATGGACTGAATGGTGCCTGAGGGGGATTTTTGTGTCTTTGTCTCAAAAAAAGAAATGTGCACTGAATGTGTTTTGTCCGATTATGGAACAATTTTCACATTTTCCTTTGTCAGCCAGGAGTCTGGTGGAGTCTTTAACTATACCAAATAAATGAAATAGATCTAAATAATATTTAGCCATCTGTTTACAGCCCCCTGGTGAAATCCTGCATTTTAGCTTTATGGTACAAATGAAGCTGAGCCAAATAATGTTGTAAGTAACTTGTGTTCCTAATTACAGTGTGTGACTGCCGTTGTTTTGTTGCTATTGTGTGTATTGCTGTAACTTTGTTTTTTCCTGGTTAAATACAGGATATTGATTGATTGATTGATTGATTGATTGAAGCATTTGTCAGACCCTCCACGTGTCTGCAAGTGGGACAAAAAGAAGGTTGGTTCAGAGGGCGGAGCCAACAGCTGGCTCTGAGTCACTAACCTGCAAAGGCTATCAGTTCCCTTCGTGACATCAAAGGGTGCTAATGTCTATAACTGCGCGTGTGGAGGAAGTGGATGTAAAGACATTTTAACATTGGTGAACCAGAACCAGGAGTAAAACCGCCTCGTCGCTCCTCATCACTCAGTTCCCTCAAGGCTGTAATTTTTTTTTTCCACAAGGCTTTGTCTCCCCCTCATCCAGATGCTATTGTCTGTGGAGCTGGCATTTAATTATGAAAGGAATAATTAAAGAGAAGTGCCTGGGATCAACTGGTGGCGCGGCGCTGATAAGAAGCCCCTGAACAGCCGGAGCTGCACAAGCAGCAACATCGCAGCGCTTCCTCTTTTCCAAAAAGGGGCCCCTGTCACATGTGAGTGCATAACGCCGGGTAGAACGCCATCCATCACAGCCAAATGCCTCAGCGAGGGCCAGGACGGAGCAGCGCTTGAGTTTAATAGCGGCCAGCGGCTGACTGCCGTCTCGTCTCCGTGGCAGCTGCCTCCTCTGGGCTGCAGAAGAGGAGGGGCAGCGTTTTAATCAACCTCCCTTTCACTGCAAGCCTCCTCAGCTCCGTCCTCCGAGGACGGAAAATAGAACACGGCGGTCGGCATCACATCTCCAACCGCTCAGATGTGCATGTGAAACAATACCGCTTTCCCACCCACACACCCTCTTACTCCTGAGTTCCTCCTGTACCCCCCTTGCCCTCCCTCATCCCAACAACAGGCAGCAGCAGCAGCAGCAGCAGCAGCAGAACCTCACTCTGCTCCAGCGCACTCAGCGGCTCACGTGCCACAGCACACTCTGCCGAGTCCCACGCTCCAGAGGAAGAAGAAGAGAGGGAAAAAAAAGAAAAAGACCTCAGTCTAGTCCAGAGGCGGGGCAGCAGCAGCAGCAGCAGCAGCGCGGGGGCGTCCTCCAGCTTCCAAGGCAATGAAGATGCTGCTCCTCGTCAATCTGATGAAGCAGACCTGATTGTCAAGACACATGAGTAACAGACGGTTCAAAGCCGAGCAAAGAAGAAGAAGAAATAGTTCTGAGTTTGCCAGTGAGCTCGATGAGACGGTCAGAAGGCAGGAGGGGAACAAGACACCCCCCACCCCCCAACTGTACAATCTGGTGGTCTCTTGTAAATGTGCTTGGTGAGATGATACAGTGTGACTTGTGTCTCTTGCTTGCACACAACTGCAGTGCGTGACAATGATTGTACACAATGATATGGAAACTAGATGCATTAGATTCCACTGAATGAAGCGCCGTCAGCTGGGAACTCTTGAGTTTTCCCTGTGGCCTCGGCTTCAAACACTTGGATTGTATTTATATTCACTCTGCCTTTCATATGCATTACGCTGAGTGTTTATTTTGGATACCTCATGATTAAATTGTGCAAGAAAGGAAAGATTCTTAATTTCAGAAACCTATTTAACTGGAAGAGTAATTAAAAAAAACAACAAAGGTAAACACTATTATTTTAGCATGAGACAAGTGCAAAAACAGTCTCCGAATGAGTCACGTTCCTCTCCATCGCTTTCCATGGAATCCCCCCTTAACTTTGATCCTCTGACAGACGCTCCCTGAGTGAGTGAAGCTGCGCGCTGTGCGCACAGTGGCGGTGCTGATGCCTCGCCAGCGCATCACAGGACGACAAAAAGCCCTCCGCGAGGCGCAGTGCCAGCACAGAGCAGCTTCGGCGCGCCATCTGCCTCCCTCAAGTCCCCCCGATCACGGCGGAGCTGAGCGGAGCGGCTGCTTGACATGCCGGAGCGGGGCTGCTGATCACCTCCAGCCGAGGTGATCCGCGCGAGGATGTAGCGGCGCGGCCAGGGGAGGAGAAGCAGCCGGAGGGGGGTCTGGCGATGCATGGACACGGCTATGGATGATCTCCCGAGTGGACATGCACACCGACAGCGGGGATAAGTGAGCGGTTCCCCGGGGGTCCCCCGCGCGGACAGGGCAGGATGGACGCCGCCGAGGTGCTCCTCTCCGCGCTGGTGGTCGCGATCATCGCGGTGTCGCTGCTCTCCAACGTGGTGGTGCTGATCTGCCTGCTGTACAGCGCGGAGATCCGCCGGCAAGCGCCGGCGCTCTTCACCCTCAACCTCACCTTCTGCAACCTGTTGCTGACCGTCTCCAACATGCCGCTGACCCTGGTGGGTCTGGTCAGCCGGGCTCAGCCCGGCGGCGACGGCTTCTGCCGGCTGGCGGGCTTCCTGGAGACCTTCCTGTCCACCAACTCCATGCTGAGCATGGCGGCGCTCAGCATCGACCGCTGGCTCGCCGTGGTCTTCCCGCTGCGGTACCACTCCAAGATGCGCCACAGGGACGCGGCGCTCGTGCTCGGCTACACGTGGGCGCACTCGGCGTCCTTCTCGGCGGTGGCCGCCAGCCTCTCGTGGGTGGGCTACCACCGCCTGTACGCCTCGTGCACGCTGGCCAACGCGCGCGCCAGCAGCCGGACGCAGTTCGTCGTCTTCACCGTCTCGTTCCACTCGCTCACCTTCCTGCTGTCGTTCGTGGTGCTGTGCGTCACATACCTCAAAGTGCTGAAGGTGGCGAGGTTCCACTGCAAGAGGATCGACGTGATCACCATGCAGACCCTGGTGCTGCTGGTGGACATTCACCCCAGGTGAGTCCCGCTCACAGGGGGATCATCTTTTGGGAGGCACGAGGTGAATCACCATCAATCAGTCAAGGGGTCTGCAGGCATATAACGGAATGGTTAAAACTTGATTTTTTTTTTTTTTTTTTTTTTAGCTTTAAAGTCACGATAACTACATAGATAACTTTCGTATTGTTTGGTGCTCCTCTTCTTAACTACAAGCATCTTACAGCTACTTAAAGGGCAACTCCATCCAGCCAGCAGATTTAAGCTCAGCAGCCCAGGAAGTGGTTGTGATCAGGGTCTAATGATTTCGCCCCGCCATTGGAGCTGCAACAAGATTACAGCAAAGCCGTGGCTTCACGATGAGACCGTCAGGAAACAGGAGTTCCCCTTACAATCCTCCGACGTTATGCTTTCTTTCTTTAAAGCACTGCAAGGTCTGCGGCCTTTTAAAGATGCTGAGTTAGGAGTGCAAAAAAAAAGAAAAGAAAGAAAGAACATAGAGTACCAGGAATGAATCTGGTTCACTTCAATACGGTGGCCTGAGTAGAGAGCGACCTCCTTTTTAAAAAAAAAAAAAAATAGAAAAGGCTGAAATGACATTTAAATACATGTGCTGCTTGAAGAGGGCCAACATCCTGGTCTTTGAAAATGCCATCCAGAGACTTTCTCTATAGTGCGTGCGTATCTGTGTGTGTGTGTGTGTGTGTGTGTGTGTGTGTGCGCTGGCTTGGTAACTGTACAGTTATTCACCTGACGCTTACGCTGACAACCTTCATTCTAATGAAAAATCGCGGTGCGTCATAGGCGCCGTGACACATACACACACACGCACACACACACCAAAGTGGACGTCCCTGGTCTTTTATGTAATGGCGGATTCCCCAGAGAAGAAATCAATTATTTCCATCCCCTCCACGCCCAACTCTGTCTGACCCTTCATCACACTCATCAAGGGTGCACTTTTGTGTCTTTTGGCGACACACACACACACACACACACACACACACACACTGTTTGGCCCCTCACTTGCTGTCTATCCACCAGCTGATCTGCTCCTGTTCCCAGTGTTCGCCAGCGCTGCCTGGAGGAGCAGAGGAGGCGACGACAGAGAGCCACCAGGAAGATCAGCACCTTCATCGGCACCTTCATGCTCTGCTTCGCTCCCTACGTGATCACAAGGTGAGTAGGGGTGGGGGTAGTGGGGTGGTGGGTGGAGCCTGGAGGGCTGCCCTGCTGACACACTGCGGCAAGCCTTTGTTTTTTTTTTGTTTTTTTTCTCTCTCTCTCTCAAGTGTTGTTTTGATTGGTTGGTCTCCCCAAACCCGCATCGTCCTGGCCTCACTGGCCTCTCATCACATCGGCCCTGGAATCAGGGAGGCCGGTAGATAGGCTGACCTTGTGATACGTAATATGCCTGCGCGATGCTTCATAAGCACATTCTGAGAGGAAGTTAGAGGGGTGCGTCGTCTCCACCTGGCAGGCCTTTCTCCTGTGTGAGGGAAGTTATAAAAGAAACGTGATAGTATTATGGAGAAAGAATCCTATATATGCATACATACATACACATACATACATGCATATATAAATACGAAAATGCAAGAATTAGAAAAACACGAGATCAAAAAGGACGGCAGGAAATGATGATCAACAATAACATTTTTTTTTAACTAAATCTACCCTATTATCACTATATGACACTAAATCTCAGACACCGATCCTTTAAGAAGTTGGACTATCGATTTGTTGTTAAAGCCATACTATGACTTCTTCTTCTTCCTTTCATTCTTTCTCTCTAAATATATTCCAATTTAAAAACCAAATTAAAATTAAAAACCTCAAGCCTACAGAAAAGCTTTCAAATCCCTTCTAGAGTGGTGAGGAAGCTCCTCATTAAAAGAAAACCCCAAATAAACTGGTTTCCTTTTTTTTCTTCAGGAGACAGTTGTGAAATGTTTGTAGTTCAGTGATGCCGCCGGCGTTCAAATCGGTTTCCTGCAGGCCTTGGTCTTATTCCGCTAATTGTTTTTCTACCACCGGGATCGAATCCTCAGGGGAAAATGAGAAAAACCGGTCCGGTGTCATCTCTCTGCTCGCTTCTCTCCATTATCGACTAAACGGATGAGTACGGAGGCATTGTTTTCCCCTGCTGTTACCACTCGCAAATTGAGAAGCAGAAAACCAATCTGAGTCCGTCTTTACAACAACAGAGCCAAGAAAACCGGGTGTGCAACACAAACGTTGAACAATTACAATTTGTGTCTTTTTTTTTTTTTGCTCTTTGCACACACACAAATCCCTACATCGTCAGTCGCTGCCTTCCCAATTCATGCAATGCCAAACATCCGTCAAAGACGCAAAGCGGAATGTGAGCCTTAAGATTAATTACTCATTGTCTCCCCTCGGGCATCTTCCCCGGAATTCACCCTCCTGCAGACACACTTTACTACGACCATTTCACAGCTGCCAGCATTTCCTGTGTGCACAGGATTGTTGCCATATATCATTTGCCAACAGCACTCAGAAAATGTCTTCATAAATCTGTTTTTTTTGTTGTTGTATGGATGGGATTTACTTTGATTCGTGAAAACCTCTGTTGTGTAAAATGAAAAAAAAAAAAAAAAAGAGTTTTGCCGAATGGGTTAAAGGACTCAGGGCAAAATTTCACTTCAGCATGTTTTACAACAACAGTTTGTCTTCATCCTGTTGGAACGCACCAGAAATTAGTTATAACTTGCAGAAATCTGGAAATAGAATACATCCCCTTGTGATGTCACAAAGGGGCTTACAAACACCATAGGGTAGCGACCACTGAGACGGGTTCTTTTTTTCGTCCCTTTCCTCAGCATACGGTAGGTCCGACAGAGTGTCAGTTTTACCAGGAGGCTGTAAACACAGTGCTAACTATGCTGTTCACTATCACATTGTCATGATAATTAGCTATCTGAGGCTGCAACAGTGCAAATACGTGTTTCGTTAAACAAGAGTTTCCATAAATAATACAATATTTCAGCATTACTACCATGTGTGTGTGTGTGTGTGTGTGTTTTTTAAGCTTTGCCAAAACCCGACTAAAGTGTCAGTAATAGACGACCACTGCGGCAGCGCCCATGCTCGGGGTCGTGCAGATGGCCGTTAACTAATTAAAATCTGCATATATTAGAGTGAAAAGCTCCTCCGCCGCCTCCACAGTTTCTCATTTTCTCGTCAGGGTCACTGTGTGCACGGTGGCGGCGGCAGCGATTTCCTGCTGTGCCGTGTGGCAGCTGACTTAACCTCGTGTTCACTCCGGCCGGCAGGATGACTACAGTGGCCTGCGAGAGGCGCCATGCTAATATGCTGATACGGCTGGAGTGTGGATGGAGTAATCACACAGAGTGCAAGAGGAGAGGATCAGCACATTCTTATGTATAAAAAATTAAAAACATAAAAAAAAAAAAAAATAATAACCTCAATGACTTACAGTAAAAGATTTTTGACACCTAAGGAAAAGATGAGGAGCGACTTTCTGTTTTAATGACCAAGACTAAAGCCACGTTTTCACTGCCGTGCCTGCAAATTGCCACATAAAAAATGCTGGAATCATCAGTGGGGCAGCTGTGTTTCACTTGGTGACTTTTTCCCCCCAGCAATTTCAACCAACAGAAAAATTTTGAACGAGTTTGTAACAATAAAAATGTATGTCTTCTTTCCCAATTGACAGTCAGTGATTTTTTGCATATGATTCTCCTTTTTTTTCTTTATCACAAACATGTATTTGTCAATGTTATTTTTTGTACCTTGTCATGTTTTGAGATAAGCAGAAAACGTGTGACACATTTTATCAGATGATGTCATGATAAAAGATGTGATAAAAGAAAAAAAATATTGATAATCTGTGAAATGAAGACATAATGAATCCCATTCAGTTAGTTATTTTAGCGATTTTGCAACCAACTGTGGCGGTCCCTACTGGCCAAATAATAGAATGCAGATATTTCGTTCTTCCTTGTTGGCCTCCTTCTTGAAACTGGAAGCTAAACCAATGGGAAGGAAGGGAGGCTTGCACCGGTCCTGGTGTGAAAACCTCCAAAACCTCATTAGGCCACTCAAAAAAAAAAAAAAACAGCACAAAAAAGGATCTAATTGTGTTCTTTTCTTTCCCTGCATGCAACAGCGTAATAGCCGGCAATCCGAGTTAATTGGCTTGTTCCCAGCCTCCTATCACTGCTTCGACAGCTCCCTGCTTTATGCCCATGGTGTCGCTGCCTCTTTCTGACATGAAATACAGCCGGCTGCAAACGAGAAACCAGATGAAAAATAGCCAGACACTGAAATTAACAGGAGGCTAAAAAAAAAGAAAAGGAAAACGCTTTAAGTGTTCCAGCTAACAGCTGCCCATATGCATTCCAGAGGCTGATGATCACATCCTCACAAGACTAGATGGAGCAAAACAACTTGATACACACACACACACACATATATATATATATATATATATATATATATATATATATATATATATATATATATATATATATATTTATATGGAGAGAGAGAGAACACTGAAGCCTTCTGCTGCAAGGCATTAAATAAAAGAAATATCTGAAGATGTGTGTGCATATCGTCTCAGAGTACGCTGCTAATCCACGTCTCTCCCGCCGCTCGGTCTCGCCCTCTGCAGGATTGTGGAGTTATTTCCGGCAGTGCCTATCAACCCCCACTGGGGCATCATCTCCAAGTGCTTAACGTACAGCAAGGCGGCCTGCGACCCCTTCGTCTACTCGCTGCTCCGCCACCAGTACAAGAAGACGTGCGCCGACATCCTCAACCGGCTGCTGAAGCGCAGCTCTCTGAACGCAGCCGGCGGCCGGCAGGACAACGACCACCGCGGCAGCAGCATCCCCAGATGCCCAGCTGCCGAGTGACGGACAAGAGGGCCGCACGGGGCACAAAATCCGAGGGATGACCTGGCCACTGTCGGAAGAGAAAAGATTCGCTCCAAATACATACATATATATATATATAATATATATATATATATATATATATATATATATATATATATATATATATATATATATATATATATATATACATATCAGCCGTCCCAGTGCGTGTCTGCTTCAATTTAGCCCGACATGCCCGCTGCTGTAAAAGACAAAGTCACAACAAACAAGGGCGAATCCCTGTGCGGTGATGCCACTGTGCATCCCCCCCTCACCCCCGAGCGCCCAGAGTTGCTGATTGGTGCAGTGAACTCGCTGCGAGGACAACAGGCACCGACACATTTATTCCTTTCTTCCTTTTTTTCGTTTTTGGATTTTTTTCCTGAATCCGAAAAAAAGGGACGTGTTGAAAAAAAACGGTCGCCGCTGTAGCTGTTGGCGCGATGAGGTTCGCGGAGCATCGCTCGGTTTTGTTTTTCTTTCGGACAGAATGAACACTTTGAAACGAGACGGATGGCCTGTGTGTTTTGTATTTAGCCTGTGCAAAGTGGCGTATTAACATGTTCATAGCGTATGTAGCACTGAAAACTATCCTAACCAAAACTTGATTTTTCAGAAGACGAAAAACCGAAAAACAAAAAGCAGTCCCATAATTGTATTTTCCGGATGACGCCACAGCGCAGGTCGTACTCAGCTCGGCTCAGGTCACTTCAGTCTTAACGGGATGAAACCATCCCGCCTCTACACGGGATGTGTGTGTGTGTGTTTCTCCCTCGTCTTTTTGTTCATTTTTAAAATTTTTTTTTAGCCATTTACCCGTTTGTGTGTGTGTTCCGAGTGCGCATTCCTATCGCTCACGCTGCTGGAAGCGTCCACCACGCCGAAGGACTCAATCGCTCAGCCAGGCGGAGGCCTTGGCGCCGCTTCATGTGCTCTCGTGACTGACTGACACGTGCCCCAGGCGGTTCAGTCAAGTGCAACGGCACTGACTGTACCATCCGCCGGGTCGCTGCTCGCTGAGATGAGCGAGAGATTCCACGTCTCGACCTTTTGAGGGTTGAAAACGGAAAGCGGCGGCGCCACAATATTTAATCGCCCTGGAAGACTTGGAAGGCGGCGCTGGAACATCTGGAGGGATCTGCTGGGTCGAGATGAGATAAAAAAACAAAACAAAAGAAAGTTTGGTCGAGTCACTGACAGGAAAAAAGCATTTTATTTTTTGCATTTCTATTCAGCAAACGTGGAACCTGTGTGCTCCACTTGTAAGGAGGTGGCACCACCACGTATCTATGGTGGCCCAGAAGGTGCATCTGCTCAGGGTTTGGTGATTTTGCCCTGACATCACACTGCCTCAAAAAAAAAAAAAATCAGAAAAGTAAAAAATCTGACCACTAGATGACGCTAAATCTTACACACTGGGCCTTTAAATCATTAACAGACGAATATATTGCTTTCAATCGTTATCAAGCAAAAAAAACAAAGTTATGAAGCAAAAAAAGTGATGCACATGTTGAACTTGCATCACTTTAGAAGCCCTTCTGATATTTATAAAAGATTTATACAGACATTTTTACGACTAAATTACATTCATAAATGTTGGGTGAAATCCTCCGCAGTTCATACAGAAAAACGATTCAAGTCTTCTAGTTTTCTAGCACCACACAACAACTGAATCTGATTGGTTGTCTCCTCAAGTTTGATGATGACGGAGCCGAAATGCGAGACTGATTCTCATTTTTGTGAACAACTTTGACTGTCCCATATTTATATGTGCGAGAGAGTAAAAGACAGCTACCTGTTGACTGGGGTCAACTTTTGAATCATTTGGATTTTTGACTGAATTTGAAAAGAAAATTGCAACAACACACTCAGAACTGAGAGGACATACAAGTGAAGTGCGTGTATTGTTTGGGGTTAGTGAGTTGGTGCCAAATGAATCAAGCCCAGTGAGCCATATAAAAGCTTCATATTTTTTATCAGCAGAGAAAATATTTACAGGCCTCCTCTGAACTTCTGTGTCTTTGTGCTCAACGTGAGGAGACGTGGTTGTTGCGGACGTGTGACAGTCCAGGACACTCCAGGACACTCCAAGGACACTCCAAGGACACTCCAGGACAACCCATTACAGCCTTAATCAACTCTGTAATATATGACATTGTATTTATTGTGAGCTGTATATATAGAAATAATTATTGCCTTATTTATTTATTTATTTATTTATTTATTTATCTATTTATCTATTGACACATAATGGTAGAATCTGCCTGTGTGTGTGTGTGTGTGTGTGTGTGTGTGTGTGTGTGTGTGTCCGCCCAGACTCTGCTTTCCATGGTTGACGTGGTTGTTTCTCTCGTCAGCGACGACTGTGGCTGTTGTTAGAAAACTCCAGATTTGGATTTAGGTAAATGGCAAATATGGAGAAAACAAAAACAAAAGAAAAGAAAAAAAAACCAAAAACAAGGTGTGTTGTGTGTTTTTCATATGCTCCGTGTACACGTGTTTTTCGGCCACGCTGTATCTGGTTGGGTGTTGCGGAATGTGTTGCTACAAAATGCAAAGTTCAACCATCGGCAGTGATTTTGGTTGTAATATACCTCATTTTAGTGATGGTGACTCTGTTGAGGTTTGCAGTGTGTTTTGTTCTGTACCTCAATTAACAACAGAAGTGATGATAAAGGAGCTTGATGCTGATGCATCTGCTGCTGCTGCTGCTGCTGAGGAGCGCTGAGACGATGGCGATGATGATGATGATGATGATGATGATGATGATGATGATGATGATGATGATGATGATGATGGCACAGTGGGAATATATGTATTTTGTTTGTTTATTTTTTTTAAATAGTGGTTGTATTTTTTGGTGAAAATCAGAAAGATTTGTTGCCGTTTGATGATTAAAGTCAACTCATAACTCTCGATCATTCCTTTCTGTTGTGACCAACTGTGTGTTTAACCAAAATCTTCTCATAGAGTTCAATGATGTTCAGAATGTCTTTGAATATTTTGATTGTTTTTTTTTCCTTTTTATATCAAATAATATTTTTTTCTCTTTCCTACCTTCACATGTTTGGATGGGTCTCTTCCGTCTTCCTGTCATGGTTTGTTAGTGGCAGGACGTAATTGGAAAATGCCCCCCCAAAATCAAAACCCTAAACTTAAAGAGTCCTCATGGCTGAAACCACAAATCAGATGAATTACACATGAAACGAACACGCAAGAATTTGACGTTGTGACACAGACAAAGGGTGAGAAGGATGTTTCTGCAGGAGGGCAGGGTCACACAGGTGAGAACAATCAGGTGTAGAACTGACAATGAGACACACTCGGGTGAAGATAAATTACGCAGGTACAAGAAAGTGTGGGGGAACAAAGACAGGAAGTAAAACTTCAGAAAGCACAAGCTGTAAAAATAAACAGCTTGCTGACGTGTTTTCTGAGGTCGTCAGATAGAAAAGAAACTAAATTTTTCATCTTTGATGTTGTTCTGTACTAACAGCCGCCTCTCAAATTAGGAGGTGGACTGAAGAACTGCTGACTCTCATGGTGATGCCTCAAGTGCAGCTTCCTCCTCCTCCCCATCCTCTTCCTTCTCCTCTTCCTCCTCCTCCTCCTCCTGCTCCTATTATTTCTCCTCCCCCTCCTCTTCATCCTACGGTCGCCTCCTCGATTGTCGCTGAGTAGGCAGCGTTCAGAGGCAGATGACCTTATTTTTGCAGCGGTTTAAGGCATCTTTGAAAACAGCAAACAGGCCTGCGATGAATAATTTGTATGAGCAATCGATGATGACAACGACAGTGATGATGACAACGCCGCTGCTGCTAACGCGCCTACATGGATTCATAACTGCATTCATTAGTAAGAGAGTGTTTTTCACAGTGACCTCGACTAAAACTGGAGGGAGTTTTTCTGGAAAAGGTTTGAAGATGTTTGATGTGATTTGTGGATTGATTTACTCTTAGCTCATCATATTTAAACGGATCCCTGGACAGGTCATTGGTACATCACAGGGCCGCGATGGACGCTGACGCAGTTACACCTACAGACTGTTCAAAGTCACTAATTATCCCTGAAGACGTACTTTTGAAGTGCGGGAGGAAATGAGAGGGAACCCACGCAGGCACTGGGGCGAGCGAGCATGACTCAGCTCAACATCTTCTGATTCCCCGTAGAAGCACCAAATTCCCAAACATCTCCAGCAAACTGACACAGTGGCTCAAACACACTGATGATAATGCAGTTCTTTATTTACAATTACCGTATTTTTTCCATTTTTGTTTATTGAATTTTTCACACAGGAAAGTACAGTTGTGGTCAGAAGTTTACAATAATGTTAGAAAATATTTTGTAGGTCTATTTACAATTACACACCTGATGTGTGATTCCACTTGGAACCAGGTGATTTTTTTTTTCTTCTTAGCCTTCTCTACACCCTTGCAGCGCCCCTCCATACATATATACACCACACAATCAGACATTCACTCCAACAAAGACAAAGAGAACTTGGTCAAAGTTATGCTGCGTTGCTCCACAGTAGGTCTGCTCATGGACGAATCACAGCCCGAATCGAGTCTGGGAGTTCCACCTGCAATCGGCGAGAGCCAGAGAGAAGCTCACCTTACCCCCCCGCCCCCCACCTGTTCACACCACAGTGCAGGTGGCGATGAAACATCAGCGGCTGGCTGAGACAACCGAGGTTCCACAAGATGATTCAAACACCAGGAGCCTCTGATTATCTTCAGGTGGGCGACGACGGACGTAACACGCAGCTTAATCACTGACTGGCTGCCACCAACATGGTCACACCCCCTCCCTCTTCACTTCTTTTCCCTCCCCCACACCAGGGGGGAAAAATACAACACAGGCGGAGGTGAAAAGTGGACACCTTGTCTTGTGAAACAAAATGATGCTGGCTGTTTGTTCTCAGCAAGGTCGTCGGACCCGAGAGCCGCGAAGAGGAGATCCGTCTTTCTTTCTTTTTTCTATTTCTCAGCTTGTAACTCACATAAAGTGGCAGATGGAATGTTTGCGACGTCGTCTGGATTCATCTCACGCATCCATCCATTAAAGAGACTGTAAAAAAAGGAAAACAGTTTCAGAGTTTGGGAGATCTGTGTCACCCTTGGCTACCTTTCATACGAACGCAGCGTACACAGCGTTATTGAGCTAGACGTGTTCACATGCAGGAGTGAGACTGTCATCTGGCAAAAGGAGGAAGAATTTCTCAGGCATTTTCTCAGGAATTCTGAGAAATGAAGCTTCCTCTTTCTGGTCGTCATCAAAACCTCCTGATAGTGAATGGACAATTCGTGACAAATGATGAAGAGTTACTGAATGCGTCTTGGATGTAATAAGATGGATGAGCCATAATTCTTGTGTCTAACAAAAGTGTCATCCCGTCTTATAATGTGGCTCAACAATCAGGTCAAAGTGAGATACTGCAGTCAGGCTGTTTGCATAATGGCACTTTGGCCGATCATCAACTTTCTCTCACACCAAAGTGGCTATTTAAATGGAAACAGACCTTCAGATCCTTCAGTCCCGCTCCAAGAAGGTTTTACAGCCGGCGCCGCTGCCACAAACAGAAACAGGCAGGCCGCCATTGGCCAGCATCAGCAGCAGCAGCCATGTGTTGTTACCTCTCTTGCTCTGTTGACTCGAACACTCGGCCCATTGTCTCTACCAATGTGGTTGTAATTAGCTGATTGGTGTCAGTCCAAAGCAAAGATCGATGTAACGAGGGTCCTGGTCTCAGTGCCAAGGGTGAAATGCACCAGTTCCTCACTGAGAGGCACCCAGGATCGAACTTCCAGAGTTTTGGTGCTCAGTTGCTCTGAATTGTGTCTTCCACAGATTTCTGCAGTCCTACACGATCATTGTTGTGAGCCTAATAAACCTTGCTGACACATCAAGTTTGATGTCGGCTGACTGCACGCAGTTGACTAAATCACAGGCTACAACTGTCAATATCAACATGAGAGAGAAAAATGAGAGGGAACTGAGGTTCCAAACATTTTCATAGTGGAATTCTTGTGCACATCAAAAAAAAAATACAAAAAAAAAATGTTGAACTTTTGAGCTTTTTTCAAATTTGCTAACATTGAAAAAGTAAAATCAAATGAAGAAAAGTAGTTATCACTTCCTCCATGCTCACACACTCACAGTCTGAGCATGTCTTCAATGATCCTTCCTGGATTAAAGCCATTTCAAAGATGACTTCCTAAGCCACCAGGACTCACTCAGTGAAATCACCCTCCCATTCCCACTGGGTTTCTTCTCTGATGTCCATCGGTCCAGCATAACCTCGTACCAGTCGGAGGCTCCGGTGGAGCCAAAGGTTAAGAGCCGATTCCCCTCCTGTGATCTGCACGCTGGCACTTCAAACGCTGGATCCTCTTCTGAGGCAGCGCTGGCCTTTTCAACCGCTGGCAAGGTCAAGCAGTGCCGGTGTCCTCGCCGCCGCAGCTGCAGGCCGAACGGCGGCGGCAGCTCTGCATGCCGCAGGACTCCCTTCCCCCCCCGGCAGAGTGCTCGTCCACCTGGACTGAGGGACACCTGTGAGTCTGCCAACCACACTGGAGAAAAGTCCTGATGTGTAATCACTAATGTGTATACATTAGTGATTTTTTTATGCACACACACACACACACACACACACACACACACACACACACACACACACACACACACACACATATATATATATTTTCCCAATCCCCTGTCTGGGGACAGATTTCTGTGACATTTGCTGTGTGCATGATGTTGCCCTGAAGCAATTCTGATCACTTTTATGATTTCTTGGCTTCCAGTTGGCCGTCGGCCGAGTGACATTTTTCAGGTTTTGCTGCCTGAGATCTTAATAGCTGATTCTGCAGGAGATTGAAGAGTAATAATCTGATAACGATGCTCAGATACGGAGATCCAACAGAGGGGGCGGGCTGTTTGTTTATTTATTTATTTATGATTTACTTTAATGATTATCATCAGGCAAAACGAGTCTTGACTCCCGAGGTTGAATGACAGCACCACTTTCAGTTCAAGCCAGTCTAGTTTTGAATCGTGGTGAGGGCTTCTTTATCCTGCATTTGGGTATGTTTCTATTTTATACTTTTTACTGATGGTGTCTGATGAATAAAAATAAAGACTTGGAAAAAAATGAATAAAGAAATGCATATCAGTAGTTTTTTTGTTTTGTTTTACACACTCATGCACATCCACTGCAGGCCCTTCCAGTTATTTACTTATCATGATTAATTTATCTTACCTACCGAGCTGAATAACACCATCAGCATCTGTGTTGTATTTTTTTTTTTTTTTTAATTAAATACTAATACTTAACTGCTGTTAACTTGGATGTTTTCCATCTAGCAGCAACCCTCCACAGTCTTTCACCCAGTGTATTTACCCTCTTTTGCGTCCAGGTTGTAGCGTCAAGCTCCACAAAGCTTGGAAACCCAAACAAACTCCAGTGAGTGCCCGCAACGCACGACGTGTCACACAACCTGATGCGGCGATGGAGGCGAGCGAGAAAAAGGGGAAGAGGTCTTCGCCGGGGTCTTTTTCCCCTGCTGATGCTGCTGTCGGAGGAGGCCGGCGATGTGTGAAGGCCCCTGCAGAGCTCCGATAATTAGAGCCTCCCCTCCTCGGCGCTCAGCAGAAACAATCTCGCCGGGGCAGAAATCAAACCAGAGCGAAGTTACTTAGACTAAGTTATGAGAGCGGAATGACTTTTTTTTTAATGTCCCAGGAAAGATGTTTAATTAGCGGGAGTGAGCTGCTGTTATTCAGCAGTAACGCTCCGTATTAGTGTTAAAACATCATCCAGCAAAATGCTTTTCTTTTCTTCTTGATAGATTTAAAAGGGGAATTGAAGATTTTCATCATTGTTTTGTGTTGTAAGGTAATAATAACTTGTTTCAGTGTGTTATGGGTGTGCAAAGCTCTAGTGGTTGTATTTCTTCTGGGTCAGAGGGTCACATGACACGTCCTCTCCGTCTGCTGGTATTCGACTCTTTTCATCCTTTTGTTTAGAAGCCGAAACCAGCCACACATGCGTCGCAGAGCGAGTGAATCTCCGCCTCTTCCCGTCCATTGGAACAGCTGCCTGACAGCAGTCGGAAAAAGGGAGAAGCAGCCACCTGCACTGCAGGCAAACACAACAGAAAACACATGCAAACAACATCAAACAAGCTCCAAATGAATGCGAGCGTTAGCTACGAACTAAACTATGCTGGATGTCACCCTAAATAATGAGAGTCGCCTTCTGTTATCAGAACTATGGCAATGTCGTGTTTCCAGGGGGACCACTATTAGTGAGGGACCTACATCCATCGCAGAACCATGGATGGATTATAAAAGCTGGATACCAGACTGGCAATATAGCAGCGTGCCAATATTTTTTTTCAGTGGCCACTCGAGGTACTGCACCAAAAAAATCCCATGGGCCCAAAAAGCATATTTCCCATAGACCGCAATATGAAAATAAACACCTCTAAAACGGCTAACAGGACAAGGTTCAGAGCAAATCTTTCTATTGCAGATTTTTCAGTCATGGACTTTTAGTCACCAGAAAGTTTATTCCCAGCGTGACGTCACAGCTCGTTCTGATTGGCTGCGTCCTGAGTTACAGAGGCATGGTGTGAAGCGCACATGTTCTATGCGCCCTAATACGGAAGTCAAAAGCTTTTTCGGCGAATGCGCTGAGTGAGCAACTACATTCAAATGAATGGGCCGCCATATTGGAGTCTGAGGGCCTCAGAACTCTGCTAAAATACCTGAGTGGGTTTGTTTTATTTCAACTGACTTTGGATGAATAAAATGAAACAAAACGTTGTCAGAACAAATGAGAAGCAGGTCCGTAACTCATTGTGGAAACACGACGCTGTAGCAGAGTTCTGGTGTCACCATTTTAAGCCTATTGCTGGCAACTGAGTCCAACATGAAAGTGCATTTCATAGTCACGCATTATTGCAGTACTTCTGTACAAATGTACTTTTCATGTATCATCATCACCTAACACGTATTTTAACTTGTGCAAATTGAGCCTTTATTTATGAACGAGCCACAGACATGATAAAATAAAAACAATGAGTGACACACACAAAAGGCCAAGAGTCCGAGACTCTGTTGTTATTACTATTTTTTTTTGTTTTTGTTTTTTTTCATACCATGAGTCTCAGACATTGAGCACGTCTGACATTAGCTCACAAAGCATTTTACGTAACTGGGTAACATAAGTTAAGGAGTATGTACACAACGACGGTCACAGTGGCTAAACAGTCGAGGCAAAATTCAACCCCTTTCGTTAGACACAAGAATGAAGGCGTTTTATTGTGTCTACAGCGGGTTTACCTGCTGTGTCAGTGTTTATAAGGGACGTCGCAGGCAGCGAGTTTCGAGCTATACAAAGAAAATGTCAAACCACTCTGTTTGTGTGTTTGCACATCGAGGGAGACGATGTCGACGACGTCTGTGAGACGCGGCTGATTTCTGGAGGACAAAACTCACCGACCAAACAAACACAATTAAAAAAACAATAATAATAATAATAACAATAATAACAATAATAATAATAATGAAACATCCCTCTTAAATTAAACTGCATTTTTCCTAAGATACGGACTCACTTTCCACGGTCACCTGACACAGGTCCAAACCCAGACTTGCACTCCCCGCAGCTCCCTCCCCTCCGCCACGTCGCCCACCCCCATCGCCCATCTGCTCCGTGGCCGTTATGTTCCCAGTCGTCTGGCTCCTCTGGAGCGTCGGGCCGCCTGCAGCTGCCTGGCGGCCAGCTTGATGGGCTGCTTGTTGAACCTCTCCATGATCTCCTTGATGCGCGACAGGTTGCTTCGGCCGACCACAAAGTCGCAGCGGGTGGCGCCCATCTCGTAGCCCACCTCGCACTTCTTGCTGCTGAGGCCGTAGCCCGCCGCCCGGACCGTCACCACGTACTCACCGGGGTTCAGCAGGCGCCAGTAGTCGCCGTCGGCGGCTGGGGTGAGATATGCACGCAAACATACACACACACACACACACACACACACGCACACACACACACACATACAGCAGTTCCGTTTACTCAGTTTAAACTCTATAATTTGAACTCCTAAAGTTTAGTGCAAAGCTGTTTTTAATATAATTTGGGTTGTGCAAATTGATTCTGCAAGCAGTGATTTTTCTTAACATGCAGTCAAATAGGACCACATGATTAGAAAAATGATCAGAAAAATAAGCAGATACAAAGCGAATCACAGACTTCGCTTAAGTCAGACCCCTCAGTGTGTCTGGGGTTCTGGTGTGTAATAAGGCGTTTATAAGAATATAACTCCTAATAAATAAAAATATGTATTTGAGGAGCTACTCTTTCAACTAATACTTCTGTACAAGACTGGCCAGCCAGAAGCATTAACTCTCTTTCTCAGGTTTATTCATCAAACATTCCAAGTGAAGTGCTACGATAAGTCGTTCTTTTATTGATTATTGACAAGGCAGCATGAGACAAGATGCAGTTTGCAAATCTGAAAATCCAATCAGGCCTCTGTCAGACGACCAGGCTCGTCAGGTGTTTCCACACAGCTGGAACTTCCCTTCCCAACCTTCGGGACCAGGAACCAGGGGGTCACTTCAAGTCTGGGCCGGTTTCTCCAAAGTGAATATTACTTTTAAAACTTCTACTTTTCACACCTGAGATTTTCTGAGTGTAAACTGGATTCTCACCGGCTGAGGGCTCGATTACGTCAATCGGTTTAATGCTTGAAGAGCTTTTGGCCTGTTTTCACTGAAATTGAAATGTGTTTGTGCTTTGATGAGTGTGATGATTGTCGATGTGGTTCAAGAGAAACGGTACCGCAGTGATTTTTGAGTTCAGCTCCAGCTTCGACAGCAATTATGCAACTTTCAAAACAATGATACCGTTTCTATCTCTCTTCAGTGCTGCGGTGGATGGGGAGGATTCTGCAGGGAGGCCGTGGCTCAAACTTTGCGGCGGGAGTGATCGCGGCTAACGACATCACGGTCGATTCAATTTCACGCTCCGGGTGCAAAACTACTTTTGGCTCTGGCGGCTGCATTGTTTAGGGTTTCCCCCCTTTGTGATTATTACCTCCAGGGGAAAACAATCAATAGTCAGATTCAGCACCCAGCCGTGGTCGGGTCCGAGCCGCAACCAATGCCAATCGCCAACATGCACCAGCTGCTGTTGTTCAAGCTTCGGCGGTTACGGAAGTGACTCGAGATTGAAGCGTCACGGCGAGAAAACAGTCGAGATCTCAGAGGGGATCCTGCTCACTCACCTGTTCGGATGTCGTGGTTGATGCCTTCCACTGAGATGGTTGCATTTGCGATTCCACGGCCTTGTAAATCCCGGACCACGCCCTTAATCCCACGATGCACCTGTGAAGCGTGGCGATGGTCAGCAGGAGCAGGTGTGGCTGACAGCCATTATTCCCTTCCTTAACTTCCACTTTATACTTTAACACAATGCATGATGTCAACAAATGATAAACTGCAGCCGTGTTATGTCCAGGTTTGGGGGATTTGAAATTCAAAAACAGAATAATACACATCGGAAATACATGAATCAATGTAAATAAAACTTTTTTTTTTTCTGTGACTGTTATTACATTGTAACGTATACATATATTAACGCACACTGATGTGGGCTGCCAAAAATATAGAATTAAAGATACTTTTTCAAATGTTCAACATTTGCATAAACATTGTAGAATAAATACAAAATATGTTTGTTTGTAGTTTTTAGCACGTTGCTAACGTTCATGGAATGGTTTGTTTCCAGTTGCTAACAAAAAGCAAGTTTGTAATGGAATATAACTGGTCCACGCACATTAGAATAGAGGGATAAACTTTAAGCATGTTCCAATTAGTAGTAAAAATCCAGTCAGCTATTCGCTTAAACCCTGAAAAATATAAAAAATTTTGACATTTTGAGCATTTCTCAGTGGCTCATTAAAAACATTTTCTCACCAAACTTCAGTTCTCAATTAAGTGAGAAAATTAACAGGAACAAAAAAAGGCGGTTTTGTACGACCGCCTTCCAAAAATAACCCGAAAAGATAAACAAGTGCTTCTTGTTTTTCTTCTTTTTTTCTATCATTTCATTTTGCCGCCCTCTTGATGTGTGAGCTGAGCTGTGGGCGCAGCTTCCCCCTCCGTACCTGCTCCATGAAGACAAGAAGAGACTCGCGGTTGTTCTCCCACTCCTCCGGCAGCTCGCTCTCATGTGGGAATTTGTCACAGCCCACGTACATCGACAGCTCAAAGCAGTTGGTGTGCAAATAGCTGAAATCATTCATACCTGCCAAAAAAAAAAACAACAACACAGAAACATGTCTGTGGGCCAGCGGCGGCTGAGGTCGTCGCTTCATCCGGCTTACTGGCAGGAGAGCGCGGCGTTAATTAAGCGTGAAATGTGTTCAGAATCTCGCTTCTTTTTTTGGTTTTTGGTTTTTCTTCCCATCTTTTTTTTTCTGTGGGCTCCTTTGCTTTTCTGCATTTTGAGTCCTTACGTCACACTTGTAGCTGAAACTCTGAGCTTTTCGAAACAGCAGAAGACGGTTTGGTGCTGCTGGATATGCGCGTCAAGCCCCCAGCATCCAAAATGGTGGCCAGTTCAGTTCAGTTGAGCTGCTAGCAAGCCAGCGCATAAACCAAAATCGTTCTCCATTTTGGCTTCTGGGTTACTTCTGCATTATGCGGTGCCATAAAGCATGAAGAAAGAAAGATTTATGATGAACCACGCTACAGGTCAAAGGTCGTCCTGTCAGTTGTTTTACATGTGCGTTGTGGTCTGTGGGGAAAAAGGCTTTTTGTGTGGGCGAGATGGGATTTTTGTCTGCAGTGCCTCGAGTGGCCACTGGAAAGAATTGCTGCGCTGCCATATTGGCAGTCCAGTATCCAGTTCTTATAATACATCCATGATGGCGGTGTGCTGCTAGCTTGGCGCTAATCTAACAAAGCAAAAGGCTGAAGGTGTTTTGGGAGCTGAGCTGTGAGAAGCTGCATGAAACAATGTTGGGATCAGTGTGAGATCAGGGCGTGTGTGTGTGTGTGTGTGTGTGTGTGTGCGTGGCACTGACTGCCTGCCGCCGTGTGCCAGGACGCTCCGTTGATGGTGCCGCCCTCCTTGGCGAAGTCCTGGGTGTGGCAGGCGCGCTGGCTGGCGTCGGTCATCATGCGGTGGGTGGAGGCGTAGGAGAAGGCCAGCCAGTGGAAGACAAAGTCATCGGGCGTGGGGCTCCGCCTCTTGGTCACGCCCAGGGCGCTGGCCTTGTCGTATGGGAAGGTCACCACCAGCTCGCCGCCCTGGAGGTTGCCGCCCAGCACGAAGGGCATCTTCTCCATCCAGCCAATCAGAGCGCGCGTCTCCACAGCGACCTGCGGCAGAGATGACACCCCACACACACACACACACACACACACACACACACACACACACACACACACACACACACCCGGAGGTGAGAGTGATGAAATCTGTGGCTTCAGCCCCGGCTCGGCGCTGCAGCAGTGGCTGCACTGACTTCCTCTTTACTTCCTGTTTGCTCGTTAATCTGTGACAGATATCTTTGAAGGATCCATGTCTGGCTTCAGTGGACGAGAACACCAACAATATAGTTAAGCAGCCACATGGTCTCGTCATAGAGGGTGGAAACTGAGCACTTCTTGACATTTTATTCAAACTCTTTTTTCTTTCTTCATGATTTAGGAAAAAGGGATTTGGCAGAACCAACAGACCGGTGTCAGTGGGGCATCAATACATTTTGTGACATCACAAAGGGCCGATGGTCCTAGAACTACTACATGTCCATGTTATAGTACAACATGAAAGCCTTTTTTCCTGGCAAGCTGTCAAGACTGCGTGTGATCGCCAGTTATGCAGGTCAGGGACAGACGTGCTGCTTGTGTGTGTGTGTGTGTGTGTGTGTGTGTGTGTGTGTGTGTGTGTGTGAGTGAAGCTGTGAATCTTCTACTTGGAATACGAGGGAAAAAAAGAGGGTGGATGAATGGAGGAGGGACGCGGGAAATATGAGCCGCTGGACCTTGACACGGGACTGAATGGAAGGATGATTAGACTGCAAGTGTCTTTTTTCCTGCTGCCTCTGAGCGTCATGCCAGGAACATTGTTCCCTCGTGTCAGCCGGCATCAGGACCAACGTCGTAGACGTCGATTTTTTGATAATCGAGAGGCAAGGGCTGGTAGACAAGCTGGCAGCTATTAGGACAGTGTGGTACAAGTGGGTAGAGCAACGTCCACTGCTCTGTAACCCAGGCCCTAATATCACAGTGGACGAAAGGCTGGTGGCATTCAGAGGTCGCTGCCCATGTAGGCAATGCATGCCTTCCCAAACCAAATATGGGATAAAAATCTGGGCAGCATGTGATGCAAACACCAGCTATGTATTAAACATGCAGGTTTACACTGGAAAGCTGGATGGAGGAGCCCCAGAGAAGAATCAGGGCACAAGGGTCGTGCTCGACATGGCATGAGGTCTCACGGGGCATCACATAACCTGTGACAAATTTTTCACCAACTACAACTTGGGTCTGGAGCTTCTAAAGAGAAAGCTCACAGTGGTTGGAACTGCCAAAGAACGGGGTTGAACTCCCTGCTGAGCTGCTGGTAATCAAGAACAATCATCCATGTTTGCCTTCACAGACACCGCACACCCAATGGAGGCAGCACCTGCCCAGGGCCCCAGCCGCTGCAGCCGCTGTGAGGGAGATCCAGGAGATGACTGCACCAAGTCCAAGTACACCAGAGTGTGAGGTAAGTAAGTAAGCTAGTGTGTGTGTGTGAGAGAGAGAGAGAGAGCGAGCGAGAGAGAGAGCCCCCCCCCCCGTATTCAAATATGACTTCCATGTGCTACCACGATATCCTGTGGATTTTATGAAAGAGGACAGTTAATCATCGGCATAATGCCAAAGTAAGACCACACAATGTTTTTTGGTACATTTTAAAGTCTTTATCAATGATGAAAATGCTCAACATTTGTCAGTCCTGCCATCCTGCAGTGGAATCATCTTGTCTCATCCCTATGTTTGAAGTGATGTCCTGAACAACTTCTCTGGCTCTCACACTTTACGCCACCCTTGAGGCTCTGCGAGGATTAGGACAGGACCAAGAGGGTAGGTGACCCTAGTAGGACCAAGAGGGTCACCAGTAGGACCAAGAGGGTCATTTCAGATTGGTCCAACACCTGGCTGAGACTTTGTAGTCTGAACCTCCACTGAGTCGCTCTGCTGTTCTGTACTTCCTTTCCAACCCGACAGGTCAAAGCACATGCCCTCCTCCGACCCCCACCCCCACCCCCACGGGTTCGGGTCTGCTCCAGGTTTCTTCCCACTGGGGAGTTTTTCCTGCTACTCTCCCTTCGTGTTGCCACTGGAGGGATCCCTTGCTTTTCTTTTTTAATTGAACAAAGTCCTTCGAGACGCTGCTGGATGTGATTTTGAGCTTCATGAACAAAAGTTGACTAATTGATTGATTGATTGACTGGGACTTTAGCTCAACGCTAGGCGGTAATGGCTGGTGTTGAATGACAGACCCGGGGACGCTAATTAATTTAAAGAAATTGAATTTCTGAATCAGGCCTTTCGGGACCTTTGAAAAGAATATCCACATTAGCGCGACGCTGTGTTTCCATCAGAGCAGCAGCGGTGGAGGGAGAGGATTGGAAAAAAAGATAAATTGAATAAGCAGCGCTTATTTAAACGTGCAAAAAAAGGCAGGACAATAAGGAAGTCGCCCGTCAGCCTCGTGTAATTACGACTTTTATCTTCGGGCACCGCCGAGTTGAGTTTTCACAGCCTCGCGAGCACAGATGGGGATCCCAGCGCTGTGACTGCTGCAGCTATTTGGAGACCCTGTGTGACTCACCCGCGCTTCTCGTCGACGTCAGAGCGATCACGAGGACGAGCTAGAAATAGACGGGAGGGTGTATTTTAGCTTGCAGCCTCTTGGCAACAAATAGCTCCTGCGTCTCCCAAATTAGCACACGGCGACGTACTGGTGTGCGTGTGGCACCGTTTTAGCCCTTCAGAATAAAGAAAGTTAGTCTCGGTCTTCTTTTTTTTCTTTTTTTTTTACTCCAATCAAGCTGAGGTTCTGATCCAGGATATAAATTCTCAGTCTGTCTCTGCAAACCGGTCGTCACCTAACAGGCAAAGCTATTTCCATTTGTACCACAAAACCTCTGGGATTAAAGTTTAAGCCCTTTGCAGCAGAAGAAGGGTTTCAGATGGAGAACGGGGGACTGGACTCACAGAGGCGTTGCTGGACTGGTACCAGTCTGGGATGGGAACGTGGTGGTTGAGCACTTTGCGAGGGATCCGTTTCTTGGCCTCGGCTTCCCACAGGATGGAGTTGAGGTCGGGGAAGTTGTGGTGAATGTCGATCCCGATGTTGCTCCAACGGCCCAGGGACCAGCCGCTCAGTTCTGAACCCTGGACAACACAAGGACCACGGATGAAATGCTGAGATTTAAAAAGTTGTGCAAATCCCCTGTTCAGCAAGTTAAGAAGGGTCTGTCAAGCTGCTACATTTCAGCATGTTTTTTTCAGCATTAGTTTCCGCTTTACTATCATTATTATGCCATAATTATCATTCACAGGTACAGCAAGTGAGGGAATAACACTAAGAAAAAAATATACAAAAATAATTTGACAGGCAAGAGCTTGAAATGTGAAAAAATTAATAATAGATAAATAATTTACTGTTGAAAACAGTGTTTATTCACACCGCAGACCAGAAAGTACAGCCAACCTTGCCATGAATGACTCTAAGAGCAGATTTAAAAGCTTGTTTGGTTGTCTGTAGATAAAATCTCCATAATCTATAATCTATAAAAACACAACTCTGGCGATCCTCTTCCTGCCAAAACAGTGGAAAGATAGATCTGTTTCTGTACTTGCAGCCAGTTTTTGTCATAATTCGGGGTTGTGGTTGTCCAAAAAGTGAAATATTCATGCTGCCAAAATCCAAGAACACTGACGTTCAATGTCTTTTGTGGGTCAGACATCAGGTGGATATGAAATTAATGTTTCCAGCCTCGGAGAATAGCATGAACCAGTTTCAGCATGCACCTAACATTCATTGGTTGCAACAGATTGTTGCTCATTAACAAGTCAGTTCAGTCACATAGCATTAGCAGTAGTTAGCAAAGTGCTGTTAATCTGTCCATTCCTTTGACTTTAACTTGTGCTGCTTTTTCTTTAAATAGCTTAAAAAAAAAAAGGCTTTTCATGCTAACTTTCTTGTTTCTCAATCACACAACATGATGTGCATTTTGACTCGCAAGCAAGTAAGCGAGCCAGCAGACGTGGTGCTGCTATCACTGTGAGTCCGGAGACGGCAGGTGAGCGGTGGCGGGCGGCGAGCAGAACCTACCGCTTCAAATGCTTTATCATAACCGTCGGGATTGACGGACGGCAGTAAGTGAATCCTGGTCTCCTCCACCAGGTGGCGTATGCGCTGGTTGCCCGACAGATACTCCAGGCACATGAACTGCATCAGCAGCAGCAGCAGCTCTCGGCCCAGCACCTCGTTGCCATGGGAACCGGCCGTGTACCGAAACTCGGGTTCTCCTGGTCAGGAGGGAACAGACAGGGAGGGGGAGGAATCAATATGAAGCTCCACCCTGATCAACGGTCCGGCGTGGCGTGAAGAGTGACGACCCGACCCACCGACTTCGTGCTCTCCCGGGTTGTCGGAAATCTCAAAGGCGTACAGCTTGAGGCCGCCGTGACTCTTTCCGATGTTGTAGATGCGGGTGATGTTGGGGCACATTTCGTTCACAACCTTCATGAGCTGCGAGACGACAGAGAGCGAAAGGCGTTAGCTTCCCGAATGCAGCCGGACGAGCATGAAGTGGAGCGTGCCAAGACCACGATTTAATTACTTCATGCTTGCGACTGTGTGGAAGTGCAAGAAAAGAGCAAAAGGGCAAAGAGAGCAAATATTTTGTAAGCTTAAAGGGCCAGTGTGTAAGATTCAGCGCCATCTAATGGTAAGAAATCCTTTTCCTGATGACTAGCTGCCTCTCAGCTGGGATGTCAGAGTCAAATCAGCAAACCTCCAGCAGCTCCACCTGCTGGCTGACCGGCGATAGTGGGCGGCATAAGACATAAACAACACATGAACTTGGCAAAGTCAAATCATTAATACTCAGCATCGCTTGGCTGAAATCTACGAGTTAGTCAGACCGGCGACAACAGCAGTGACACATGTGTACGCAAACACACGCACACGCACACGCACACACACACACACACACACACACACACACAGGTACACACACACTCAGTGGGGAATGACAACCAGCCAGTAACGATGTTAACCCAGATTAATATCAGCCGGTGAAGCGAGTCTGTCTGCGGAGGCGGCTGCGTAAAGAGCAGCGGAGGTAATTATGACGACAGCTCGTTAAGGAGCTGATTATAAATAGCACCGCTGCTGTGGAACCTGTGTGATTGGAGACACGGGTTGGAAGCGAGAGAGAAAAGAAAAGAGCATGTGGACGACAGGACGCTGTGCGTGATAAAGTAGCTATGGAGCAAGTTTGACATTTTCCAACTAAGAAAATCAATTAAAACACGTGGGAAAGAATCCGTACTGGTCTCAGAGTCCCTCTCCGAAAAATGTTGTTACTTTTATGCAAGGTTTCTATTGGTCTGATTGGCAATTGGCAATCTTCTTTTTTCTGACATGGTTGGATGGTCTGAGTAACGAGGGTGTCGCATCTGGAGAAAATTAAAAGCCCCTTTGAGGCAAAAATGTTTTTGCAAACTTCAGTTGTGTGAATACAATTTGATCGATTGATTGATTCACGATGTGCCAACGAATAGTGTCTCGGTTTGAAGGAAGTTCGAAGCTTGATTATGAATAAGACAAGACACACACAATTTACATAAATCCATTAAATAAGTTTGAATTAACATTCTTTTGTATATCTGTAATATGTGGGTTGATGAGTCTGCTCCAGGTTTCTTCCAACTGGGGAGTTTTTCCTGCCCACTGTCGCCTCCTGCTGCTCTGGAGGAATCTGCTGATTTCCTCTCTGAGTGTGCGAAACGCTTCGAGACGCCTCTGGATGTGAGTTAGTGCTTTCTAAATGAAAGTTGTTTTATTGAAGATATAAGCAATATGCGAGAGTGAGGAAGAGTCTCAACGCGGACACGAACATCACAAATGACAGTGTCAGAACTCTTTGGACTTCTGCACTTTATCCAGGTGCTATCAAGGAAACGGGGAATCTCTCTCCCGATCCTGCAGACTTTGAAAAGCCGCAGGGACGCTCGCTTCCACTCGCAGCTCCGTCTCAGCGGCTGCAGATGGGAAGTGAAGATACCAGGCGGCTACGAAGGCGGTGCAAATGTCAAGAGTGGAAAGGGCCGCGGAGCTTTTTTAAAAAAAAAAAAATCTTCCTCTGGCAGTTGTGACGCACATACACGCCTGAAAGGAGCAAAAGGAAAAGTCAAATGGACGTTCAGGAGCTGATTTCCACTGATTCATCTTCCTCCTCCACCTTCGCTCACTCACATTGTGAGGCAGTGTCAAACAAACATTGCTGTCCAGGCGCTGGATGCAACTGTGAGGACGGTATGAATAAGTAAGATCACGACCCGCGGATGCTCGCTGCACGTCCACGTGGTCACAGCGCTCGCTTCGTTTGTCACGGCTGCCAGAGTCGCAGAGGACGCACACGACTCCGCCCGGGCATCGCAATCTGAGCGAGACAGGAAGTTGCTGTGACTCACCTGCCTCATGTCTTTGTAGCTGTGGTGCCTGAAGTCCAGCTTGTCGGTTGTTATGACTTCGTTGCGTCTGCGGTAGTAGTTGTTTGGATCTGTGCGGAAAATTCAAACAGATAAATAAACAAAAGCAGCAGCTTTTGGCGACTGATGGTGGTTTATGGCGAGTGTGTCTACACTAAAACTCCAAACTGCTTCACCCAAAACTGACGTTTCCGCCATTTTGCTGGTGTAAGTGCTTACATTTTTCCCATGCATGTGACCATTCTGGAGTTTCACAGATTGAAAGAATTACTCTCAAGTAGTCGAGGATGGTAGTGTCAACAACACGCCTAAGTTACTGCAAACAGGTTGCAAATGCTTGAATGCTGCAAACACAGAAATGACGCAGAAGCAAAAAATTAATGCAACACTAAACACTGCAACAGAGAAACACATGAAGTCTTAAAAGGAGTGTGAAAAATAAAAAAGCTGCAAATTCATTAAAACAAAACAGAAATGTGACAGGCCACTAGGGGGACTCGACCGACTTAGCTGCATAAATCTGTTGCTATTCTGTAAAATTCTGTTTAAAAAAGACAAAATAAAAATGTACCTTTTCATTCCACTCTCCAGAAGTTAGCCAAACTTTCCTCTATGCATCTGACCTCAAGTCTAGTCCCCCTAGTGGTCGGGTTTGCCTTATTTCTCTGAAGTCATCCTGAAGACATGGGGGTCCAATTTCTCTCAAAACGAGAAAGGAAAACAATGATTTTAGCCACGTCTTTAGCCAAAATATCCACTTTCAGCCCCGTAGTGCCGACGTGCTGGGTGTGTGAAATCAGTGTGAAGGCGACACACACACACACACACGCACACACTCACCGAGCACTGTCTACACACGCCACACACCACTAGCTCCGCTTGTTCAAAGTTAACACAAACACGAAAAAGGAAGCGTCGGAAGAATGAGCGCTAACCGTGTTGCGTCCGTAGCTGCAGCTAGGTAGCTTAGCATGATTTAAACTTGGCTGCTACACATCCTGTTGTACCACTTGGATGACGGTGACATAGTGGAGACTCAAAAGATTGAACCTCTGTTGTTTCCCTATGTGGAACTCCAGAATGGTTTCATGGACCAGAGCCTCCATCCAGAAGCAGATGAGTAATAAACAGGAAACAAATATGCAATTGGGCGAACTGTTCCATAAATGACTCACGATTCATCAAAATCATTCTGTATTTTGCTTTTTAGTAATTTGTCAAATGCAGAAATGTTCATTTCTGCTGGGACCTCGGTAATAAAACTCAAACCAGACTTGTTCAAAGTTTAATTCTAATTTATGAAGTGAGGCTGTAGAAACTGCTGCCCAGCAGCTGGATGCTGTTGTTCCTGGTGCGAACTGAAAAGGTCACTGCTCCGCTGACACTTCCCCAGGCAGGGAACAATTCCTACTTATTTTTTTTCCTTCTCTCCTTGCAAACACAAAGCCGTCACCTGGCAGAGGACAGCCGAGGATCTCCACTCTCATGCAGATGTTGCCGCTGCTGAACCAGGAGAGAGGGTTGACTCTGATGTATCTGGCAACCACTGGAGCTGGGAAGATGTTCCGGACTGGAATTTCCTTTTCCCTGTTGCCTCTGAAGATCTACTGAGGCAAACACATTCGACCAGATGGTGAAACATTCAGTCAAAAGAAAGGGAAGAGAGAGAGAGAGAAATCTGGTGAATTTATTGTCATTCTGCTGAAATATGAAGAGCTGACGAGAACAAATTAACAGTGAATTTGGTCACTTGAACGGGGCTGAATGTGAAAACTTCCGATCTGGCCGGCGACAGTGAGCTAAAAACAGATAACAGGAGTTTGATTTCATGGCTTGGTCCTGGTAACCTTCACACAAACACCTTTTCACCTGTAGAATGTCATTGATCCCTGCGGGGATTGGCGGCAAATTTTAGCACCCACGGCACCTCCAACCTGCACCTCTTGGCATTTTAAAAAACCAAACACAGCCGTCGTCCACGGTGCCGGGCAAGCCGGAGGCTGAATTATCTCCCACATGGATGACGTCATCATGAGAGGGAGTGTGCAGTTACACCGGAATTTTATTAGCTGGACCATAGAGAGGAAGGACGAGGGTCTGATTATCCTCACCTAAAAAAAAAAGGCCTTTCCCATTGATGAGTGCCCGCCGGGTTAGTGTCAATTAGGGCCTTGAGTTGTCAGGAGTTGATTTTAGTCTTGTGGATCTTTTTGGAAAATAAAGTAACACAAGTGACCTGCGTGCGCACTGAGGGAAGGACAATCGGTGATCGAGCACCGGCGCCGTTGTCGTTGTTGTTGTCACGGTGCCCCATTATTTATGTTCCATCTTTTACAATTTCACACAGCGTCGCGAAAAACAAACACATTAACGATATTTTGAAAGCGGGCGGCGATTAGGCCTCGCCATCTGCTGTGGGATCGTCAGGATTTACAGCTGCGGCGCAGATAATTAGGCCAGGAAAACAAACAGGAGATCTAAATCTTCGCTGGTAATTGAACTGGAGGAGGAGCCGCGTTTCCACGAGGCTCCAATCACGCAAAGACACAGGAGACAAGACGCTGAGATGCGAAGCCAGTTTACACAACGACAATCACGTCCTGTTTGTATGTAAATGCCACAGCTGACGCTCACCATGTCTTCCGAGCCGTTCCTCACCGTCCTCCAGGTGTGGCTGTCGTTGCTCACCATGACCTTGTAGGAGGTCACCCAGTCGCTCCTGCGAGAAGGAGGGCAAGGAGGTGAAGGAGGAGAGAAGAGCGTCGTGAGACGCAGACGAGGTCGTGGGATTGAAGTGTGGCGTCGGGGGGGCGAGAGTCTCAGCGACCGCGTTTCAAAAAGGAACGTGTTTGAAGAAACAAATTAAACTCATTTTTACTTTGCGCTGCACGGGCCCTTTGAAGAAACAACTTTGTTTGGAGGTTTTATTTGGCTGCTCAGATGAGCCCAGAGTTCAGGTCAAACTGAGCCCAACAGGAAGTAAAAGTCCTCATCATGATCATGAAACATTTCTTTGGAAACGTTTCTTGCTGAATTTCGGGTGACGCTGCAGCTCGGTGTTGGTTTGGATGAAGACGTCGGTGCCATAGACGGATCCAGCCTGGGGGGAATTCCCAGGCCGGTTCATTAGAGGAAGCTCCTCCGATCCGCCGCCGCAGACAGTTACACGGCCTGTTGGGCTAATTGTAGAAGAAACTCTGCCTCAGACTTCAGCGTCCTCTGGACCTTGAAGGGAAAAAAGCACCAGCTGAGGCTGAGGACGGCAGGAGAATCTCCCTCTGCACTGCCGCCCTCGACCACGATGCAGTGTTCGGGAAGAATGTGCCGCCAAACCCAATTAGAGAGTGAAAAAAAGGCAAAAAGTTGTCAAATGTTGTAACAGCCCATGGGAGACAAAGGAACTGGAATTAGATGATTATGTTGGTGGGAAAAAAGGGTTGATTTTTACAACTTTGGCCTTGAGATGATTTACCCCGCCTACAGTTATTAGACTGTGGTGTGATCCTCCCTGTGGAGGCTTGATGCTCTTGCAAGTCTTGGCTTTAATTCGAGGTGATGAATCTATTATTATTGGTGCACACACTGGTGTCACGGAGCGAGAAAAAGCCAAACAGGACTCATGAATACGTCATTAATCAGTACCAACAGCTACAAATACAAGAAGACCTGTATCAGTTCAAACTTAAAGGTTACGTGTGTAATATTTGGAGATTTTGAAGAAGAAAGAGCGGCAAAAAGTGGTTGCGTTTTAGATTGCAGCGTCTTTCACTCTCCCTCCCTTTCCCAAGCATGCCAGTGAACTACGGTGGCCTGCGCACGCAAACCTGGAAACCTCGTCCACCTTCTTCTTCGTTGGTTTATTTGAAGACGCGAGCAATCACCATAATTGCAAAACACACTGTCAGGCAGCTGGATTGTCCGCTTCCTTAGAAATATAGTGGTTTACGATGGATGAAAATTACTTTAATAGTACTGCAATTATACACTTTTATTACTGTATTCATGGGCAGTATGTTAAGCTTTTACCAATATAAAAATCATGAATCAAGTCAACTATTACACACTCGACCTTTAGGTTTCAAATGTTGTATCTCTCCTATGTTAAATATGCTCAAACACCTCAAACTTGTTTTTCAAGTATTCACAAAAAATCTTCCAGTAATCCTCTTATAATTCAACAACACCCTGCAAGGAAAAATGAAAAAGGCTGTTACGCACTGGCAGCATCATAAACTCACGACACCCCAGTGTGGATATTTGTGGATGATTCATTTTGCATCAACGTTGTTCAGAGCAAAATCTTCCTGCAACATCAATAAAATGAGGGCAGGCTGCCAGTGGTCACTGCAGTGGGGTCGTCCTCCACCTCCAGCAGCAACAGAAGAACTTGTAGTAATAGTAACAGTGTCATGGATGAAGTTCCAGATGTGAGCGGGACAATGTGAGGAGCTGGAGGACGATTTACCAGGAGCCTCGAGACGCGAAGCAGCCAGGAAGTTTGTCTGAGGTGAATTGTGGACTTGTTCTACTTTAGACTGACATAATGTCCCAGTTCTATCAGCAGCTGGTTGGCTGATGCTTTCAAATGACCAAATTCACAGCAAAATAAAAAAAAAAGGCTTTGCTTTCTTGCAACTTTGAAAAATTGGTGCCCGGCCTGTAAGCCGTCTGAAGAAGCTGTGCACAAAAAAGGCTCCTGCTGTGTAAAGACCTTTACTGATGGTTCCTGCCGAGTTTGCCATAAAGACCTCGGAGTACCTTGTGTTTCCATCGATTAGCCTGAAACACGCAAACTGTTGATGCCATAAAAGTTAAATCACTTGTAAAGACTCTCCGTCCGCTTTCTTCAACCTCTCGGCTTGCCGTCCTCTCAGCGTGACGAACAAGCTCGCGCCACGGTAAATCTTCTCTCTCTCTCTCTCTCTCTCTCTCTCACTCTATCTCTCTGCCCAGTTATTTTTATCATGTAGTGACCTTTCAGGAGAGATGAAAGAATGAGGCTGCACCATAATCGTTCAGACCCATAAATCCTTAATCCTGCAGCAGTCATCGGGGGATCAGGCGAAAAATGGAAACAGCAGAAGTTTCGCTGCTGTGGATGGAATTTTTTTTTTCTTTTTTTTTTTTTTTTCAACGATTTCAGGCAATTATCTTTAATCAGGCTGACCTGATTACTTTACTGCTGCTGTTCATCTCCCTGTGGTTGGATTTTTTTTTAATTTTTTTTTTTTAGTTGTTATTGGCCGCGCTCGTGACAGAGTCCCATGAGTGGAAACGCTGGTCTTTGCGGTCCACCGCTTTGGTCAGGAACGACTTAATCTGAGCAAATATTAGCCGTACTGAATCACCAAGTGGACGAAAAATCCAGACGAGCCTTAAAAAAACCAGGCGTCAGATCTGAAGGAAATGTAGCGTGACGAAAACCCTGCAGCCTTTAGAAATGATAAAAAATCCTCGCCCTGCTCCGCTGCCGCTGCCGCCGCGCGTGTGTGTTGACTCACGACCACAGGGAGCTCCGGCCTTGTGTGATGACCCCCGTGAACTTGGTCAGCCTGCGGGCGTCCACCTCCAGCCACTGCAGCGGGTCGTCTCTGCCGGCGCACCAGGCGCCGTCGTAGAGGTCGTCCTCATATAGGCCGGCCTTGAGGGGGCGACAGAGAGACAGCCGGTCGGAAGGGTTGCGTTTTGCAACACAGCGAGCTCGGCACTCGTTGGTAACTGTCGACTGAATTTTACAAGGCGTGCCAATTATAAATTGAATTTTTTTTATTTAGGAGAACAGTCTCATGAAAAAGTTGTTAAATAGTTGTAATTCTGTGACGATTATGATGTTAAATAGTTGACATCAGTCGATAGAGTCTTGTGATTCTGACACTTTGTGTGAAACAAGGTCAAAATGTGTGAGTCTTGAAAGTTGAAAGTTACACACAAGTCATTGTTACAGAATAAAGGTTTGGAAATGTGATGAAAATGTTGCAAATAACAGCATTAAAAGAAGAAGAATCATCTTGGAAGATTTTCCTGCAAATATGAAAGCAAGCCAGATCGACTGACTGGAGGCCTGATTCAACATCTGACATCTGCTTTTCATTTTGTTTTTATCCGATCTACTGATAAACGTTGTCCAGATTAGATATCCTCCCGCCGCCCCCGGAGCATAATCCAAAGAAGACAAGTCGCTCCACAGACTGTCTTACAGTGTGCACACACAGGAAATACCTCTTCTTCTCTCCTTTTATTAATTCTGGGGACGTGTAAAAGGCAACACTCTCACTTTGTCAGTCATGCCAGCTTTGGAATCATCCACATTGAGCCCTAGCGACAGCCAGCATTCGCAGTGCAAATGAAGATCAAATCAAAATAATCCTATTAAATTAAACCATTTCTCCCCCCCTTCTTCTTCTAATCACAACACAGGTGTAAATGTTTGCGATCCGAAGCCAACGCTGGACGTCGGCGCCGTTACCTGAATATTGAGGCGACCTCTGTGAGCGCCAAGGCCGTAGCGTTTGGTGGTGGAGGCGTGAAGCTGGAAGTCGTCAATCTTCAGCGTCTCCAGTCCCATCGGGGGGCATTCTGGGTAATGAGAATGATGAATTGTGCTGACGGCTATGCATTGCTGCAGAAAATACTGCGTTACTGTGCGTACACCTGCTCGGCTGCGCTTGCCCTACGTCGCCACACACACACACACACATACACACACGAGTCAGTGACAGTGAGAGCCAGCAGCAACTTGGACTTTATGTGACGACAACAACAGGAGAGACAACAGAGACGACGCTGCAGTGCTGAGCTTTGTGCTCACATTTCAATATATTCAAGTCGCTGCTTCGCTAGCTAGCTTAGTGGAGATTAGCTTAGTTTTCCACTTCCTCTACTCAGCAGGAAAGCTTGAAAATCACAACGTAGATCTGTCAAACTATTTAAAAAATACAAAATAAAATATAATAAAATAAAATAAAATGAAAATGAAATAATAGCACAACTATTAAACAGAAGAAGAACTAAATGTCAAATTTATTCAATCTCTGGTCAGTCTTTGCATTCTTCTTTCTGAATGTCTTCCTCTTGTCCATGACATGAACATCTGAATCTTTCGCCGGAGCGCTTGAATGTGTTTTCAGTGGATGTTTTCCCAACTCAATCTGGGTCATTCTTCCTGCCCTCAATCCTGAAGCAGATGTCTTTTCTTTTCTTTTCCCAGTCATGGATTTATATAAATAACGTGTTTCCCGAAACTTTTTTTTTTACCCACACCCCAGTTAAAAGCTGGCCCGTCCAATTCTCCCTGGCTAACGGCCCTCGGGTCAGATTTAAGATGTCTGAAATGAAATTCACACGCCAAGAATTTACTTTTCGATTTTCACGCGTTCGTGTTCGTGCTTGTGCACAAAGTGAACGCTGCACATGTCGTCACAGTCAGAGCCGCTCTCACAACGGACAGAGATGCAAGTGCTAAACGGCTGCTGCATGGGGAAATTCTGCTTATGTTTCCTTTTTTCCTTGGCCTTTCCAGAGTGTAAAGTTTGATCCGCACTGAGGAAAAGTATATAAATCCCATAGGAAGGAAGAAAAAAAATCCCAGCGGATTAGCATTACGTTACGCTTCAAGAGGCGGAATGCACGCGCAAGGCTAAAGACCATCAATCAGCAGCGCTGGGCCTTTTAAAGAGGCGGCAGATGAGAGAGATCAGCATCCAAAATCCACTCAGCATGCCAGAAAATTTACATTTGCTGTGTAAGCTGGAGATCAAATTAATTTCCACCATAATATATATATATATATATATGTATATATATGTATATATATGGAGAGAGAGAGAGAGTGAACCATAGTGTGGAATATAGACAGCAACCAAGCACGGCCATAAAACACAACAACCATCGACTTGTGAGCCTTGACTTTGTATCCCCTAAGGTGTTAACGCTCAATGCTAATGCTCGCCGCAAATGTTTCCAGGACGAGTACAATACCTCTGAGCCTAAAGGACGCCGGGCCGAAAGATCAAGATTCACCGTGAGGGGGGGAGGAGAGGAAAAAAAAAAGAAATATGGATGGGTTAGCCTGCTGTGTTGCGCAGCGCTAAATCATCCTGCACAGCTGCATCCAATCCTCAGTGCTGCACATGAGAGGTGCATCTGGACTCGGCGCGTCGTAAATATGACAACGCAGACAGTGGAGGTCTGCAGCGATGCCATCCAGGGCACTTTCTGTTGCCGCCTGCCAGGCCCAAAATTAATTCTGCATCAAAGTTCAGCGCCATATGTCATGCCGCAGTGTGTCGGAGCTGGATTGAAATATGTTGCGTAGGCTGATAAAATACGACAGGTTTTTTAGGCAGTTTTTTTTCCTAAGTACTAAATATTCTGTGTAACATCAGTCTCATCAGATGAGTTTTATTATACGTTGATTCTACTCCACACTCCAGCCACATTTTAATTTGTCCCTGGTTACCGACTTCTCACTGGTCAGCAGGCGTCCCCTCGGTCCATATATTGTGATGCCAGCACATTACCAGTGCGAGGACTGTGCCCGCGGTTGGTTCAGCGTGACACTAGAATTGTCAAAAGTGCAGTATGATGACAACTATTGAGTACCTGACGGAATGTGGCCAATGCATTTCAGTTGTGCTGAATATTTTGTATGTATTGCTGCTGAGACGTTTACAATTGCTGATGGTTAAGCTAATAACCTAAGCTAACATCGGCTAATTGACTCTTTACAGCTGTGCCAAAGAGCTGTGCCTTCTCTGACTGGCCAGTTGGTCTTTATGTCTGACCAGAATGAAATTTAGTGTTTATAGAGTGTCACTCTGTACTTCTTAAACAAAACCAAACAAAAAAACAACACAAAGCAGAATAAGGTAGGGAGGACATCAGAGTTTGATTGATACATCATGCAGGGAACAAAGAAAGAAAGGAGTAGTTTTGGCTCGCTAGCTAATGTTAGCGCCTGCCAGCAACATCATGTCATTCACTGCGCTTGTTTTGTGCATCTCTGTTGCCCTCTTGGCACTACATTGCAACAATTTGGTTGGTTGGTTGGTTGGTTGGATGGTTGGTTGGTTTGAGGCGGTTCTTCAAAAATCTTGAAACTTCTTAAAATTCAATGAATGGAGGACAAAGTACCAAATCTGAAAAAAAACAACCTGTCTTTTAACTTAATCTGTAACATTTGAGACTAGTAGTTTCATACTGTCAACAGTGTGCTAAAAAAAAGCAAAAATGGGCCCAAAAGTTAATATAAATAAAGAAGTTAAAATTATAAGAGAAAAAGTTGTAATTCTGTTGTTGAGGTAAATCAAGTAAAATATACGAGATAAAGTCGACATCGTGAGACAAACAGACTCATCATTCTGACAGAATTCTGACAGTGCACTTAAGAATCACTCTCTATATCATCAGCTGCCGAGGCCAAAATCTCCCTGATATGAAAAATGTCTTTTAACATCTTAAACGTTGCTTAATCTGTAACATCTGTAACGGCTCTCTGAGTTCTCCTCAGATTGAAGAAGAAACATTTTTTTTCTTGGCACTTTTTTTGAATGAGACCAGGTTTTTGACTTTGACCCATCTTAGTGGATAACACTGTGGTTATCTCGCCTTTTAATCATGTGGTGTTCTGGTGCTACAGCTGCTGCATGACCGCCGCTGAGTGGAGGCTGCGGTGCAGCTCGTCCACATGGTGGTTGAGCTGTGACAAGTCGGAGGAAACGCCGCCGTCGACACAGCGTCCAGAGGGAGCCGTTAAAAGAGCCGTCGGAACATCTGCCCAGTCCAACTCTGATTGTTGTAATGAATTCTCTAGTGTCGCTGTGCCAATATGTTGTGAAAAGTCTGAAGGCAAAACTTAATCAACGCGCCTGATCTTCCAAAAAAAAGTGCTGAACTAGTTTATTTATGAGAGCGGTGAAATGAAGGAGTGTTTTTTTTTGTTTTTTGTTTTATTTTGCCGGGAAATGCTGAAACACGTTTGGGCGAAAACAGTTTGGTGTGAGTCATAATTTCAGCCGTGAAAGCAAGATTTTTTTGGAAGTCGGAGCCGTGCAGGTTTTTGAGTGTCTGTGTGTCAGTGCCAGGTGTGTCAGTCTGGAGCTCTCCTTTTCCAAAACGGCACAAAGATCCAAGCTTCTTTTCTTTTAACTTCCTCTTCCTGCTCTTCCTCCTCTTCCTCTTCCTTCTAATCCTCTTCCTCCTCTGCCTCCTCACCCTCTGCCCCTCCTCTTCCTCTTCACCCTTCCCCTCCTCCTCCTCCTTCTTTTCCTTTTCCTCTTCCTTCTCCTCCTCCTCTTCCACCTCCTCCCTCTTCTCCCCCTTCTTTTCCTCCTGCAGCGACTTCCTCTCAATTACATCAACACAAAAAATTCACCAGACCTTCCGGCTGAGTTTTTCTTCTGCATGCCAGAAGCATCTGACACCATGTGAGCTTGTCCGACGTGGCCAATAGCAGCTCAGCGCTTTGGAAAAGTCAGAGGCATCGACCCCCCTCCCTGCCTCCCCTGCGTTGCTGCGCTGTCAGTCGATCAAGTTCAGTCCGTCATCGGCAGCGACAGGGAGGCTGCTGGCGGAGTGTTGGCTTCACTTTCACCAAGAAGAAAACACAAAGCGCCTCCATGACTTAAGCCTCAGGGAAAACACTTCTGTGTGCAAACTCCCTATTCATCATCATCATCATCATCATCATCATCATCATCATCATCATCATCATCATCATCATCACCATCATCACCACCACCACCACCATCATCATCATCATCATCATCATCATCATTGTCATTATCACCATCATCATCATCACCACCACCACCACCATCATGACCTGCAGCTGATCTGATCTCAGATTTCTAACATGCTGATTGGTTAACTCACCCTCTCTCGCCGAGCTGGGCGGTGCCTCCCCCTCCGGGATGCTGTTTGCAGCTGCCGCTGCCGCCGCCGCGCTCTTCTTGCTCTTCTCTGCTTTTTTGTTGGTTGTCTTCACTGAGGAGCAGAAAAAAACATCATTACAGGAAAAAAAAAAAAAAAAGAAGGGGGCTTCAGGAGGAGTGTCCAGTTCTCTTCCACAATGTTTTTTTTTTCAGCATGGAAAATTAGCTCTGTATTGGCGTTGAAGCCAACGTGGAACCGTCTGGGCGATGAAAACCCAACCAACCTCTGCTTCCTGTGCAGCAGCGCAGGCGGTTGTAGGAAAAAGGAGAACGTTTTGACTTTTTTCGGGGGGGGGGGGGTTTTATTTATTTCCAGCCCACATTACTGAAGTACTACCACTCTCACATCTGACAGTCTTTATCCTTGGTTTTGAAAAACAAGACATAACAACAAATCCCTGGCAGATGTGCTTCAGCAGCAAACGATAAAGACATGACATGTTTTTTTTCTTTGTTTGTATTTGCACCACCACAATATTTAAAGCAGGAGTTACAACAAACACGCCACCTAAAGGTCCAGAGTACAATTTGTATTTATTTATGCACATACTGCTCATAAACACATTGATAAATGTGTGAACTCACAGTACGATAAAAGTCGTTCGGTTTTCCTACCTTTCTCATATATACAAGAATATACATAGAGCAATAAGGGTCTTGCTCCAGTTAGCTGCCATCTTGCGTCGCCATTTCTTCACACTGGACTTTGAAAGTAACTCAATTTCAGCTTCAGGAAAACGTCCCAACGCTGAAGCTGTGCGCACAAACTGCCTGAGATTTTGCACTTTTGCACTGTGTGTGCTCCAAAACACACCTGTCCCCTGCAGTTTGTCTGCCTCCACTGCCGCCGCTCCTGAACCTCCGCTGAGCAGAGGAGGACAAGCAGGACGTAAGCAGACCTGCTGGTTATCCTGCTTGTCTGCACAATATCAAGAGAGTCCAGAATATTGCAGCTGCTTTGCCATTTCTTCTTTTGTTGTTGTTTTTTTTATACTTATATACAGTATATTTGCTTATCCTGTAAGTTCCAATTGAGGCTAACATATTAGCCGGCTGTCACTATTGCTAGCACTAACGGTGTCTTTTTTTAGTTGCTGTTTGATGTTCAGAGGAGAAGCTCCATGTCACGTCAGCACGTTCAACTCAACAGGAAGCAGGTGAAGGACCTGTTCTTGGTTTTCTTTTTGCTTTGAGATGATCTGGATCTGATTTAGAAATCAAAGTTGACTCTGCTTGATTGATTGATTTATTGATGGATTGATTGATGGAAGGCACAGAGAGGGTGCTGTGATATCACTTCCTGTTCAGCATATGGCTCACAATACTAATACTAATAATACTAAATAATACTAATACTTGATTTGAGACTTTGAACACGTAATGCTAACAGATACTAAAGTACAGCAGTCAACAGTGAATTTAGCCCCAGGTGCAAAAGTAACTCACAAGTCGGACTTGTGTTTTTTTCCACTCTGCAGCATCACGGGGAGCAACCGGCTGCCGCTTGTGTCCGTCTGAGCTCACCTGAAGCAGGTGAGTTTATTGCAGGGACACGTGGAGCCGAATGCCAGAATGATGAATTCAGCGCCTGCAGCCGTCACATGGCAGCCGATCAGGCATGAGGGGGAACCGACCTACCGCCTACATGTGCTGCAGATAAACAGCGTTGAGCAGGAAGAGCCGGACCGCGCTCCAACGTCTCACAGCTGGGTTTTTTTTTCCTTTCTTTCTTGGGATTCAACGTGGGACTCACATGCTGCTGCAGCCCTCAGCGCTCCCTGCTGCTGCCAGGTGTGGGGCTCCTGGTCCTGCTGCCGGGCCCCGGGGCCACGCACACACTCTCATCAGCGAGCACGCGGGGCGGTGGGGGTCGCCGGGGGAGCAACCCCGGAGAGCTTATAGTTGTTGTTGTTGTCCTTCGCCGCACTTTCATAACCATTTGGAATTAAATTCAGCTGCTTCTCTGGAGCCGCTCGAATTTTCTCTGGTGGGCTCGGGAACGCAGACGGTAATCCTGCAGAAAACTGTCTGAAACCTGCTTCCTCTCATGTTTCCTTTGATGTTATGCAACAGATTTTTCTGCAAGAGCCGCTTCCAATGATTACTCTCGTTTCCACGCAGGTATAGCGTAAAACTATCCATCACATCTTGCCTTGTAAAAAAACCTTTTCTCTCCAACAGCCGTTTGCTTGGCCGATATTAATTGACTTTTTCCGACTTTTGTTATTAACTTTTGCACCGCCGGGGTTCACAGCTGTGCACACGAGAGTCGCGCTGAGTATGGAAACTGCGTAGTGAGTTTTGATACCTGGTTTTGCGTCGACTGCTCCTTTATGGGCCCGCCTGGCGGGAAGCCTCTTGGCTGGATCCTGCCTGTCCGGTGTGGAGGCCACGGGCTTCTCCAGCATGTGCTGCTCCCTGGTCAGCAGCTCCTGCATGTAATAATCCTCATACTGGTCAGCAGAGCCGGCGCCGAGGTTGACCAGCACCACCAGCAGTCCCAGCAGAGCCAGGGGGGTGAGGAGGTGTCTGGCCATGACCCCTAGGTGGAGAAGTTGAGGGAGGGGAGGGTGTTATCTCCGGCTGAGAGTCCCGACAGTGCCTCCAGGGGAGCCGCCTGCTGCTGCTGCTGCTGCTGCTGCTGCTGCTGCTGCTGCCGGGCTGCGTCCCATCCAACTGCTCACCCTTCCTCTCCCTCACACAAAAAGTTCTCGGGGAGCTCCGAGTCACTGACGGAGGCGGTGGAGCCAGAGGGTCCACGGACGCCTCAGCCTCAGAAAAAAAAAGAAATTGCAGTGAGGGAGGGTGCAGGCAGACGGAGCAGGAGATGAGAGAGAAGAGAGGAGAAGAGAGGAGATGGCAGGAGCTGCTGCTGCTCCTCCGTCTGATTTGAAGCCGTCTGGGCGGTGACACAGTCCCGAGTCCAGCTGCAGAAACGAAGAAGAAGAAGAAGAAGAAGAAGAAGAAGAAGAAGAAGAAGAAGAAGAAGAAGAAGAAGAAGAAGAAGATTCCTCTGGGAAATTGACTTATTTACGATTTGTTTTTTTTTTATCATCATCTTCACCTCCTCCTTGTGGGAACAGGCACATGCAGCTGTGTGCAGGAAAAGAAACATGAGGTGGCAACTGGAGCAACTCAAGTATGTCTGACTTGAACAGTTAGACAGCAAATATCTGTGCAGGCGACTCTGACGCAGCCTGACCAGTGATTGATGCTGAGTTTCCAACTCAAAACTGGCAGAAAATATTACAGAGCGGCTGCAGTTAATCAGAGGCAGCGTGCAGACGGACACAGCCAGCTCGGCATGACGAGAAGGGAGGGAGGGGGAGGATTTAATGAGCTTGTTGCTGCTTTTCAGGGCCGCCTGGTTGGTTGGTTAGTTGGTTGGTTGGTTGGTTGGTTGGTTGGTTGGTTGTTCTCAGCCAAGAACAGTTCTGGTTCGGTGGCGCTTCGCACGTTAGCAGGCGGCTGAAACGGCGGCGAGACTGGCGGCCGCGTTCCAACACTGGGACTCAGCGACGCCTCGCATGTCACGGCTCATCACATCAGTGCTGCCTCGCCTCCATCCTCCCCTCCCCTCCCTCCTCCTCCTGCTCCTCCTCTGCACCAGTAAAACCAACTCACTCATAATAAAATTCTTATTGTAAAAAACAGAAAAGAAAGGAAAAGTAAAGAGAGAAAGATTCCTGGTGGCAACTTGCAGTGATTTGGTTTGAAGGGTTCTTCACCTGCGCAGCTTGAGGTCCATCGAGCCGAGCCAGAGGCAATTATCACTCGGCCCTGCACTTTATCCTGACGCACCGCTTCATTACACATAACCCACACTGACGTTTCACGCTTAGATGAAAGACTTTGCACCTGAGAATGGGCTCCTGCTGCTGGTGGCTGGTGGCTCCTGCTCCTGCTCTTGCTCCTGCTCCTGCTGTTCCCGCTCCTGCTGCAGGCCGAAATGGCGGACATGGAGGTGGGTGGCCACCTGGAGGCGGGAAAACCATGAGTTCTGCCAGCAATGAGGCGTGACGAGGAACAACACCTTCAGTGTTCTGAAAGTCTCTTGTTTTTTCTTTTGGCGATGAGTTCTTCACTTCTTTTGCTTCTTTGTTTTCTTCAACAGGGTTGTTGAGGTCTGATGAAAGGTCTGTTATATTCAACAGAAAGAGAGAAATGAATGTGTCGGTGGTGTCAGAGACGACCAGCGATTGTTTGGAGCATGTGCCTGCCAACCTAACGGTAACTGCAATTTTCTACTCAACTTCAACCACACCCCGAAGTAATATGCCCATTTTTATGCAAAATTCATCAAAGTCAGACAGAATGGACAGCCTCTTGGCTGTTTTTTGCTTCTGTCAGTATTGACAGCCAGTCATTTTTGCAACCAACTTTGGCGGTCCTTGCTGGCCAAACGATAGAATCTAGGTTTCTATCTATCTATCTATCTATCTATCTATCTATCTATCTATCTATCTATCTAGTTGTTGGTCGGAAAGCCATCATACTTTGAGACTGTCGACCCAATTCATCAAGGAATTCTGACTGTCAGAATTTTATCGCAGGCCGTATTTGGTCACAAGGCTGTGACGACGGCTGTCCTTGAACCTGTCTCACGGTGCGACTCGAGATGACCCCTTTCTGAGCCACGACTAAAGATTTCACCACGATGGTCGTCTTTCATCAGAGACGGTTAGAAATCAGTCCATTGTGTCAGGCAGCGATCTCACCCGAAAAGTCCTGATATCTGGAGAACAGTGCGTAAAACTCCTTCAGGGTTCTGGCGCCGCACAAATCACGATAAAGGTCAGAGTAAATCTGAGCTCTCTCTCTCTTTTTTTGATTTAGTCCCGGTTTGCATTGCAATTTTACACCCGAGCCTGCCTGATGGAGCACGGCAGCCCCTCCAGCTGTAAATCAGAATCAATGTGCTGTCTATGCGACTGATATTCCATCAATTTAAAGTTTTGGAAGCATTCCTACGAAAAAAAAAAAAAAAAAAAAAAAAAGCAGTCGTCGACCGCAGCACGGAGTCTTGGACAGCAGAGGGAGAAGATCGACGATTCGGACGGGAGGAAAATCAGCTCCTTACAGTCGGAGGCAGACAGTCCAAATGTTTGGGATTTTTTGGTCTGACTTCAGAAAATATTCATCACATTCTGCAGTTGCAATTGTAAATGCATCTATAAATTGGCTCTAACTGTGTGATGAAACAGTGAAGGAGACGTTGATACTTTGTTAAGTGACTGCAAATGTCTCAAACGTGATACAATGCTATCTTGTCAACAGAGACAGTTTGTCCAGGCCAGGAGGGGAGAAAAAAAGTCTTGTTTTCTGCTCTGGCTGCTTTTTTGAAGTTGGGTTTTTCAACTTTCCTCTGTCAGAGTTTCACGGCTCCACGTGGAACCTTTCACTGTCCGTGTCAAGTCGTACAATTTTGGACAATTTACTGCTGCGTGTGGTTCGCCGTGGTTGCCGTGGGTCACCTCCGCTTTGGAAATAAAGAATAAAAAAAGTCCCTTTGGGTGATGAAAAAGCTCTTAACCTACTCATCACACACTTAGAGCTTCCAGCCCTGCAGCAACGACGTCAGTTTTATTGCCCGGCGGCCTGATTCCTGAAACGCTCCCTTCCTGCAGAGCCTGTGTTTCCAATTCTGCATCAGCCGAGACGCCAGCCAGCTGGAAGACAAGACACCGTTAAAAAAAAAAAGAAGAAATAAAAAAACCCCAGATGTTTTCATGTAATAGCAGCAAGAGCGGTAGAAATGCGAAACACAACCCCGCTATTGAGGTCGTTGCCGAGTTCCTTTAGGATTCAGGACGTTTACAGCAGGGCTGCGTCAACCGCCAGGACAGCTGAGATGTGTCGCTGTGGTGCAGCTACACACACGCACACACACAGACACACAGACACAGAAAGGCACACACACGCACACAGATGCAGCCCGATTAAAATTCTGAGCCGGGCCTGCTGGGAAGCGCTTGGCAGGAGTTTAGGACGAGAGCTAATGCACTGCAGCAAGCCGCAATCCACTAAACCTTGTAGAACAACGGCACAATGACAAGGGCACCGCGAGTGTGTGGAAACAAAAGTCAAAACAGGAAGTTGTCTGCTGATATAGCTGCAAGGTGACTGGAGTCCGGTGGGGAGATTTTCAATGCAAAAAATAAAACAAACAAAAAAAAGAAAATAATTATCAATGACTGATTTTCTTCCATTTCCTACTATTCAAAGACCCTATGTGTGACTTTTACAGCCACCTGATAGGCTGAAAGCATAATTAACTATGGAAAATGAAATGCATTACTTACTTACAGCTAAAATCTCCATGCGCTGATTCTGCAGACATACTACAACAGTCTTTGGTTTATGTTTTTGTCAATGTAATGTAGTCCTCCGAGCACTAGGTGGCATGTGGCTAGGTCAAGTCAGACTGCAGATTGCCTTGAGGTTGATGGCAGGTGCTGCTGATTGGCGAAAAGCCAACACTTCTGGACTGAGGTCGGTCAGATGACTGATTTTTTTGTGTCTATTTTGTGTTGAGCAAAGTATAAAGTCCATTTGCGTTTGCAGTGTGAAGCACCAAAGAATGGGTACATTTTCTGAGGACACATGAGTCTTGTTCTCACTGGGCCTCTTGAACTCTGGTTGTAGCTCAGGCCAGGTGAAGAAACAAGCAGCAGAGTCACCATCGAGCATTATTGTTTCTCCAGCGTTTGTCCAGATGAGCCGCAGCCGCATAGCAGCAGATATCACAAACAGATGTTTGAGGCCTTTGTAGCCCGTGACTGTTGCAGGCGGGAGGAGAGTGAGCGGGAGCCGGCATGCTCCCCATTTAATTTACTCTACTCACCCCTGGATCACTGGGCTCGCCGTCCGAGAAGACTCGCTCTGTCGGAGTTCCTCACAAGGATGCGCTCTGTTTCCTGGACTCTTGTGTCGCTCTCACACGTGATGCACGAACAACCCCTGCAGACAGAACTGGCAGACTATCAGAGCACAATGAAGAGCAAACGTTTCTTCTGTAAACCTTTTTTTTTTTTTTTTTTTGGTTAGTTTAACTTTTCTTCCAATTGTCTTAAACCCTATTTTCACCTAGCAAAAGATAAATAATCACATAATTTTGAATTTGAAAGCAGTCACAGAAAAAGGTGTCATTTTTTGGCGAGAAAAAATAAATTTACTCTCTTTTTTTTTGGCAGGTAGCATTTCAAAATCTGCTGGCTATCGTAATGACATGTTTGCTGTGTATATGAGACGTAGCTCAGCAGGAAGTTGAAGCCATCAATTCTGCTTTCCAAAATCTGAAGGTTTTGTTGGATGTTGCATTTGTCATCAAATGAGTTTGTTTGCAGGAAATAAACAAAATGGAAATGAAAACACAATCTGCACGAAATAATGAGCACAGAAACAACACACTGCCCCTACTTGTATTTTGCAGTTGTTTGCTTTTTTTTTTTTTTTTTTAAACATTTGGGTTATTTCCTGTTTTCTGATCCCTCGTTTGGCCACCATTGATTCGTGTTCATTTTAAGTACTGAACCAAAAAAAATCAAACCCAGTGAAAACGATGCTTTTTAGAAAATTTACTGGATGAGACAGTGTGTGAAAGCCACACTGAAATTTTTCTTAGGTGGAAATTTATGTACACTAAAGTGACAGCATAAAAAATATATATATAAAAGTTTCATCAATGGCCGATGGAGCGGCAGCTCCACAGAGAACTTCTACTGATTCTCACTCAGCCAGTTCGGGAGGGAAGGGAAGCGTGGTGGGCGACACTTTGTTGGTGGTCCAGAAAACATTTTCCAGGCCCGACCAGACAGTGGTAATGGCACCTGGTCTCAACATCGGGGACGTAATTAGAGAGTCTAGAGTCAAACAGCAGTGACAGTGAGGGGTCCTGTACCACAATGGCTGAGCTCTCAGAGTTCAGTCGGTCAGAAGGGGGGCGCAGTCAGATGAGAGGAAGCCGCGGGGGAGTTGAGGCGGACGTGACGACTTGTGGGGGAAGTTGCTGGAGAGTTCTGTGCCCAGAGGCCAAAGCGACCCAGATCTCACTTCCTGTTGTGTCTCCCACCACGGTGGCCCGAGGTACCCATCCTGCCTGCAGGTCCAGGCCTCTGGTTTCATGAAATGTCATGAGGTCCGATATTATTTTTAAAAAAAAAATTCTGGTTGCAAATGTTTTCTAACAAACAATGTCTGTCTGTATGCCATTAAAGGAGAAAAGTCCATCCTTTTTGTTTGGTACACACTTTTCACAAAGTGTGTACTGGAAAACTAGCCCTTTGTGAAATCTCCCAGGTTTATTACCATGCCAGCAGCCAGGTGTCGGTTCCACCTTCTGAGACTGCCTTTCTTTTTGTCTCATTCCAAATATGTGGAACGTTCAACAAAGCTTCAGTTTCGTTTTTTTGTTTTTTCAGGAGGCTGTCAACTGAGGGCTAAATATGCTGTTTCCTGGAGATTTTTGAACTAACAAGAACTAACTAACAAGAAAAAAAAGTCAACATACTAAGTGTTTTTTCCGCAGGTTTAGTGCAGCAGAGCTCTGCAGCCGAGCAACAAGCACATCAGCTGCACCTGAACTGAATCATCATGTTTTCTGCAGGGAGGTCATGGCTTCGGACGTGCGGTGTCACTCTCTGCTCTCTACAGGCCTCCGCTTGTTCTGTTCACAGTAAACCTTCTTTTTTCTTTTTCCTTCTTTTCTCCTCCAGTCTTTTCCAGACGCTGGACGCCTGCTGAAGCTCTTCTGCTGTGTGGGAGACGCCTGGTGCTGCAGTTTTCTCTCCCTGTTACTGCTAATTAATGCTGCTCTGCCAAAGGGACAAAAGGGACAGAGTGCATTCTAACGTTTGCCTTTAATGCTGCTGCTGCCATATGAAGCACTTTGACACGCTTTTTAATTATGAGACACCCAGCCAGCTTTCACCATTGGTTTGTTTACACCACACAGCGCGTTCAATGTGTCATTGAAATGAAAGGGGGGGGGGTGTTGCGTTAGGTTTCTTTCGGCCACTGAAAAGTGCTTTTTTTTTTATGTCCCTGAAGGCTCTCGGCTCTTTTCTTTCTTTTTTCTTTTTTTCTTTTTCAACATCCACAAGCTTATGTAATGATATATTCCATATAAATGATCATTTACTCAAAGGTGTGAGTAGCTGCCGACATATTTTTTCGCCACCCACCTTGTGGGTGGTGATTTGAAATCATGATTCTCTGAAACAGATTCTCATATTTATTTCATACGCTAGCTCGGCTTGATTCGGCTCGGCTCGGCTCGGCTCGGCTCGGCTCGGCTCGGCTCTCAGCCTGCCCGCAGGAGTCCGTGCTGAAGCCACTTGTGATGCGTGCGAGCCGAGGCTGAGTCTGGATCCTCCCTCTGTCCACCCGCCAAAACATCAAGTCGGCTTTGCTATAAATAAACCGTGTCCGCCTGAGTCTGTGGATGTTTCTGCATCTCGGCAGCTCGGATCCTTGCAGTGACTGTTTGGGGTGCAAAGTTCAGTGTTTGGTGGCGCTGCGGTGAAAAGGCAGCAGCTTTGAGTGTGCAAGTGTGCGGTAGTGGTGATAATTGTATTCATCGATTTTAGGGTAATGAGATCAATACTTTAGTTTTGTATCTAGATATTGCATCAGTATAAATTGATTACTTTGTTTAAACTAACCTCTGGATTGCCCATTTAGTTGGAATAAAAGGTTTGTTGTTGTTGTTGTTGTTTTTTACGCCAGCTCATGAAAATGATTGTAACAATTATTCCAAGCAGAAAAAAAATGATGAAGGTCAAACAACCATCTCTTTATGAAGACTTCTTCTCTAAGGTTGCGAAAGGCACTGAATGGTTTGGACAAATATTTTCTATTTTAACTAATTAATAATCCACAAAGGGAAAAACAATCCAAAAACACTTGAAAGGTCATGAAAATTCTTGTGTGATTTGGCAGTTTGATGGTATATTCACCTTAATTAAAAAGAATTGGTATCGTATTGGTATTGGAAATCCCGGCTCTGTATTTATTTGGTATCGGATCAATATCAAAACTTGCAGTATCACACACCATAGTATGTGGTTCTTTTTGTTTCTGTGGCTGAGAAGCACTCGACAGCCGGAGGAAACTCAAGTATGTTGGCTGCTCTTTCTCAGGAGGAGCCGACTCCAAACCAAACAAGCAACGGTTCTGCAGTTGCTTCCTTTCGCTCCTGCTCCGTTTCTCTGGATTCTAGTGTGAAGTGTGGCATTGGATTGCTGTTGTCAAGAGAAACGGGTACCCCTGGTGCTGCTGAATGGCCACCGTGGGGCAGTTTGTCTCATCAACACTGAGGACGAAGGAGGCCTCAGATCCTGCAGCCAGAAAGAATCTTCATCTGTTCACTGCTCTGATTTGTCACTCTGGCATCTTTTTCTTTTCTGGTTCTATGCTGTCCTGCTGCTGCTGCTGCTTGGAGGGGGGAAATGCTTTGCCTTTACCAGTTCCTGGAAACTTTCAATCAGTTCCCCCAGTTTGTAGCTGTGTGTATCTAAGTGGCGTCTGCCCTCTGGTGGAGAGAAGGGCTACACTTAGGTAATGACTGTATGAAAGCGTGTTTAATGCATCGAACAGGGGAGAAACTGATCAGAGCCGTTTCTTGCTATAGGGCAGTGTTTCTCAAAGTGGGTGGTGCAGAGCCACGTCTGGGGGGAGGGAGGAAACACCGGGCGGGAGGGAGACGGGGCGCCCGGGGGAACTAATGTTTTCAAGTCGGAACTTTTTCCACGGCGGAACAATTAACAAAAAGTGTTCAGTAGGTTGTAGCTAAGAAAAACGCTGCTCAGGTACGCAGGATGGACAAATACTTGACAGGGACGAAAAGACGAATTCAGGAGTCCGGCGGTGGCCAGTGTTCTTTGTTGTTGGCCACTTTTGGCTGTAGAATCGTTCCGCGAGTAGCTGCGGAACGATGGTGTCGTTCACGCCAGACTTGAAGCGGGGTGCACCTCCGCGGCCGGCTCACGCCGCGCAGCGATCGTTTCGGCGTCTGGTCTATGTTATGCGCGAGCGAAAAAGCCAGAAGACAATGAACAGTTTTCGAGCGATGATAAAACGTAATCAAACACCTTTGCATCAGTACGTGATCTACGCCGCGACTGGCGCGATATTATGACTTCACGCACGCCACGCTCAACGTCATCCCGTGTGGCAGGTAGAAAATGTGATGTTGTCGCATGACTGATGTTGTTGATGTGGTCAGTTTCATCAAAACAAGACCCCCTATGAAAATTTTTCTTCCTCCAAGGTGGGGCGTGACAGAGAAAGTTTGAGAACCACTGCTATAGGCGAACTAGGCAAATGCCGAGGGCCCCCAAGCCACTAGGGGGCCCCAAATCCCCCTGGTGGCCCCAAGGCTGCATGTTCAGCGTCTTCTGAGGAAAATTAAAATGTCTGTTTTTATCTGTAGCTATCTCATGTGTTTATTACACCCCTTATATGAGTAAAAACAAACAAACAATGGCATTATTAGGTCGTTGGACCGCACTGTCACGCAGTTAGTGACGTTGCTGGCCGGCGACGCCGACAGGTATGATGGGAATGATTGACTAAACGATTGGATAAATGTTAGCTGGCTGGCTAATGTTTTTTCGTCATGAACTCAGCTTTTTTGTTTGTTTGAGGAAAGTTCGCCATGTCCTGTAATGTCTGATTGACTCCAGACCCGTTCATTCAGATTCTAACAGGGAGGGGCGTCATGTTGTAGTCAATGCTCTGTCATTGTTCCGTGGAATTTGTCTCTCACATATTTGACACTTAATGTTATTTTAGCCTTACTTAGGATTAATTTACGAAGCTTAGTGTGTATTTTATAGGCCCCTAATTAGAAGTGTGCTCCTGTTTTATCATTCAAAGAAATATTTTATGGAAATATTTTATTAGGCATGGTGTTGACTATTTTAGACTATTCTGGCATTGAATCATTTATCCTAGTTTTATTACTTTAACTAGTACAGCGTGTAAGCTAATGCAAAAAAAAACCTCTTAGAAGTGAAAATTTTGTAATTGGGTAAATGCTTTAAAGGGACACTGTAATCATAATGTTTAATATAAACACAAATGAATTCTAATTTTACTGTATTACAGCTACATCACTGTAATAATAAAATAGGAATATGCACTCATGATCTATTTTGCTTGATGATCTAATGAGCTTTGTCTTTGCAGGAAAAATTCTAAAATATTTTGGAACTCCAGACATTGAGCCAGAGGGATCTCCCGAACATCCTGACCAGGAAGCTCCAGGACCATCGCGTTCCTCAGAACCTCCTTCTGTCAAGGTGAGTGATGTGTGTTATTATTACGTTTTATGCTAATAAGTGTGAGACTAAGGTAAGTAAGCATTTTTTTTCAATGTTGGTTTGTTTCTTTTTTTCGTTGCACTTATTGGTTTGTGGGATTTTCTTATTTAAAGTAAACATTTTTCATAAATACTCAATCTGTTCTATGTTTTTGACATACAGAGGATTATTTTCCTTGTATTATAGTGTTTTATAATCAGTTTAACTTGCCTGAGTGGCTCAACTTAAGATGTATAATTTTAAATTAGTTTTGCTCATGAAGAGATTGTGGCATCTTAGTAGACCATCTAAAGGGATAAGAATCTCTTCATCACAGTTTGACAAACTAGAGACCCCCACACAGCATCTTGCCTAGGGCCCCCATGAAGCTAGAAACTGCTCTGCAACTGATCAGCAAACTTGACGGGAAAACGTTTTCACAGTGATTACTGTCTGTTGTTGGTGCTCACGATGACATGTAAAATTAACCAACTAGTAAGTAGCCTACTTTGTCTACTTAGTTTTTTCCACATAAATTCCTTTTAAACTCGCTCATGTCAGTTGCACACAGTGGATCAGGCGACACATTAAGATTTTTGGGAAAAAATAAAGAATATACACGTCCTATCTATCTATCTATATATATATATATATATATAATTCCATTGGTAAGTCAAACAATTTATTAACGAATGAGAGAAAAAACTGCAGAACAAAGATTTTTCAATGATTAGAATTTTTTTTTCAAGGAAACCCGCGCCTGCGTGACGGTTGCAATTCATTCTGATTCGTCACGTGTTTTAAAAGAGCTATTTTGTATCCACTGTCAACACCCACTGAGCAGTTGTCCTTCAGTTGCGTAGCGTTACAAGCCTATGTTTTGATGGGTGCGACTTCACGTGGTATCCACTAGATGGAGGTGTTCTTTCTATTGTGGTGCTCTATGTTCTCGTTTGACTTTTTTTCAACAAGCAAAACATTTTATCACCAGTTACCTGGCATTGTAGGTCTCTGCGGTGTTGATGCTCCAGCTGTGTCCAACATGTCACAGCCTCTCTGGTGTCTAGTGTTCGGGCCTGTGCTGGGCCTGTCTGCGTCTCTCTCTCTCTCTCTCTCTCTCTCTCTCTCTCTCTCTCTCCTGACTCCCTTGTCAGATCCTGAGCTACTTGGAGCATAGGGCTCTGAATAGTGCAACACACAACACCTGGCCAGTGTTCTGTGAGGTGATAAAAGCCCTGCCTCCTCTCAATTTCTCTATGGATGCATCTTGAACATGTTACATTTGTTGTTTGGTCGCGCATTTAGTTCAGTTTTGATCACGTCAAGAAATCACATATTTCTTTTGTAAACTTTTAAACTGTGGGCTTCCACCATTTTGGCACGGCCGTTGAGCCGGGTCGTGTCAAACACAAAAAGACACAATCAGTCTGAGAGTCAGACCAGCTATAAAAACACGACACAGGACTCAGCTTTCATATCTTAGAAGTCACTATTTAATTTTGTACACCTGGTCACAAAAAGAAAAATAATAATACAGGAAGACCTGCTGACATTCTTTCTCTCACCTGTTCACACACACACACACACACACACACACACACACCAACAAAAACACCTCGTCCTGTTGTGCTATTTCCTATCTTTGATTCATTGCGGCTCTTTATTTTTTAATTTTTGTTTTTTATAACTTAAAAATAATTTAAATAAAAATCATGGATTAGTTTACTCTCTTTGTCTTGGGCACTTGAAAGAGGTTGCGGCTGGCTGGCTGGCTGGCTGGCTCGTCAGTGGTTTTTCACTTGAAGCTGAAGTAAAAAGCAGGAGGTGAGTCGTTCCTTCAGAGCTTGGAGTCGTTCTCCCACAGGAAGGAGTCGTTCCGCAGCACTTTGGCCAGTTTCTCGTTGAATGGCTTGTAGAAATCTCTCAGGATTTCCTTGGTGATGGGCAGCATGGGTCCCAGGTTCTTGTCTGCAGGCCTCCTGGCGTTGGAGGCGGGACTTCTGGTGATCTCTGCTTCTATTTCTTTAGTCAGGGGCCCTGTTTGGCAAAGAGTTGGATATTAGCACAACTCTGGATATACAAAGCAAGACACTGTTAAGAGATTTAAAGACATTTTGGATGATTTCTAACACTTTTGCAGCTGTTGGTGGCTTTGTGTAGAACTGCTGAGGTCTGAATCTTGAAGTCGAGAAATTGGTGTCTAAATATTTGCCTTGCAGTTGGAACATTTTAATATTCTCCTCGAATGTTTTATTTCTACAGCTTGTTAAACCGAAAAATGACTTTGAAAAAAATAAAATAATCAAAACTCTAATTTATTTTAAGCATTTTTTCATGTCTATCCGACAGACGAGCTTGCTCAGCTCGTCTGTCCAGCTCCTTCATCTCCAGCCAGCCTCCACTGGAATGTTTTTAATTGGTCAGATTTTCCCCCGAATTGCTACTTTTGCACCTTGTGAGATCTTTGTTGTTGCATAATGTCTTCTAAGAATCTCTAGAATAATATTTCACACAGAAAATGTGGGAGTCGCGCAAGAAAATGTTCTCATTACGTGAACGGATACATTTTTCAATCTAAATCTTTTCAACCAGGCCGCTGCGTCTGCATGACTACAACTGCTAGGTCAGTTTTATCAGAGCTGGACTCGTGTAAAACTAGCGGCCAATGAACCAGCAGCGATAGATGTGATTGGTCTTCTTCTATGTTTTTGCCTGTTTGGATCTTAACCAGCCAGTGTTTAGAGGGGAGCTGCAGAAAACGTCCGGACGAGCAGATTTCATTACGTTGTCACGCTTTTTTTTTTCACCTCCACACTGGCTGATATTGATTTTTGCTCCATCGTCATCCGCTTCGCTCCCTGCTAATAATGGCGGTCGGCGACAGGCGTTTACCATGAAAGCGGCCTAATTGTCTGCGCTGATGTGTTTTGCATCGATCACGGAGAGCAATTACAGACGAGGTCATGTGTTAGGAGGCCTCGCTCACCCAGGTGGAGAAAATCAAAGACTTTGTGCATGGTGTATTTCCTGTTGGAGGCGTGGTCCTCCAGCCTGAGGACCAGCAGCTGCTCGTGGCTGAAGACGCTCAGCCAGTCCATCAGGAAGACGATGTAGACGCCCACCTGCAGCCGCACCTGTAGATACAGAGCAAGAGAAGGAGGATGGATGGGAGATCCAGCATCACAACACACTCTGTGTGTGTAGCGACACACAAACGACACCTGAACATCTGCGGTTTCTGACCCGCTCGTGACCCAGCTAGATCATGCACGCCTGAATTGCACACAGCTTGAAATTTTAACGGCATAAGTACACAAGTGGTTCAAGAATGTATTGTCCCTTTGATACTGGCAACGAAAGCGATCGTGTCTTAACCAAACTTTAAAACACGGCAAGTCACAGACATGCACACAACTTCAATGTCATATTTTTTTCAACAGCACGATCCTTTAAAATGCTGCTGGTCGAGGATCTGTCCGCTCACCGGCATGGCGTTGTTGACGGTGGTGTTGTAGACGCAGGAGCGCATGGTGAACTCAGCCAGGCAGCCCTCAAACAGCTGCAGCGACTCCGACACCTTCTCGTGGAAATCCTCCGCAGACTTGTTGGCGATGCCAAAGTAAAGGTAGTCGGAGTAGAGCCTGCAGGGGGCGACAAGGGTTAAGGAGTGCTTGAGCTGTTCAGAGTGATCAGAGTGACTGCAGCCCTGGCACTGAAAAAAATGGGGAAACGAGCCAAGGCAGAAAATTGGAAGAATTTTGGAAATTTTGAAAGAAAATTGGACGGCTGTTTGCTGTATAGTGTTGGTACGTGCTTGATTCATGACTGATGATTTGTGCAGTTTGTTGAACCACAAATCAGAGAAAAAAACTTTGAGTTATTTTTTGGGGGGATGGCTCGCTAGCGCCACCTAACTGATAAAAATATGCAGGAGGAGGCCATGCATGCGGCGCCGGCCACTTCTAACCTCTCCACCGGGTCCCTGAGCATGACGATGAAGCGAGCGTCGGGCTGCAGGGCGTGGACGAAGTCCTGGATGAGGCAGGGCGGCTCGCTCCCGGTGGTGTTGTCGTAGAAGTACACCCAGGCGTTGTTGTCCCACATGGTGGACGCACTGGCTTCACCTACGAAAAAAAAATCACAGATCACATGCAGACATTAAAACAAACAAAAAAGTACCACGATCAAAGTGTCCATCACGGCTGATGATGCTTTGCAACCTCGCTGTGGGAAATAGTTGCTAGTTGCTAGCAAGTTGTTGAAGAATTAGCATCGCTTGTTTTTAAAACAAAATCCTGGAATCTGAGAGGAAACCACACCCTCACTTGAGGAACCCATGAGTGATGTTGGCCAGTGACTATTGTCATTTGCAGATGACTGTATCTATACAGAATAGGTGCTAACCATATGTTAGCATTGAACGAGCCTCCTCACGACTGTCTGCATATTTTAGCTGTGCTCCGTTCAAGTGCACTCGTCACAAATTTCCCAACTTTCGTTCACGGCATCCACACAAATCTGAAGTGAAGCGGACGTTTGCGTCAGTGCGCCCCTCTAAATGCCACGCAGCCAGCAACTGATGAGAGACTTTTAGAGCAAAATGAGCCAACAAACAACCGTCGCAGTAATTACATGTCCGGTTAGGGGGGGAATCATTTTGTGAATGACGGCAGCGGCGGATGAAAGCAAATCAGTCTCGTTCCTCAAACAACCTGAAAGGAGCTGAGGGGAAACTGAGAAACGACACCCCGGGATTCATTAGGCTGCCTGCGCCTTCATTATCTTATCTGTGATACCGCGAGGCTGCGACGTGCTGGCGGGGGAAACACGCAGCCCCGCAGGCTCTTATCGCACTTCCTTCCCCCCGAAGGAGATGATAACGAGCGACTCGTCCCGTCCCGTCCCGTCTCGTCTCGTCTCGGCGACCAAAACAGTCTGACAGGACGGCTGCCAATGTCACCGGCCCTGAAACGACACACCCTGTGATCAGGCTTGTTGGGGGAGGGGGCGGGGGGGGGTTGATTTCCATTTAAAGATCCTTTTTAAAAAGAGGGGTGGAAGCAGAAAATGGGGACGAGGCCGAGCAGAATGCCCGGATCCTGGCTGCAGGCCTGCGCCTCGCTGCCCCCTCCAGGCCACGGCTGGAATACTGAAGAAGGGCTTTGGCACGCTGCTGCGCTCTTACGAGGATTATTTATTTAAAGAGGGGAAACAAAACAGGGCGGCACGCTAAGCCGGCTGAACGCAGCGCCGCAGTCCGCCGTGAAAAGGCCATTGTTGGGGAAAAGTCGAATACAAGATGGCATTTTGCTGGACAGGAGGGAGACGGAAGCGGCGTGGAGCAGCAGGATATTGCAGATCGCCTTCAAGCCCGGGTCGGTGTCCTGATACCCGGAGAACAACGGTTCTTTTCTCTGCGGCCGAGGCTCGGCCAAGAGAAGCGGGTCCGGTGTCATGAAGCTGAGAGCCGCCTGCTTCCCGGAGAAACTCTCATGAGAGTTTGGCAAAAAAAAAAAAAAAGGGTGTAGGGGGGCTAAAAGGTCAACGAGGTGTTTTCCCATGGAGTGGCTGCACATGGAGTGGCAGATGCAGGCAACGTAAACTGCACGAGAAGTCAAAGACGGGAAAGAAAATAAGTTGTGGCACCGGAAACGCACAAATAGCACTTTTGCTGCTATTTTTTGCGCGATGTACTGCTGTCGGCTCTTCCAAATCTCACTCTCACGTGGGAGTGAGAGCAGCTCTGCGCCTCCCAACCTGCCACGTCCACAGCGGCATTCACTTCAACGGCTTTGCCGCTGTCGCTACACGAGCAGATCGACTCACTAATGGGATGCAGCTGCAGCCGTGATGCGTCTCAGGAAGTTGGAGATTAGAGCCGACAGAAGATCTTAGATATAAAATCTGCTAAGTCAGATCGAAATCCTCCTCTCAGTCTTGCTCTCGTCCCGTGTCTTTACTTGGATTCGATCAAAGATAAGAGGCTCTTTGTTTGAATAAAAATGTGATGATTAGCAGCTCCCCCTGCTGGCGCGCCACTCATGCTCCGACTCATTCACAAAAAGACAAGTTTGAGGGATTGCTGCTGCCAAACAAACCCCCTTTCTGCTTCTCCTGCCCCCGACCTCATATCTGGAAGAAAAATGAAACGACCAAGGGTTTTCAACAAGGTCAAAGGTCAGCGTTTGTTTTACAAGGAGCGCCCGTCTGCACGTCTGCAGCCCTGGCAGCAGCAGCAGCAGGGGTGTATGTTCATCTTGTGGACCTTGGCCTCCATCCAATTCCTTTGTTATTGGTTTTCTGCCAGCTGCTGAGTTTAATTTAACACTGCTGCAGAAATTACGTTTTTTTTGTGTGTGTGAAATGAATGAAAGTGTTGAACAGAACAAACACTGAAGACTTTGCGTACAAATTAGCTAAAGAAGGTTGAGATGCAAAAACAAAACGTAACATGAGGTGATATTTTATACAGTGCTTTTAGTCTAATGACCAATCAAAGCGCTCATTCCTAGGAATTTATTGATATTATTCTTTTTTTCTCTTTGCAGTGAGATCATCTGAATGCCTTGTGTATGCAACCAATAGTAGCCTTGCACTCCGCCGAGGGCCAGTCGTAGGAAAACAGCTTCTCTCTCTTTCTCTTCACGAAGCGCTAAATCAAACTTGATGGTCCGATGTGTTGGATTTAATAGCATCGGGTGCTAAGAAAGCATAATGCTGCGAGCCAATCAATATTATCCATCACATTCACCGCGTCAGCGATTTCCGCTTGGGAAAGTTTTCCCGATTGTTGGCTGTGTTTTTCCGAGTGTTGCCCGGCCCACCTTGTGATGGCTTTGTTGTGCGACTTTAGAGGTAAACCGCCAGAAACCGATCGAGGTCCATTTTTTTGCCCGTTTTGTGTCTCAAAGTGAAAATGTGATGGGTTGTGCTGTATTTGTCTTAGCGTAACACACATTTTTACGGCATTTTGCGCCCTTTAAATGTTCCACACTGGGCCTTAAACGGGATTGGAATTGCACTATTATAGCGCCTCAGGACGCTAAGATGAGGGACTGAGTGACTTTTGTTTTCAGTCTTGATACAGACTGGCTATACAGTGAAATCAGCTCCTTCGTAAACTGCTACTCCACTGCAAAAGCTCAGCAATTTGATTTTTGCGCTCCTCTGACGTGATGATCATGATGAGCGAGAACTTTCTGTCTCACCTATGATGATGTTGGCTTGGCGGGGGCTCCCGTTGGCCTTGGCGGCCGGGTTTCCCTGGATCTGGTAGGCGGCATGATCGAACAGGTCCAGGAAGTCCTCCACCGGGTAGCGGTCGTGGAAGCCCTCGTTTAGACGGATGATACCTGGAGGGGAGGAAGATCATTTAGCTGATGGTGTTTTATTTTTGTTTTTTTTATCATTGTGAGGCAAAAAAAAATTATAATGTCCCTCAAACCTATCTGTCAGTGAACCTTTAAAAGTCCATTCTTTACGTCTTTCAGAAAGAACCAAAACAAGCTCTTTGTGATGTCACAAAGGGGACTGATGCCTCTCCCTGGATAGTGACCACACCCCTGGCATGACGTTGACTCCACCCTCTGGGACCACTGTGTTATTGCTGTTCTCTTCTTAACACTGAGCCTGCAGCTAAAACCCAACATTTTAGCCAGAGGCTGTAAACAGAGGGCTAAATCTTTGGCTTTAGGGAAAATATTAAGCTGCTTTTCTGAAGCCCATGAATTTAAAACTGAGATCTGAATATGAGTACACATACAACCTCAAAATCATTGTGTTATGCTAACGTGAGGGCCCAGTGTTGCCCTGACTGCTGCCTGACCTAAAAAAAAAATTTAAAAAATTTAAAAATCCAAGCACAGAGTCAATCAAAAGTCAGATGTGAATTTTGTGCCAGCCTTATTTTTTAGTGCTTCCAGGGTGAAGCTTAAAATCCCAATAACTAGCATATGTGGTTTCCATTTTGGCTGCTGCGGTCTGCAGCATAATTCCAGAGTTGGAGGCGACTGTGGAGCAGCAGTGAGGGATCTGTGGTTTCTGACATTCAAAATATAGATGGGACACAGGACCAAACAAAACAAAATAAAACAAAAAACCATACAGGATTTCTATAAGCCAGCTGACGTCTCACATTTGAGTACTGATACAACTTCCTTTTCCTTTTAGTCTTTGTAACTTCTTACAAATGAAGCGTCGCTGCTGTTTTATGAGGCTCCAATAATTACCGAGCGAAACTGAAGACATTAAATATCAGTGTTTGGCAGCGTTGCTTGACTCCAGCAGTCTGTGAGTGGGAGTCTCGAAGGGATTAGGGGCATCGGGAGCGACTGGAGGAGCTTCAGAAGGAGCTGCTTTTGGCTGCGGCCCCGTCTGCCCCCTCTGGTGCTTGGTGGTGGCGTTGCATCCCGATCCCTCGACAAGTTTCGACAAGCAACGGCAAAAACTTTGTTCAAAACTGCAAAGGACCAAAAGCATCGAGTGGTTTATGGAAGCAGCAGCTCGAGGCGGAAAAACAAAACGCGTTAGTCGTTGCCACCAAAGAATGGCGTTCATTCAGCACACCGACTTAAAAAAAGAAAAAGTCCACACTGATGAGATAGTCAAGCTTTGGCTCTTTAAGGGAGAATTATGAGATTATCTTCTGGATGCACGCCGCGGCTTCTTTCAACTCTAATATCATCATCTAATCTGCTCTCTTTTTTGTGTAATCACAGCCTACTCTGCAGATCTGTGCCTTTAAACAGCACTTCCTCAACCCCGCTCTCGTTCACTCTGCGGTGACACACACACACACACACACATACACACACATTGACTTGTGCACTCGCTGCATGCCTCTCGGGCCGCTGAGGGTTTTTCCATTATTCATGAATCTTAATGGCTGCTTCAGTTCTTGAGAAAACAAAAAACAAAAAGCACATAGGAACTGGAAAAAATGTTGATTCACCATCTCTGTAGAGCGAACGCGTAAAAAAACAACCGGAAAAAAAGAGAAAAATGTCCTTCATTAATTCAGACCTTCTAAGCTTGTAGGTTAATCATCACGGATGAAATGAATATTGGAATCCTTTTTTTTTTCCTTCACAGAAAAAGGCACATCACACTTGTGTGACAAAGAGATCAGATTTTATCTTCAAGATTTCATGTTGGATTTGAATCCCAACTGTGTTGCCGTGTTTGCTCTTTAAATATCACGGGCGCTCTCGCAGTGGAACTGAAACATGCCCATTTTTTTTTAAATCTCTTTGTTTGGAGGAATAAAAATGAAATATATCTATACATGAAATTCTGTATGTACTGTATGTGAAACATTTCAAGGCTTGAAGGCTTGAGATGTGCAGACAATTGTTTGTGCACATCTCTGAAATGCTGAACTAAAATAAGCCAGTCCCTGTGTAAAAGGGTACAATCCACCGTTTGAATTGGACATATAAAAAAAAAAAAATCCCCTCAAGACTTTTGAACATTTGTTGAAAAACCTCTTGTGCGACTTGTTTAAAAGCTCTAATTGAACACATGTAGGAACGCTCTGTTCTTGCTCTTTGATTGGAAGCCTGGAAACGCAGCGTTCAAAGAGCCTGCAAGCACAAAAAGATTCAGAGGCAGCGAGACGACGAGGGGGAGAACGGAGAACGTTGGCTCTTTCCCGTCAAACAGGAAGAGGAAGCGGCGTGCACCCACACAGGTGGGTTCAAAGCGCACCGGGAGGCTGCAGACGCCCATTCCTCATGTGTTCTTTTCAAGCGGTCGGCGCCGCGGAGGCAAATCTGTGTCAGATGATGCCAAAGGAGGTCTGCTGTCTGGATCTAAATCCTCGCTCATAACGAGCACCGTCACCGCGTGAGCTCAACCGTCGGCACGGCGAGGGAGATAGAGATGGAGAGGTTCCACTGGTGGGAGGCTGTAGGTGGCTGGGAACTTGGGCAGCAACAGTTGGCGCTTTACAAACCACCACTAATTAGGAGCCTGAGAACCAGGACGGAAGAGCAGGAGATCTGGAGGGAGCTGAAAATGTTGCATATTTGGCAAAACTCACTCTGCCATCATTTTTTCCCCAGCCTACACTGTCTAACTTAAGACCTGGACACATCGGATGTGCAACCAATAGATAACACAAAAGGTCTAAATGTTTAGACCATCGACTGCATAAAAAGATGGGCGGAGCGTGTGGGTTCAAAAAGGAGGCCAACGCAAGCAACAAAACCCTGCATTCTATCATTTGTCCAGCAGGGATCACCAAAATTGGTTGCAAAAAGATATGCCATTATGCCATTACAAACTGGTTAATTTTTTTTTCCTTTGTTCTAAGTTCCTAATAACATAACACCCAATAGGTTCTAATGTCCATTTTGTCTAATTTCCTTTAAAAACTTCCAAGTTGTGGGCATGACTAAAGTTTAGTAGCCAACTAGTTTACCAGCAGGTAGGCCCTCACTGGCCTCACTGCACTCATCATTCCAGTGCCACACACACCCAAATATGGAATCAACCAAACAAAAATAAGTAAAAAATCAACCACAGACCAAAACATAAAAATCTTACTGGTAAACATTTTGTGGGAAAATCTTTGTGAACAATCAGAAAGTTGTTTTTTTGTTGTTGTTTGTTTTACATGCAAACATCTTGTGTCTTCTATTCCGTTTGTGCGTTATCTCCACCCACTGATGCAAAAATTATTGTTGCCCTTGTTTGAGTAATGTCTGATAGACCATCCGTTTTAATAATGGGCTGTAAACAGAGGGCTAAATATGCTTTTGTCTGGACATACAGTGTTTTTTTCAATAAATTGTGCAAGGCTGATCCACGATGGTGTGATAGGACCTAATACGTCTTCATACACTTTTACCTCCGTTCTTGTTATTAGTGTAAAGAAGAGTTAAAGACCTCAGATACTGCACTGCTCCAATCACTATCACGGCAATAAAAATCCCTTCAAACCAACCCTGAGCCCAGCGTTTTTTCCGGGGTCTCACCGTGGCCCCACCAGTAGGCACATCTACTCACCGAAGCGCTTGCGTGTCCACCAGTGTGGCTCCTTGAAAGTGGTGAACTTGACGTCAGGGTGCAGCCTCAGTCTGTCATACAGGTCCGTGGTGCCGCACTTTGGCTGACCAATGATATAGAAATACGGAAGGCACCGCATGCGGTAGAGCTTGCCGCCACGGTGAACCAAGTGTTCCCGGAAAGTGCTCCTCAAGTGCTGGAACATGGTGCGGAAGCGCCAGGAGTAGCGAGCGTACAAGTTTGTCCTGTACGGGTCCGAGGTGGTGTTCCCGGCGTATTCCTCGTACCAGCAGGGGCTCTTGACACCGGGCAGGAATTTACGAGGGATGACGGAGAACATCTGAAAAGGTGAAGGGAGAAATCTGGTTCGGGAATGGAACGAGCAGTTCTTTCGGACGTACCAAATCACTGGAATCGGTACAACGAAACGATTAGTTCAAATCAGTTATCCAGAACAGAAGTTCTGTTATATCTTGATGTTATAACGTTTATCAGCGTTTTTATGTATAAAAAACATGTCTACTTATTTTTATTCTGTTAGGTTCAGTCCTGCAGTGCGGCATGATACTTCTACTTAATTTGCCTGATCTTGGTGGTATTTTTCTGCAGCTTGCTGCTCTAAGGGGTCACTTGTAGTTGACTCTTTGTGATGACAGTGAGTTCGACTCGCTCACGAGTCACTAAACACACAGTTGTGCCTTTACCTGACCGTCTCAGTCGGCTGTTTGTCCAGCTTACACCATACTTTAAAAACCACAAAAGATGAAGAAATTAAAAAAATAAAAATCTTGCAAAATCTAGGTGCGGCCCTGCGATGAACTGGCGACTTGTCCAGGGTGTACCCTGCCTTTGCCCTAAGACAGCTGGGATAGGCTCCAGCAGACCCCCATGACCCTGAATTGGAATAAGCGGGTATAGAAGATGGATGGATGGTTGGAAATTTAGATGCTTAACTGAACTGAGAAATTAATGAATTGTTTCAGGAAGTGATTAGGTTCAGGACGTTCAGCCAAAAGATTTGGCTCTACAAACGAGACGGACTTTGAGAACACAGCATATTTAGCTCTCCGTTTACTGCAAGACATCAAAGTGCGCCACACAGACTAATTTCTATAAAAAATCTGATTGGTTGGGGCTTCAGTTTGACATCAAAAATTAGATGACAGTCAGCATGTGTGTAACAGTGGAAGCGTAAGAAATGGTTGCGTCAGTGGAATAAATCGGATGTGTCTAACGTGACTCACACCGAGTGGAGATTCACATGTTGAACTGAGCCTTTAAATGTCTCATGTCAGTGCTCATTTTTATAAACCTTTACTATTGAGCCTGGAATCCAATGGAGCAGCTTCATAACATTTATAAATGCAGAAAATAGAAAACAAAACTGTAGAAGAAACCCAGTATATTTACCTGGAAATGACTCCTGTATCTTTCGCTGTCCTATTGGGTCATCAAACACAACAAGGTACTTGTGTCAGAGCGACTGGCTCTTATCTGGCACGACGCGGCTACTTTGGAGATAATTAATGCTGAATCCATCCGCAGACATCCGTATTGATTGTCCTGCGGCCGCGCTCCCCAATTCATTAGCTCCCTTGGATACGAAATTAGTTATGTTGCACGCAGCCTCGGCACAGGCCATTATCATTTAGGATTAACCGCTAATTGAACGAGGCTCCTCGAGGTGAGGCCGACGCCCGCTTGAAAGCCGTCGGGCCGCCACAGTCACGCCGAAGAACTGCGGCGTGACTTTGAGACTCAAATCCCTGGTGGAGCGGCGCCGGGGGGAGAATGCAGAGATGTACGCAATTATCTACCGCAACGCCATGTGTAACACAAGGTTCTCGGAGCAGTTTTATCTCTAGGAATTAAATTAAAAGCTGCAACCAGCGGGGAATTCCAACTACTCGGCCTTATTGAGCTAATTTCTGTATATGTATCTATTTTTTAATTCGGGACTGAGCATCAGCGAAGGCCTGCTCTCATCAGAGCAGGACTACGCAAAGCGAAGTCTTGATTGTTTTTGTAAGGTTTATTCTTATTATTATACTTCCGCCGCCTTTTAACGCTCAAATTTGACCCCTGACCATAGAAAATATGCGAATTTTTTTTTGCCCCATGGTGCAGAAATTGGTGAAAATTTCATAAAATGATGAGAAAAAGGCAAAATTCCACTCTCTAGCGCCCCTACAGGCATCAAAAAGTTAGAATGGGACCTAGCTTCCAGTAGGAAGGTCGAAAAAATATGGGGAAAAATTCCACGCGTTAAGTCTCGTCAAGCCACATTTCGTGCGCTCTAACTTATATCGTCCGACATACAGGAAGTGAGTTATTTGCACTTTTTGATTTCACGTTAAAACTAACTTCTTCTAGGAAGGTCGTAGAGACATGGGGCCAACACCCACGCGTGCGGGCAATCCAGACCTATTTGCTGATATGCTGACCTTTGACCCCACACAAACCGGAAGTCAGCTATCGTCACTTGTTTGGAAAAGAGTGAAAACACAAGGCTCAGAAAGCGCCAAGTCCGACGGGCTTGAAAATTCAGTATGACATAGACTGTACCTTCAATCCACGGAATCATCAAAAAAAAAAACGTTCAATTTTCAAACCGTTTTCGTGCAACGGCCCTCCAAAGTCGACGCACATTGAAAAGGACCAAAAATCGCTCAAAATCCCCCTGAATAAATTAAAATGCCTCTAGCGCCCTCTAGGAAGGTCGAAACGACATGGGACAAAAACCCACGCGTTCCTTGGATACAGACCTACATTCTGACACTTTGACATTTGACCCCTGACAAACCGGAAGTTAGCTATTTCCACTTCTTTGAAATCATCCAGAGTGACAGTACTCAACAAACCGTCAATGCTGCAACTTTCAAACCTTTTGTATTAAACAGACTAGACTCTCAGAAGGTCAACGTAAAAGAATGGTCCGGATGCGTTGCACCGTTTTCATTTTATAACCCTTGAAAGTCGATGCATGTCAAAACTGACCAAAATCCTAAAAACACACCAAAAAACTAAAAATGCACCTAGCGCCCTCTAGGAACATCGAAAATTGGTGCAACAAATATCCACGCGTTCGTCTCATCAAGCTCTACGTCGCGTACACTCTAATTTTTGGAATCCAACAAACAGGAAGTGAAATATTTCGAGTTGTTTGAGATCGCCTCAACGAAAAAAAACGAAGATCGTATTTTCACTCACCACGGCTACACCGTTGCTCACTCACCGGATAACTATACATAGTTAGATAGCTGAAGTTCTTAGCTAAAAGATGATACCAATATCTTTCCTGTAGACGCCGGAATGGCGGAGTTCTGAGCTTAGATGTCCATGCTTGCAAAAGCGGAGCTAACGGAGCTAGCGGCGCTCCCTCTGCTGCTGCAGGTTGGGAGCCCCTCACGCCTGTCTCTTGCTCTCCTCTTATTCAACAGCCATATACTGTAAATGGCTGCAGTTTCCTTACAAAAGTGCTACAGACGTCATTCAAACATCCACGTGTTTGTCTCATCAAGGCCTATATGTTACATTTGACAGGCACTTCAAAAAGACTGCAGGTAAAAAAATCTGCATCATTTGCATATACAGGCTTATGATGATTAGACCTCTTGTCCAACATTCTCAAGACACAAATGGCTGCAGTTTCCTTCACCAAAGTGCTACAGGCGTCATTCAAACACCGACGTGTTTGTCTCATCAAGACCTTTATTTTACAATTTACAGCCACTTCAAAAAAACAAACCAACAAAATAAAACAATGCAGGTGAAAAATCTGCATCATTTCCATACACAGGCTTATGATGATTAATTAGACCACTTCTCCCTCTTTCTGATCACAGACATAAATAGCTGCAGTTTCCTTTAGGGAAGTCATACAGACGTCATTCAAACACCCACGTCTTTGTCTCCTTAAGGCCTATAATTTAGATTTGACAACATGTTCCAAAAAAAAAAAAAAAAAAAACTTTGAAAAAATCTGCATCATTTGCATAGACTTCTTTCAGCAGATGGCGTCGGCAGAGGACGAGGGTCAATTGCAGGCGTCGGCAGAGGTCGTGGGGCAATTGCAGGCGTCGGCAGAGGTCGTGGGGCAATTGCAGGCGTCGGCAGAGGTCGTGGGGCAATTGCAGGCGTCGGCAGGGGTCGGGGTCGCGTGGGGGTCGTCGGGGTCGCGTCGGCAACGGCAGGGGTCGGAGATCGTCGGGGTCGCGTCGGCCACGTCGGGGTCGTCGTGGGTCGTCGGGGTCGCGTCGCCACGGCGGCTCTCAGTCCATAAACGCTGCTTGCAGCTTTAATTAAGATTTGAGTCCTCACATCAGCAGGAATTTTAATTGCAAACATAATATTGCTAATGATGGCAAATTTGAAGTTTAGTTTTCAGTTTTTTTAACAGTGATCTGACTGAAGGAAAAAAAAGATCAATATTTTTGTATCAAAGAGTCCTCACACATGATGATTAGCGTTTGTCCACTCACGTGCGGTTCGCTGTTGACCAGAGCCTTGAGCTCCGGAAGCTGCCGGCTGCTGTCCAACTCCACTTTGGACGCGATGGACTTGACCACCAGCTTGACGTGTGCCTGGTCCTTGACTGAGGAGAGGTTAAAGGTCAAGGGTCCCGGGCTGACCAGCGTGCCGAAGTGGTACGGCGATGGCGTGAGCAGCAGGCCCTTCTTGTCCCCCGTCAGGATGTAGGAGGCCATGATGAAGAAGATGACGGCCACGCCGAACAGGACGCCGTGGAGGCGGAGCTTGCTGAAGCAGCCCTGGCCACCGCGGCGGCGCGGGCCCTCGCGCTTCACCTCCAGGATGGCGAAGAGGCCAACGGGCGCCTCGTCTACCTGCAGCAGCAGCGGCCGCTGCCGGCCGTAGTCGTCGGCCGAGGAGCCCAGCAGGCTGTATCTGCAGTCCATGGTGTCGGCCACTCGGTGGGGCGTCATGGAGCAGGAGCCGGCGGCGTCCATGGTCTGGTTAGCGGTGGGCGGTGGGCGGGGCCGACGGTCAGCGTCACCCCGCTAGGTTTCCCTGGAGGAACGACAGGGAGATGACATTTCCTCTGACTCTCAACTCAAAACCACTGAAATGTTCATAGTGACACCACCACCTCACATGCACCCCTCCACGCTGCTGGTCCTGTAAGACTCTTGTGTCACCGCTACATCCTGTTGAAGTGCTGACTTGCTGTTCGCTCGCTCACGCACACGTGCGTCAGTTTCACCTGCTTCTGCTGTTGCACCACCACAGTCTCGTCTTCCGAGACTGTTGTGGTGTCTCGCCCATTTCCCCCCACCCCTTTCCTCCCCTCCTCCCCCACCCCCAACACTTCTAGTCCCTCTGCAGACGAGAGGGAAAAAGGTCAATTGATAGAAGGGGAAGAGTGGAACAAATCGCCGTGCTCTGGTGACAAGTCTGGACAAGGCCCGTGAAGGGAAGAAGGAAGGAGTCGGAATCAGACTCCGCTGGGGATGTAAGAGCAGCCTGGACGGAGCTGGAGGGTCCTATCATTACAAAGTGCCTGGTCACATGGATTGACAGCAACCGGCGGATGGAAAACGGAGGAGTAAAGTCTACAGGGAGAACGATTCTGGAGCAGCAGCAACATCTGATTTTCATGGTTGAGCTTTCTGTATGTCTGGAGTTCAGCCGGCCTGATGACCGAGCGCTAACAAAGCCCAGGGTCCAGGTCACTTTTTAAATAGATAAATAAATTAAGATGAGCTGGAGATGAAGCTTGCCGTGATGTTCCACACCTTGAGGTGTGATGCGCCGCAGACTTGCTGCTGCAGTTCCCTGGATGCGCGGTGAAATAAGAGGAAGCTCTTTGAAAGTGAGTCATCGCTGCTTCTCATACAAGCTGATGGCACCGCCGCAGCAGCAGCCACAGACCTTCTATTTGTGGAGATTGCAGCCAAGCTGATAAGGCTGGAGATCATCTGCTTGAGACACTCATTCACCCCCCCCAAACCCCCACCCCTCGCCCACACACACACACACACACATCAACAGCATCACAGTCTGAAGTCGACGTTTGAAGAAGCAACGAAAACGGAGAAAAGAAAATGACAACCCACAACTCTTTTTTGTGAGCAAATTTTCTTTACACGAAGAGCTGCAGTTTCTTCCTAACGGACGAAAAGAACCAACTGAACGCTGTACTGATCCTGCAGCAAGTTGACTTGCCGAGCTCACTCGATGCTCCTTATGTCGTCATTCCATTAGCACTCGACAGTCTGCAACCTTCAGCGAGGCTGCAGTCAATGGGGGTGATGATGCTCTCGAGCTGAAGTGAGAAGAGGCTGCAAGGTACAAGATAAAAAAGGGAACGAAGAGTGTCATCGACAACCATGTGTGTGTGTGTGTGTGTGTGTCACTCTCTGAGGAATATGATCAATCTCAATTTGGCAACTGGCATCCTAACGGATCTGCTTGCTGCCCATCCTGTCCGTCCAGCATGATGAAACAGTTTAAGTCAAAGCTGAAACACAGCCGGAGGGGAAGTGGACACAGTGGGCAGCAGGGTTGCATCAGCTGCCTTCGCTACCCAGAAAACCTTCCACCACAACAAAAAATGGATTTCCAAATTTCTTCCCTCCAAAAAACAAACAATTTTACCTTTGCATCTTAACGTGATGCATAGTCAGTAAGCTGGTTGAGGCCAGTTAGCCGCAATGTTGCAAACTGAGGTTTGAACCTGATGTTTTGTGAAACTTTGCAAGTTTAAAATCAGCTTCATGCAGGAATTCTGGCGTCCTGTTGACAGGATTTCTGGATCGATTGCTGAAAATGGGGCAAAGGGCACTGGTGTTCCAGGTCCCAAATGAGAGTTCATAATTCTGCTGAAGTCTTCAAATCTCCATCCTAAGAAACAGGATAAATGATGCTGTGGTTCTCTCAGTACAATGACTCAATACAATGACTTTATTAACTTAATTTTAATTTCCTCTAATGTATATCTTATTCACTCGCAGCATTTTGTTCCTTTACAAATACCTATTTGGCAAACAAGAAAATACCAATTTTCAACAGACGATGCATGGGGTTCCGTAAACTAGTCTGCTTCCTTGCACAAAAACGTGCACAAAAAGGTGAGGTTTCAGAGGGGCGGTTGTTCCAGAAACCCACAGAAGAAGAATCAAACCAGACTTTGGCTGAAGGGATGAGCGGAAGTCAAAGGAACGACGACAGACAGCACAAAAGAGTTTTTTCTGGGCCAGCAACGGGTTTTCCGATGGCGACTTTAGCAGGAACTGCACCTACGTTAGACTTGTCTCTGAAAACAAGCAGGTCACATGGTCAAAGTGGTATTTTGTTTGAGTTAATGGTGTGTTGTCAATAATGTCGCACCTTACACCAATAGCAAGCAAGGTGAGACAAATCTGATTGTTCCACTTGAATGAAACCAACAAAATTAACTTTCACTTCTTCTAAGTGAGCTCTTTAAATCAGTGAGATCAACCCCAAAAGTTATACCACAAAAGCAAACCAAAAAAACAAAAAAAACAAAACTTTGTTTGTTGTGGGTTGGAGGTGGGGTTCAAAAAGTTGAACTTGTCATCTGACTTGAAGCGCCAAAGCCGTTAAACTCCTCCGATGAGTCCGGCTCATGGCGACGGTGATTAACTTCAACGCAGTAATGATCCGCAGCCCTCATAACTCATCAGCGGCAGCGAGACCTCAGCGCGCCGTCTGGCTTGTCATTCAGTGGCACGTCAACCTGGCAGGCAATCAGGCGCATTTGTTTAAAAGTCCGCCGTCCTCTCGGCTCCCGACCGTCCATCTCTGCTCAAGCGACTGGATTCAAACACCGGCAGCTAATTGCTGTTCTCCTGCGTCCCGTCTCTTCTCTTCTCCCCGCCGCCGCCGTGTTTGTCACCGTTCCCTGACGGTTAATGGCTTATTTATGAGACAAGCCAGAGGCTGGACAGACTGATTCTTCCATTGTTTGTTTATTTATCCATTTATTGTCACTGACAGCTGTTTGCTTTCAATTCACATCTGTGTTGGGAGTTGATGGTGAGAAGAGGAGTGAAAAACCCTCCGTAAACTTGACCTGCTGGCTCACAACGTGTTTCCGCGTTGTACCGCAGCGGCCGTGAGCCGAGGTCACGCTGCGCAGCGCCACACTTGCAGACAACAAAGATGGACAAAGAAAAAAAAGAAGCGGCACAATCGTTCCTTCCTGAATGGTTTGTGAACAAATGGTTTCACCTGAACGGGTCAGCGGGCTCCCGCAGAGAGCAGAGAACACTCTGTCCTACTTTCTTCTGCTCCTCTGGCATTTTAAATTGTGGAATTTAATTGCAAAGCCGACTGATGGTCTCCTGAATTGCCCCTCCTGTCCCCCCCGTCCCCTCCCTCACTCTCTCCATCCCCTCCCCTTTGTTTTCATTCCTGGTAAAGCCGGAAGCGGTGGATGAACTCGCTGCTCCCTCACTTCAGGTTCCGCCCCGGCGGACCCGCGATGCATTCTTGTAGTCATTAAAATTGATCGTCACTTATTATTTGTTTTATTAAAAATGTATTCGTAATGTCAATGTTAAAGCGTTAACACATTTTGTTAATGTAAAATAATTAATGCATTGTTATTTTTGGATGAAAAATGTTCACAACACACACACACACGCACACACACACAGTGGCGCCTGCCGGTGCAAACTGGTTGCCAACTGTTGCTAAACAGCAAGAACATGATAACCGGGAGAAAATTGCAGATGACCCCCCCGCCCCCCATCGGCGTTACCCTCACTCGCTCAGTGAGGGAGTTTGTTGCTCCGCCTACAAGAGCGGAGAGGACTTCTTGTTTTCGGTTTTGCTCTCTTGCAGTGAAAACATTTGCATTTTGTCACTTTGTCGGTGTGTTGCATTAATTTGTGCCAAACTTGTTGGAGCGCTGATGTTTTGACAGAACTGAATGATCAAACCAGTGATTCACACTTGCAAATAGCACCACAACAGTTTTTCAAAGGATAGCGCATTAAAATTCTGATTGAACAAATTTGATTGTGATAGACTTGACGGTACTAAAATAAATGCAACCAAAGATGTTTTGTTGTTGTTGTTGCATTGAACTAGCTTTTTATTTCTGAAATAATTCTGGGAACATTTTAGGACTCGGTCTGCCTCAAATGCTGTTGGTCTTCAGAGGACTGGAGGGGTTGACCTACCTGTCAGAGGATATTTTATTATTTATGCTGTCTGCATAGCAGGACATCTTTTTAGGGTTTTTTTCTTTTTTTAACTTATCAGCGAGAAAAACAAGCAGGTACTGTTGGAGGTGCGGATTTTGAGACAAAGTGAATCAATCAGGCCCAGCGATGCTAATTTATATTTGCCGTGTCGAGTGGGAGGAAGCCACCTGGTCATCAGCGGACGTGAGGATTTATGGCTTCAGTCAGATACGTGGGGATGATGGAAGGAATCGGGAAGCGGAACAACACAAACATATTATTCTTCTCTCAGATTGATATGTGCCACATGCGCTGCATATTGCCGAGTGACAAAAGGCTGCGGTGTAAACAAGCGATTATCGCAGCTTCGGCTGCGCAGGTGTGGAAAAATAATAGAGACGCCTTGAATGCAGCCACGGTCGCTCGCTGTGAGCAGACGCCGTATTTTATGACGCCACGTTATCGTTGACAGGAGTGGTGAGGAAAGACGAGGAATGGAAAAAAAACGTGCACGGCATAAACAATAATCTCTCGTTGGTTTGACCTTAAAAGGTTCACGGAAGCCAGAGAGATGAGACAAAGCAGGCGGCTCTGTAGCTTTCCCCCCAATGTCGGGGGTGTGAAGGGAAAAGGAATTGTGTTGGAGCGGCATGTTGTTTTCCACACGGTCGTGGTGTGAAGCCGCCCAGGGGAGCTCACAGACATACTGGTATTTCACAAGTGAAAGACTGAGAAGTAGAAGAAGAAGCTCCATCCCATTCCAACCCTGACGCTCGGCCTAAAGAGCTTTTCTAGGGACAAACACCCTCCCCACCCACCTCCCCAAACACCTCCAGAATCTATAGCTGCCGTGAAGTGTAGTGCAAATAGTGTTGCCTGTAAAGAAATTGTAACTTGGCAGAAAACAATATGGGCTGATTTATGTGATAACTGTTGCCTTTGATGCACACATTCTATCAGGACACTCGGACCGGTTTCCCGATAGAACACTAGTCAGCGCTGCGTCTGAACTGACAGTACATCAGTATCACTGGCATGAGGCATTTAAACCATTAATTAAGAGAGGAAAAAAATCCACCACCCACTCGTCTCTTCCAGACCACAGGACAGGAAGTGGATCCTGGAGCCGAAAAAATGTTTTGGTTTCCAGTTTACTTCCGCATTATGTGGCACAATAAGCCAAGTAGCAGTAGTGTCTCTTCCCATAATGCCTCCGTAACTCCCAAGATTCATAGCGCCACACTTCAATATAAAGATTCACTATGAATCGTGTTTCAGGCCGTCCTGTCAACTGTTTTACTGGTGTTTCTATTTTTTATTGTGGTCTATGGGAAAAACATGGGGCTACATGGGGTTTGGGGGCTGCAGTACCTCAAGTGGCCACTAGGAAAAATCACTGCACCGCCTTATTTCCAGTCTGGTATCCAGATCTTATAATACATACATGGCTGGCTGTCAGCTGGAAAAATCGATGCGTCCCCCCCAACAACCAGGCCACTCACAATAATTAAAGTTCATCACGAGGCCACTTCAAGGGTACAGCCACGAGTGTCACCTTGCGATTGGCCAAAGAAGTGGTGACAAATGGCCGCTGATGGTGCCCGGCGCCGCCTCAAGGCTATTTAGATTTGGCAATGGCTCTCTTTAAGTAGTGCGAACGGAGGTCATTTTTTGGTGTCATTACGCTTTATTTTCTTGATTGATTCGGAGCGATCCAGACGACAGTGCCGCGCTAAAAGGTACCGAGAGAAGTCAAAAAACAAACTTTGATGGGTGGCTGCAATTGATCAATGGCAAAAGCCATTAAATTTGTAAGTAGCAATAAGTTGGCTATATGTGAGCATAACCCTTTTTTTATGTGAAATAACCACTTAGACTGAAAAAAATAAATGCGGGGAGGAGGGAAAAAACGCATGATCTCGTAAATGAAGTGAAAGTCAGTGCTGAGAAGTGATGCATGAAATTAATTCTAACGACGTCTCCAGACTTCAGGAGTGGGGGTGGGTCGGGGGGTTATTATCATTGGATTGCTTTGAAGCGCATCTCTGCAATCCACCAATAATGGAGCGTGTAGACGCCTCGTGACCTGTGACTGCATGGCTTTTTTTTTTTTTCAAACCCCCCTTCCCCTCCCGACCATCTGACCATCAATCCCATAAACGTGCAACACCAGAGGAGCAGAAAGTGAGTCTTGGCTGTGGATTCACTCATCATCTTGCAGCAGATCACCACAGGGGGGCCAGTCATCTGTCACATTCCCGCAGATTACACACACTGTTGACCAAAGATCTGAACCTAATCCCACAGGAAGTACACCGCCCGCCACCCCTTCCGTGCGCCTCCAGCCTCCAGCACTCTTTCTCCAGCGGAGACCCAGAGACCGGACCGTGACCCGAGCCAGACTGGCCCAGAATGATCAGGCTGAGCCAGCCGGGCCAAGAATGTGGCCTCTGCCCCAGAAAGCATCAGAGCCGCCCATCTGGGCGCAGAGTCCCGCCTCAGCACTTCTCTTTCGTCTCATTTATTATTCATGATTTTAATTTCGCTGGCAAACCGCTGCACAGCCGGTGCTCCGTCTGAAGTGTTTTAACAGCATAATTTAAATTAAGAAAAAATTTAAAGGCCGAAAAAACAATGGCAGCGATGTAAATTATTAATTTTTGCAATAGATTTGCCGGTCATATGAGATGTGGCCTGGGCTGTGACTACCAGGGTTTGAAGAAAAGGGGGATAAAGTTGTAATTTTTTTTGTCTTTAATAATGAATAAGAAACACTTTGGGATTTCTAATGTGAATAAAAGGAGGTTTCAAACTTCTGCTGCTGGCTTCACTTTTCAGAAGGTGTGCAACAACACACTCAGTTTCAGGAAAGTAACAGTTTTAACAGAAGGCTGTAAACAGAAGGCTAAGGTCCTGTCCACACGGGAACGTTTTTTGGTGGTAACGGTAAAGTATTTAACCGTTACGGCCTTTCGTCCATATGGCAACGGCGTTTTGGGTCCCACGAAACTGTATTTTTTGACAACGGGTCCCAGAGTGGGAAAATCCGACAACCCCATTTTGTCGTTGTCACATCGTTGCCACCTGGACAGTGAAAACGGCTTTTCCTTGTAAAACGATGTCGTCATCGCACCGTCACTGTCATGTGACCGGAAAAAACAAGGCATGCAATGCGGCAGCACCGGCACAAACAACAACGATGGCGGGCGGAGTTGTCTTTGTATTGCAGGCGCTTCAGGGTTTGTTGGCGTAGTAGTAATTCCACCTCGTCGTCGGTCCACACAAGAGACTCAGTTTTTTTTCCCTCCACTCGCCATTGTTTCTTTTTCGTGTTTGGCGTGTAGCGGAAATGGGCTTATTTTTATATTCTGGGTCCGTTGGCCGGTATCAGCGTCTGTTAACAGCGCCACGTTTCGGTGTGGCATACGCATTACATCGTTTTCACCCACCGTTCCGTTTCCATCCAGCGTGAGGTAGCGACTTTTTTCGAGAAAAAAAAACGGTAACGTTCCCATGTGGACAGGGCCTAAATGTTGCTGCTTTCTGGAGATCAATGGAGGTTTTAGGTTTTTACTTCTCTGACTCAGGCTTCCCATAACATTTTTTCGTTTCCTTATAATCTTCATATTGCTTATAGTCTTTAAAGTATTATTCAATAGCAAAAACAAAGAAGCAAATAATTTTTACTGTCCACGTTTCTTTATATTATGACTCAAAACACAGTTTAAAAACTGCCAGTGAGGTTGACCTTACTAAAATGGTGAACTCACAGGAGTCCTTGCCCGCCCCCACCTCCTTTCCAAATTTGACCTCAATTCCTCAGCGAGTCCCACTTTCACGTGTCTGACACTCTGAAAACGCTTGTTCACTGGCCCGACAGCCTTTATAGGAGCTGACAGGCCGGCGGCGCTCGACTTGTGGACCAAAGTTCATTCTATTGTTAATCTTCGTTTCTCACAAGAGGCAGACAGACCTGCGGGAAAGGAGCGTGGCCGGCCGCCGGCCGGTTTCTAGATGAGATGGCACCTGCCGGTGACTCAACACTGCTCAGTGCTGCCTCTGCAGTTTCAGATACTGCAACATTTGCAACATTAGGTATTAGCTACTTTCTAAGAGACAAAGGGACACCACAGAGGGTTTTTTTTTTGTTAAAAGAAAATGGAATGTTGCATTAAAATGCAACATTTGATATGATGCATGTGGACATCCTGTTTTCTACATTCCCTACATATATGTATGTATACATACATAAATTTAGCATTTCTATAGATATATAAGGACCGCAGAACATGGAGGGATGCTAATACACTGGGAGAACAGCACAGGTGCCTTTCTATACGTGAAGCCGCTTCCTTTGTTCTTGTCAAAAGCCATTTTTGTTTTCCCCCTTCAATGCGCGAGCTTGAACATCGGCAGCGATGTGGTGGTGAATATTTAACGTGTGCTGAGGTTACACTACACAGAGACATGAGAGGGACACTTGAGAGGTTTCATCCCTGCTTTTAATTCATTGTTCTCAGTGGACCTACATGTTTTCCAACCACCCGCCCCTTTCAGTGGATGGATGAGTTTGTGATGGTGGTGACGGTGGTGGCGGCCCTGTGGACCCTCATGGATGCTGAGAACTGATGTATGAGCCAAGTGAGGAGCATCAGCTCCTGATCAAGTCACACTAGCCTTTAGAGGAACTGTCCCCTCCACTCTGGTGGACGCCACAGGAAAACGCAAATCTAGTGGACGGGTACGATCTGCACACCTCAGCCACTGGGTGAACTGGGTGAACTGGGATGGGGTGGTGTAGCTGTTGTGGCTGCAGCTTTTCCGGAAGCGCTAGCACGACATCTCCTCCTGCTTCCACCTTAAAGGCTAAGCGTGTAATATTTGGAGATTTTGAGGAGGAAACATCACACTTTAGATAGCAGCGTCTTTCAATCTCCCCCTCCTTCTCCCAAGCTTGCCAGTGAGCTATGGTGGCCTGCACACCCTAAACCTACATACCTCGTCCACCTTCTTCTTTGTTGGTTTATTTTACAAATTACAAAACACGCTGTTCGGCAGGCTGGATTGTCAATTCCGGGCTTCCTTAGAAATATGGTTGTGCAAAATGGCAGCTAACTGGGAACAAGATCCTTGCAATATGTATATTCTTACATTCTTAAGTCCTATACTTTCCACAATGTCCTCACAGAGACGTGTAGTAATTCTCAGCAGCAGCCTTTCACACCTAGTTAACAGGCTGAGTTTTATCTTGTAGTGCGCCCAGCCCGTTGCCAGATATGGGATATAGCACGTGAGGGCTGATCGTCGTCTCTACGACTGCCAAGTGAAGAATAAAGTGTGAATTGCAGAAACGTGGGCTGCCGCCTGGCTTTGCCTCTCTAGTGGTGGAGGTCTGATGCAAAGAGTGTATGGAAGACGACCACTGCGGGGCATCCCTGTGGATCCATGATATTAACTTGGCCTGTGGATCCTCAACTTATAAGGCTCCGTGCTTTCACCTCTGCTCGCTGCTACATTATGCATTAGCTCCAAAAATAATGAAGGCGCGGCCAAATTCTCCAGGCTTGAAGAGATATACGGGGCTGGGGGGGGGGTCAAGTCTGGAATTAGAGGTCCCTCACATACGTAACGGATTTATTGAACGCTTTCTTCATTTTGAAAGGGTGGCAGTCAGTTGCTCTCTCTGCCCAGAAAAGATCAGCGGCGGTTGTAGATTTAGCATAAATCAACCCGACTCGTCCGTCCCACTCGGCTCGCTCCGAGGAGGATCCCAGCGAAAGCAATCCCTTTAATCACGGCTCCACCTGCTCGGTCACGTCCTGATAGATGGAGGGAAGTGGAAGATTATGAAAACACATCCATACTGGTGGGAGCGTAAAATATCCCTGGGCCCGTTTACTTGAAGACTGGTCTTGCTGAAAACTGTAAAATTGAAATTCGCCTCACAACCCCAGTCGGCCGTGAGACGCAGCCAACAACTCACAACCACAACAAAAACAACAACAATGGGATGCAAAAGATTTGTGTTACTGCTACAAAAGATGATCAGCCTGAAATCCTCTCCTCCTCCACAACAAGCAGTAAGTAATGGTGGACAATCAAACAAGAACATATAGCGCTTTTGCATCCACTGTTGGTTTGTGTGTAAATCAACACAAAAAAAAACAACAGTCATTCGCAAATTTCTTGTTTTCCTTCTTGTTTTATTTTTTTTCTTCTGGGTAGGCTGACTGGACTGGAGTATTGAGCCAGAAAACCTAAATGACAAAACGAACTTTAACATTTACGTCTCCCAGTCAACCCTTTCATGGAGCCTTTAGGCTTTGTGTTCTAAAGTTACTCGAAGCAGTAACTTCAACTTTGTCGTCTGTCACACCATCTTTTCACATCTTCGTGGTGCTATGTTAGCAAGCTGCTACGTCCGTAATTACACCAGGTCTTCTCCTTCTATACCTTCAGGTAAACTCAGTAAACTCACAGCGACACACAAGGCCTGGCATAAGTACTGCAGCGTTTTCAGCTGTTTTGTCTTTAAAAAAAAAAAAAAAAAGTTTTCATAAAATGGTCAGTTTCAAAAAATACAGTGTTTGTGTAAACGGGGCCTGAACTCCTGCTGCAGGTGAAGCAGGCAGGCGCAGAACAGATGAGAAAGCATCACGTAGGCCAAGTAAATCCCGGCATGCCGGGTCGGAGCGTGTGTTCCCGCAAAATGGCTCCGCAGGCTGAACATGTAGCGGCTGTCTGCTAACACGGACCTCAACGCTGACCTTTGCTCCTTCTGAGCAGACGTGCAAGTCGGGGTGGCAAGTACACAAGAGTGTTTTCTGTTTGTTTACCGGGCTGTGGCGAGCGCGGAGACAAATAAAGTTGTTGGTTGACCAGGAGGAGCTGGAGGTGATTGGAAAATGGACACACCATCACCCAGCGCACCGTCCCTGTTGGAATGCCGAGGCCCATTAGAGTGGCATCTCGACAACACACACATGCACGCACACACACACACACACACACACACACACACACACACACACACACACACACGCCAGCCACAATAATGAGTCTCTCATATAGTCTAAGGGACTCCATGGCAACACAGAAGAGCAACCGAGACCCAGTGGCTGCCTGAGGCTCAGCGTTACAAATGTGTGTAAGATTTTTTTTTTTTTTTCCTCCCTGAAAAGGTAACAGCCACATTCCACATTTTTCTGTCTGGGCAAACGAATCAATCGTGAAACAGTCGCTCTGCCAGAACAAAAGGAAAAATATTAATAATAATGAAATCAATCAATGTGCAAAATCTCTATAAAGTGGACTGGAGTGCAGGATTGTGCAGAAATGAGCGGCACGAAGTATCGCTCCTCTTTCTGCCACGTTTCCCCACATCCCTGACCCTGGTTTTGCACCATCATCATACCTGCAGGGTTCAAAAAGATTAGCCGTGTTAAGTGGCTTAGAAACAAAACAAACACGGCACATAATGGTGTTGTTGACCAGCCGCAAGGCCTTCTGGGTAGTGTTGAGGGTCGCCGTTGAGAGACAGTGTTTAGCGAGAATATGAATTACTTCCAAGCGTTTCCACGCTGCAATTTGCCAGGCTTTGGAGACATCTGGCAACGCATTGATTGATCTGTTTGTTATCAAAAATGGCATTTACTTAGTTTGAGCGAGAAATATTGTCCACACAGCAGCCGCGCAATCTCATCAGTCTAGCTCCCCGCAGGAAATCGTTTGCCAAACTCCATCCACACAGCACGACCGGGGACAGACGGCAGGGAACTAAATGCCACTTTAGGTTCCTGTGCATCATTAATACCAGCGACGACCACCGGCTGGGTGCAGCAAGTGGGCGCAGCCAGATTTACGTCCTGACTCTGCACCTGAATGTTAAATATTTAAATTGCATGGCACGCATTTTATATTTGTTAAAAACCGTACTGTCTTTGTGCAGTGTGTGTGTGTGTGTGTGTGTGTGTGTGTGTTTTGAGATTTTTCAATCGTCAAACGTTGCTCCACAGTTGCTCTGTCTGAATGTTGCTGCAGTTGTTAAAACACCGGAGTGTCGATGCAACTCAGGGATTGAAAAATGCATTTTTCAGCGTCGCTCTAACCTTTTCGCAGCGCGCCGGCGGAACCTTAGAACTCTCCCTAAATCTACCTAATGAATGCGGCGGCTCGCAAACTCACAGTGGAGTCCTGTGCAACATAAGAGCCAGACCTGCTCGGAGATGCAGTCTGAATGCAACTGACACAACAAAATGGGAGGAGGCGAAAACTTGTTTGTGCACAAGTGAGAGTTGGCGCTGATTCCCGACGGGCGAGTGACTAAATAGCTCAGCGTGCACGACCGAGGGAAATGTTTCACTTCTTATCTGCACCACATTGCAACAACACATGGGGGTGGTGGGAAACACAAAAAAACAGGGCGGCGTAAGACAAATAGCAGGAGAGCTCAAGAACAGCCCGTCCCAGATTGTGTTTAGTCTGGCGTCATGATATCAGTGCGTGGCCCAGGCCCGGTTCCAGGGTTAATTTAGGGCCTGAAATGTGAAACTCAGTCTGGTCACGACACTGATACACAAACACGCTGCCGTGTTTCAGCTAAACAAGCCAGTTGTTGTTGATAAAAGTAACAAGTGAGGGCAGCGACAGCCTCGGGAGGGAGAGGGGGAGGGACAAAAGAAAATTTGCAAAGGGGATGAAAAGTACAACGGTGTTGTGCGAAATTCAGTGCAAGAAGATGGAGCACAAGCAGGTAAAGAGAAGGAAGCCTCTGTTGTTTACTGAAGCCAATAACAGCGGAGAGCGGCAGGAGGAATCACTCCATGCAAGTCACTGAACAGATAAAGCAGATTAATGTGAGCCGGCGTGTTGGCTCAATCACTGAAGGTCCATCAATCACAATAAGAAACAGCTCCCCCACCACCTCCACCCCCACCCCGCCAGCCCCCGCCCCCCTCCTTTAGACCCTCAACATCTTTTCCGAGTGCCTGGCGGCATAAATCCTGCCTGGAGATCCGCCGGAGAGGCGGAACCTAACTTCAGCAGAGGAACATCCATCACTTTTCTTTGCGCTGTTTTTTTTTTTTTTTTTTTTGTTTTTTTTCCAAAGTCCGGCATGTGCGCCAGTCCCCTTGTGCTGTTTGGAAGCAGCTCGTTGACGTAAGTTTATGGACGGCGGAGGAAGCTGTTGCAGGGATATCAGCAGGATCACTAACAAGGAACTGAGGCAACAGAAGGATGTGAAGCTCACTCCCCTAATTTCCAGGATTCACTGTGTAGTAGCAGACGAGCTCGCAAAGTCCCTTAAAGGCCCAATGTGCAATATTCAGCAATATCTAGTGATCAGAAAGCATATTGTGAGCAATGTTAGCCAAAAGCAGATGCAACTTGGGCATGGGGCCTTGAAAATGATTTCTGAAATATACCTGTGAAAAATCGAACATTTGATCTTTACATAAAAACACTGTTTAAGGGTGGAAAACAAAAAAAATCTCTGAACAATATCTTAAATTTCCATCTTCTTTTCAACATGTATTTCATTTTTTTTTTATTACGAATTCCATTCTGTCCAGATCCATGCAGATGCCATGTTTTTGAACAATTCATGTCATTCATCTAAGTGTTCATTTTCCCATCTGACGAGTGGAAAAACATTCTGCCTCATGCCTCCGACTGTCCATTTTTATGCCACGGCCCACCGTGAAACAAGCAGCTGTTTTAATGCATGGACAGTCTTTGGCCCCTCCCCCGAGCCTCCAGAGGAGCCCTGTCAGGCTGCACACACAGCCTCCCCTGATGCACACTTGACACTGAGCTTCCTGTTGCGGGGACTGAAATAAAAGACCCCGAGGAGAAAGGTCAAATGCTTGGGTTTGAGAAACACACACGGCTGCCGTAGGGTCTCTGCTTCGGAAGGGACAAAAAAAAGAAAAAACTGGACGAGATGAGATCAACCCCAAGAAGGGCGAAGACCTTGGAGTTATCAGAGCGAGGCCAGAATGTGTGACTCACTGGGAAAAGGAGGGAACGTTCCATTTTCACTGGGCTGAAGGTGCGGGGAGAAGTTTTTCAGGGTGAGACAGCGTTGCACCGGGACTCTACGAGGGCCAACGTCGCAGACAGGAAGACCGAAAAAAAACAAAGTGGGCCAAAAAAAACAAGACAACATTGGCAGCAAAAACAGAACGTGGGGTGCAAAACATCGCAGCTTCTGCAGCTCCGCCGAATCCCGTCAGAGGATCCGTTCAAACGGATCCGCGCACGTCTTTTTTTTTGTTGCAATTTACTGGCAGTGAAGTTTTGAAAGGTGCGCCGTCTCATAAACTCCAAACAGTCGGAGCGAGACTTGGGAGCTCCGGCACTGCGTGCAATTAAAGGCGGGATGGTAGCAACTGTTTGCACGAAGGTCTCGATTTTCTTTTTCCCTTCTTTTTTTATTTATTTTTTTTCTTGGAGCTCATCAAAGCTGCTCCACTGCACACGGTTCACCAAGCACGTACCGTGTTTGTGCAAATGTGTTGTTTTTTTTGTTTTTAAAAAAGAGAGCTAAAAACATTCTTTGAAGGAATCTCTGTTTCATCTCTTGACTCGTGCTGCCGCTAATCCCGTCTGGCAGTTGTTGCGTTTGTTGTTGTTTTTTAATCGCTGTCAGAATCTAATGAACGTGCATTTTTGAAAAGGGGCCACAAAACAACGCCTCGCTGCCCCCCAAAACCCTTTCCCCTCCCCCCATCCCTCCACCCGTCTCGCTTTTTCATGATGAAGTGGCCCCTGGAAAAAAAGAAAGGAAAAAAAAAAAGGCAGCGCAAATTGAGTTTCCAGGAAGCTCTCAGCCGCTTCACTGGAGTCGCCCTCCCCCGAGAGAGACGCCGCACATTTCAATAACAAGGACGCCGACTCGCCGTGTTTACCGCCGCACGCAGCCGATCTATAAATTAAAGCGCCGCTATCTGCCCGAGTCCGAACCCCGTAATGGAATTTCAATTCCGCCCCTCGGATCACAATTACGCGGCATCAAGCGCCCCCCCCGGCCAGCCTGATCAGTTACGGTTGTGAATATTGCTCACTCGTACGTGGTGCGCACACACAGACACCGCGCTTCACATGCAGATGACGCACCGCTTGGCCGTGATTGGTCGTTAATTTCAGGCTCAAGTCCTTTTTGCAAACGGCCACTTCATCAGCCTCGCCACCGCGCCACAGACAGAAGTTAATGCGGCAGCTAAATCAACAACGATCAGCCAGAAATATTACGGCCCAACTTGTCCGGGGACAAAGCAATTCATTTTGGCCGTCGCCGCGCGACTCGGCAGCAGCAGGCGGAGATGAAACGAACTCCCGGCGGCAGCAGGCGGCCAAGCTGAAAAAGAAACCAGTGTCTGCGAGAGGCCACGAGTTCGACACGCGAGCCGAGGCTCTCAAATCATTTGAGTCAGCCACATTACGCACGCTGCAAACTGGCGTGAACATCTGACAGCGAGTAAGACGACTCCCTGCAGGATCCAAGCTCTGATCTGACCTCCAAGAGCTGACCTAGAAGATCTGACCTCTAAGATCTCTCCCAGATATACGTCTCTTTCCTACCAGCAAACCCCACAGGAGTGAAAAAAGTCCATCCATCACTCGCTTTGCTTCTCATTGCTTTTCAGAGAGCTTGGCAGCCCATTGTGATGTCACAAAGTGTGGTGATTCTGCTCTTTCAAAGTTAATCCCACACACCCCTCCAGCCCCTTGTGTTGCCAAGAATGTGCTAAGGTCCAGCAAAGCGTCAGTTTGAGCAGGAGGCTGTAAACAGAAGGCTAAATTAGGCGGCATACAAGTGTATTTCACTTCTGGAGGTCACTTTAGACCAAAGACAGCGACGAAGTGCAGGACGGAAATAATCCTCATGAAAGACGTCTTCTAAAAATTTTCCAGGAATTCTTTTATGTGAATATTTTTTTTTTCATTTGTTTTACTTGTGTTCAATTTTGATTCAGTTTTTCTGCTTAATAAACAGCTGCGTCAATTTCACACTGAACACCAGAACTGCACCCATGTGTGCACAAGTTCCAAAAACAGACTCTTTTTCATGTTGTTGTACACACGCACATGCACGCTCCCGCCCCTCCCCCTCTCTGTGACAAAAAACACACACACACAAATACCTAGAGGCTAATGAGACTAATGATACCACCCCCCACCACCACCACCACCACACACACACACACACACACACACACACACACACACTAATTCACGTAGGCCGCCCAGTGCGTGCTCAGATCCTGCCACACATTTTACTAAAGCAGCCAAAGTCATGCTGGGGAAAGCTGTGACGTGACGTGACGTGCGCGGTCACTTTGGGAAGGGCGAAGGCGCGTCAACACCCTGCCGCGGTTTGTTTCGGCCTCTCGATCGCCGCCTGTCGGCCGATCTGCGGCGCTTCAGGATGGGACAAAAGAGGAGAGAGAAACAGCCCCACCACCACCCCCTCCACACACACACACACACACACACACACACACACACACCTCCCCGCCTCCTCCCATTGGTCAGCGGCCGAACCCTTTTGTTTTGGCTCTCACGCTTGAGCGACGCATCTCATCAGAATGGAAGCCGAACATCCTCCAACACGGAGGAAGAGGAGGAGGAGGAGGAGAGGAAAGAAAGGGAAAAAGTAAAAGACTCCGGAATTTCTTCACGGAAATAAACACGCCCGGACCGGAGTCGCGTGTTCTCCCTCTCCTGCGCGCATTCTGCTGTTTCAGTGTGTTTAATCATTGTTGTTGTGCGCGTGAGAAGCGGAGGAGGTGCGACAAACTGAGGCAACTCTTCCAGATAGATGAGACACATAGTGAGCCATTCATTCTCTCCGCTCAAAGGAGACCGTTATGTTGGCGATGTCTCCGCGCAGCCGAACCAGCAGCAGCAGCAGCAGCAGCAGCAGCAGCAGCAGCAGCCTCAGAGGAAAAAGTTGCACATTTCTTTCTTTCTTTCTTTTATTTTCAAAATGCTTCACCTCCTGCAGAGGAGCCGTCCGCAAAAAACCGAAGGGCGTCAGCTCGGCGCGTGCAGCGCATCACACAGACAGCACGGACGTGATTCATGCCAAGACATAAAAACGTATATAGGGAGCCTCCCCGCGCCGCGCGCGCGGCGTGAGAACACAGAAACCTACCATGAGTTTCCTCTCCGAGTGCGCGCCGCGTGCTCACACAAGCAGCCGGAACAAAGTGTCTGTCGCCGCGTGCGTCCCCATTCCGACAGCCGTCAAAATAATCCGCGTCGTAATCTCTCCCGTTTGTCCGCTTCCGTCCTCCGCCGGTTCCATGTGAGCGAGTCCCGCTCTCTGAGCTCTGACAGTCTCTCTCTCTCGCTCTCTCTCTCTCTCTCTCTCTCTCTCTCTCCCTGCCTCAGTTCTCACTCTACAGTACATTGAGGGGTGTTGGGGGGCGGGGGCGGTAAACTCCCTGTACAAAAGGGTCCCCGAACATTCATCTTCAGTAATCATGCATAAAGTAACATTATCCAACATTTCCTTCTTCCATTCACGACTGGAGACATTGGCAAACTTTTCTGGGAATATTACAAAGAAGGACAATAAATCCCGTCTGGACAAAGACTGTTTGTGTCTTTAGTCTGGGCCATGTTTGGTTAAAAATTTCTGAAAATTCAAGAGAATTTAACGTTTTTATGAGATGGGTCCAGTATTCATATAAAGACTTTTAAATGAGCCGTAGTTTGATTCACTAGCAAGTTGGAATTGTAAACCGCCTCAACAATGTCCTGGACAGGAGCTGCTGCCACTTAGCTTCACTTAGCCTAAAGCTCGGGTAGCATGGGAGCTAACTCGGCAGGCTTTGAAAAGGCTCCTGAGGATATTTTGGCAAGAAGTGATGTAAACAGTTCCTGAGCCATTGGAATGTCACCACACAAGCAGCTACTGGACGTATGATTGCTTTCATTGTTCATCCTTGTGTATTAGCACACAGCCACAAAACTTTTGGGTTTCTTTCCTTCCATGAAATTCAAGGATGTTGATGTGAAAACTCCAGCGGTAACTGTGTTACCTTTCCTTAAATGAGCTCTCCAGAAACCAGAAAAGTTCATCCTTGCTGCGTCTACTCTCTCATACACAAAGGTTAATGTCAATGAAATACTCAAATCTAAAAAAAATGAACTGGACGACCTCCCAAAGGCTAAAAGTAGTAGCAATATCTCCCCAAACAGCTGTCAACATAGAAACTACATTCTGCTGACAAACTGCACTTGTCATTATAACCGTAATGATCCTCATGCCAAGAGCAGCATGGTCACGATGCAGTGTGCTGACTGCTTGTACCGCAGGCTGTCCACAGTCTGACGGAAAATCTTGGTATTGAGGGCATGACTCGCCTGAAGTCACTGCTCTTACATGCATGTATGATTCATAATCTGAGGCAGCGTCGCTGATGACTGGCTGAGGAAGGAGAAATTCCGACAACACAGGATCTTTAAAACAGGACGGGGGCAGGGGTGCTAATAAGCTTTTCTTCACACTTCACACTACTCAATGTGCCCAAACTTTATTGGCTGTGTTTATTTATTCATATGGAATATTTACATACCTTGTGCAGAAAACCTATTTAAAGAGTACATTTAAATCATTCAAAGGATTTCCCAGAGTGGTATGGACCTGCCGGTGGTCCTGATTGGATTCCAGCTCAGGGCCCTGCCTGGTGTGAGCCTGTCGCTGGCTGAATGACAACCCATCCATCCATCCATTTTCAATACTGGCTTATGGTCGCAGGGGTCTGCTGGAGTCTATCTCAGCTGTCATAGGGGGCGAAGGCAGGGTAGGCCTGGAAAAGTTGCTAGTTCATCGAAGGGCCAAACAACAACCCATTCCTCCTAAATAATAATACTATCAGTGCAACGTACCGGATCTTACCTGTGATCATTTTCTTTGGCCTTCTCACTCGACCACCTTCGCTATTTGAAGCATCGGCCTCAAACCGAGCAACATCAGGCAGCAATTCTCTCTGCAAGTGTTGGCAACAAAAAAAAAAATCTCTGCCTCATCTTCTGTCTCCACCACGGGGTTGGGTATAGATGTCCTCGCGTCATCATCTTATCATCATCATCATCATCATCCTAATGGCTACCGTCAGCCTTCGTTTCTCTTCCTCCTCCCCTCTGACTCGCCCGCTTAAAAACGGTGTCCATCACTGCCTGCGTGTCCTTTTGTTCCTTGCAAACCGCGATCAAAGTGTTTTTCTATGAATTCTTCAAGCTCACGCGGGCGTTACGGCATCGCCAACCGATGAAACCCCTCCGTGAAAAGAAGAGGAAAAAAAAAAGATTAGAGGGAAAAGTTAATTTGCCCAATAAATAATAAATGGCTTTAAAGACGGCTTTTATCTAGTGAAGACTTTTCACTGCGGGTGTTACCAAGAGCTGCCAACGTGTTTTTGAGGAGGACGGTTAATTCATTAGCATTGTGGCAGCAATCAAGGCTGAATGACTCCAGTCAGTCTCAGGCTCTGTGGTTGTCAGGCTGCATCAGGTTCCGCTTCTTCTAAATTCGTGGATGATTCATGCTGTGGATGTAAATATTTTTGAAGCAACAACAACAACAAAGAGAGAGACGGTGCAATCCAACTGTGCGGTTTCCAACAAAAAAAAAACAAAGCAACAAACTTATCATGCGGAAAGTGTAAAACAGACATATAGAACACAGAGAAAAGAAGCTGGCAGTGGAGATAACAGCGCTGCTGGAGTCACGAGGATTATTTTGTTTGCCTATGAGACAATAACGCGCCCTTTTTTTCCCTCTTTGAACGTCACGTTTCAATGCAACATAAACATTCCATTCGTGGCCACAACTGTTTTTAGAGAGCATTACCTTCAAACAAATACAGGTCCAAAATCCATCCATTCAGCCAGCTCACCTCACTCTTTACAGGTGGAAATGTACATTTTTATGACTCTAATTAAAATTAATTGCTGCATCTTCAGCCATTCAGCAAAATAATTGAAGGCATGATTTAGAACAAACCCCCTCCAAACCCCCCCTCCCCCACCCAACGATAACAAGAAAATCCCCCATTGACCCATTATGTGTTATTGTGCTGCTCTCTCCTCGAGTAGATATTTTTTTGGGGGGATGTGGGGGGTTGATTAAAGGGTGACGTGCACGGGGGAGGTGTGTTTTTGTGTGTGTGTGTGTATCTGTGTGTGTGTGTGTGTGTGTGTGTGTGTCGGCGGGGCGGTTGGGGGTTGGGGGGTTTGGAGGGGGTGCTCTGAGACAGCTGCTGTCGCTTCCCACCGGCTGCTTGCTCCCGGCCATTAAGGCGGAGAGACGGATTTATTGGAGGCAACGCAAAGTCTCTGTGTTGTGATTCGCTCGGCTTTAACCTTGTGCCGCCGTTGCAATATTGGCCGGGTTCAATATCAGCCGCTGTTTGCCGCCGTCTAGAATAAAGGGATAAAACAGAGAGCAGTCGCAATTACCCGGCAGAGAAAAAGCCTGGTAATTTCTCTGGAGAGCTTTTGGGTGTGTGTGTGTGTGTGTGTGTGTGTGTGTGTGTGTGTGTGTGTGTATGCGCGCATGTGTGTCTGTGTCTTTTCCGTCACTGTCTGACACATCGTCTCCCACCTCCCACCCCCCTTGCATGTTGACCCCTTGTGTGTGTGGGTGTACACACAAATACACGCGCACGCACACACACACATGCACACACTCAGCAGGCGGCCGTGCAGCCCCGGCCTGATGTTTGGCTGCTGAGTCAGTCGTCATTTCAGGGAACTGTCAGCATGAAGCCTTCAGCTGCTGGTTCTTCTCATGTACATGTTTCAAAGGAAAGAAAGAAAGAGAGACAGAATGAAAGAAAGATAGAATTCAACATCCATGACGGTCCGCCTCTGTTTCTTATCGTTCAGAAGGAATAAATGTAATCTAATTGGTTGGCATTGCTGTTAATTGCATAATAGCGGCCCGTCTGGCCTCTCTTGGAGTCAAGCACACAGCGAGCGCTGGTGTGTCTCCGCCTGCAGCGAGGCCTCCTCATCAACAGTCCACCATTCGCCCCTTCCAGCAGCGTCTCAGCCTCGCTGAAAATAAATGAGAAGGCAACAAATACCCTCAGAAAAATAAAAAATGAGCTGGTGCGCGTTCACTTTTATCCCTCCGTGCATGCGTGTGTGCTGCAGCACATCGAAAAATGTCAAGTTCGCATTGGATTTTTTCGAGCCTGTCGCTGCAAACATTAGGAGGAATCCTGCGTCTGCTTTTTCAATATATGTTAACTCAACGGTTTGAGCCTTCAGCTTCAAAAAGGACGACGAGCAAGCGCGAAAAACCTGCATTCTATTGTTTGGCCAGCAAGGGCCACCACAGTTGGTTGCAAAGCGACTAAAAATGACTGTCAATGAAGAAAGGGCCTATAAATTCACACTGATACAAAATGGTTTGTTTAATTGTAATTTTTTTGCTGTAATTGACTTGGTTTTTTTTTTTTTTTTTTTTAAAAACAATTTAGTAAAGTGGCGACACGGTGGCGCAGTGGTTAGCGCTGCCGCCTCATAGTAAGAAGGTCGTGGGTTCGATTCCAGGGCCAGGGCCCGGGTCTGGGACCTTTCTGTGTGGAGTTTGCATGTTCTCCCCGTGTCTGCGTGGGTTCTCTCCGGGTTCTCCGGCTTCCTCCCACACTCCAAAAACATGCATGTGAGCTCAATTGAACATTCTAAATTGTCCGTAGGTGTGCATGTGAGTGTGAATGGTTGTCTGTCTCTATGTGGCCCTGCGATGAACTGGCGACTTGTCCAGGGTGTCACCCTGCCTTCGCCCTAAGACAGCTGGGATAGGCTCCAGCAGACCCCCGTGACCCTGAACAGGAATAAGCGGGTATAGAAGATGAATGAATGAATGAATTTAGTAAAGTCAATTTTGTCCAATTTGGACTAAACTTGAGTGAAAATTGCCATACAATTGTGAGTGTGGATGCAGTTTAGTAGCCAGGACAAAGACAAGGTGCTGATTTTTTTTTTTTTTTACAAGAAAATAAAGATTTGTAAATATATAGAACCACACAGATAAAAAAATATATACACATACGCGTTTATTACATATGCAGAATTAATAACTAAAAAATAAAAATAAATAAACACAACATTTAATCTCTCAGAATATCTGCAAAAAGAAAGAAGAAGAAGATTCTTTAATGGTCAGACGATAAAGTAATTTTTTCTCAAAGTTGTTGCCCATCTTCTCATGGCGAGCAGTGAGTCGTCCAGTAACCAATCCATGCCATCTGCACACAGAAAGGAAGCTACATGAATTCAGCGCTCCAGCCGACTTTGTGGCCCTAATGCACATTCAGTCATCCAAGGTCCACATCAAAATTTGGCACCAGGCAGCAGAACATTTCAGCCTCTGCTGTAATCATGACTTACGGACCTTTGTAATCGCTGGTGAGAGTTACTTTGCGGCAGCGTTGCAGGGTCTCGCCAGGTTTGCAGGACTGGAAAAAAACAATCTGGCAAAGTTTTTTTTTCTTTTACAGTCCCGAGTTGAATGTTCCTGCCGCTGGATTCAGAGGGTTTGAAGCGAAAAGCTCGGATTGCCTCGTTCGGCTCAGTGTGTGATTCTGTGATATCGGCCTGATCCCCTTCATGATGAAGTCATGAGAGAGGAATTTTGCCCAGGCTCTCCGAGACCCCCCGAGGTTCCGCCGTTGTTCTGATGAACGGCACGCACTCTTCCACTCGCTGTGCGCCGTCGCTTTTCTTTTGCAGATTTTGCATAATGGCCTGAGTTTAAGCAGCTGCAAAGGGGCCCACAAGGGGGGAGAGGGAGGAAAAAAATCCCAAAAAATGAGATTAGAAATAATGGCTCAAACACGCGTCTGTGAGTGAGACGGGGTGGGAAAGATGTCTGATAGAAAAATCACTTTCCTCTTGGGGGATTCCAGGGAGAAGGAGACACTGACCTCATGTTCGACTCATTCAGTCTTTCCTTCAAACACAGCGAGTTTCCAGCGTTCCAGGGCATAAAACAAAGCCCTGCAGGTTCGTCCTCGGCCGTATGAACGCTGTTGTTGCTAAGTGCTGATTTGACTCCCTGATGGCCGGGCAACTTCTGCTCCCCACCAGCTGGAGGATTACTCATCTCTCATGTCGGCCCTGTTGTTTTTTTTTCCCCCCATGTTGCCAAGGTTGAACGCTGATTCCATCCTGACCCTACATAACTACAACTGGGTAGAGCAATTTGGCAACCTAAGAATATAAAAACAACATACATTTTGTAATACATATGATATATGTATAAAAATGTATGTACATCTAGATAGATAGAACTGTTTTTATCTTCAAGAGTTAAAGGGACAGACTGGATATTCCTGTAATGATCAGTGTCCTGACCCTCCTCCTGACCCTCCTCCTGACCCTCCCAGCCAGGAATGTGGCCAGCTCTCGTCCCAGAGACTGAAATCAGGTTTAGATAGAAACGAGCTGCTGAACAAAACAAACACAGACAGAAAAACAATACTCTAGTTTCGCTGGAAACCAGTAGGGAGGCATTTATTGCTGAACTTTATCCATCTTCTAGTTTGTTTTTTTTTAATGATTGTGGTGGTGAAAAAAAACTGAGGCAAAGTTTGTTTGCCGAACATTTAAAGTCACAGGCTAAGTGTCCAGATTTTTCTCCCTTCAGCTCAGTGACTCCCTGTATTCATGTGCGACTATGAAATGTTAGTGATATAATGTAGATATAATGTGGTCACCTGTCAGTCTTCCAAATACATGGATGGTCCAAAATAGCAGAAGGCTTTAAACACAGGGCTAAATTATTAGACTGTTTTCTAGGCTGTCTAGAGAGCTTGCAGTCCTGGACAAATACAATCTGGTCATCCACATTATGGGGAATATGGGCAGCAGGAGCTGTGCTCTGTGTAATTCCTGGTGTTGTTGTTGCGTTAGTTTGTGCTCTCGGCGTCGGCGCTGTGAGCCTGATGTGTCCTCCTGTTATGGAAATGACGTTCTAACTCAGCAGAGCTAAACCAAAGGGCTACACAACACACTCCACATATAAACACATTATACAACCACTCTGCGTGTGTGTGTGTGTGTGTGTGTGTTTGTATTCCGCCGAATGAGGCAGCCACACTGCAGCTCACAGACATCCTGAATGAAGTCACTATGTATTTTTCCACCTTTTTTCCTGATTTGATATGGATGAACATGGTTTGAATAAATAATGCACCGTCCCCCTATGGCTTGGGAGGCGGATGCGGGGGGTAAATGTATCACAGTCACTGCTTCAGGGGTTCCTACAAGTTCAGAGGGCTGTAGCCGATGTGCTTCCTCGATGCACTCCAGAGGCTGAAAGGCACTGTTGTCCATGTTGATGCCGGTGATGGAACAAATTGACTTCACACTCAGACCGAGCCGTCGGTACCTGGATGCTGCACGGAGGGCCGGGGAGGACTGGAGAGGACTGGGGGTGGAGGCGGCACCGTGTCAGCACTTTGGCAACCCAGGAGCTTCGATCCGAGCCGCCGCACTCCATTATCCTCGTCATGGCCGTCTGTGTTTTAGGAGGCTGCTGTTTTCAAATCAGAAGCGCCGGCTGGAAAATAAAAATAAAAATCAGGAGTGGATCAAGAAAAAATAAAAAGCCAATTTATGGGTTGAATAAACCGAGCACAAACAGTCCTTGGAGGGGAACCAGGACGGTCTGTTTTTTGTTTGTTTTGTTTTTTTCAATCTTTTTCAATTTGATCTATTGTTGAAGTTTTGTAAAATTTAGATTTTCTTCCTCACAATATTATTGTCTGTCCGTGAAAGGCTCCTGAAGGCCAAATGAGCCAAATCCTGCAGTGGCGGAGAGAAGATCATGAATCAAAGGCCCAGGCAGGAAGGCTCCGCCCCCAGACCTTCACGGCAGAAGACATCTTTCAGTGAGGCACACACACACACACACACACACACACACACACACACATAAGATGCCACAGCAAAATGTATCCTAGAATTTCAAGTCAGTTTGGCACAACAGCCACTTATTAAAGGGGTCCCATTATGAAAAACAGACTTTTTTAGCACTTTAATGTGTGTTCTTGCGTTACTGCCAAATAACATTGCAAGTGTGAAAAAAAAAAAAGATTGTCTTCCCACCACCAGATGTGAAACATTCGGAACAGAACTCTTCAATCTGGTGGAAGCTCTAATGCACAAAGAAAATCAATGATACAGTTTTAATGGGACAAGGGAATTTTTGGAGGGGCTTCACAGACAAAAAGTTTCAGATGAAACTACGCTGGCATCTCGGTTGTCAAACGATTAATGGCCTTATTAGAGGGAGTTTTCCAAAATAATAATAATAATACATTTTTGTTTCCATAAACATACTTTGCACTGATGGAGGCAGATGACACAGAGATTGGTTGAAGATTGTCAGTTTGTTTGAAAAGACTTTTGTGAAGTGTGGCGTTTACATTCTGTAAATCATTTCTCACGGCCAGTCAGAAGTTTGATGGAGAGCAAAGCTTCTCTGTGTGAATCATTTGAATGGTGGGTGGAGAGAAAAAAACCAAGACGAAGGACGAAAATCTTTTAGAAATGCGAACTGATTTTTTTTTCATCGACGTTTGGAGGACAGACTCTTCAGTTCACTATGAGAGGTTTCGGTCTTCAACGAAGCCGTGATCCAGGAAGTCAAGCGTTGGTTTTTGTCGTCAGAACTGCCTGCTGCATTTTAAAATGCGGCAGATGTGGAGTGAAAGGAGGCGATTGTGGCCGTCCTGACCTTGGCTGTTACTCACCGTTTCATCTGGAGCCACAGCAGAGGAGGCTCAGCCCAACTTATGGCGGCTAATATTTCAGTTTCTCTCGCGTTAATAAACCTCTGCCGATTTTTATGCTTCCCCACAGTATAGTAACACCTTCTGTGAAGCGGCTCGCTCGAATTCGTTTGTGCAGGTAGGTAATTGCTTTCGATTATCGGGGAAAACGTTTTTTGTTTTTTTTTCTTTAGCCGGCAAAAAATATTGGAGTATAAATGCTACGATGAATCTGCACGGCTGCTCTGAGGAACATTATTAACGCGCTTTGGAATCCCACCGTTTTCCGAATGAAGGTTCTCAAGGAAAGTAATCTCTATAAAAAGTGGGAATCAACTCAAACTGGATGATGGCTGCAGGTGAACAGAGGCTCACATTTCATTTCCAATTTGTGCAGATTTAATTAGATTTTTCTTACTGCTCGGCTCTGTAAATTAAGGTGTGTGTGTGTGTGTGTGTGTGTGTGTGTGTGTGTGTGTGTGTGTGTGCCATCAGACACGTTCGCATGTTTTTCAGCCTTGCCCTGTCGTCCTACTTCCTGTCACCAGCGGCCTCTCCGCCGGCTCGCTCGCGTTGAGGGACTTTTCTCGGCTGCCAATGCTTCATGTTGCGCGTGTTGCACGTTGATTTTTTTCATTCAGCCCCACCTTCATGTCTCATGCACAGAGACCGGAGCCGTGAGCCCTGCAGCGCATGACTGATGGTGTATCCGGGTTTGATTTGCCCACCGTTCTGTTTCAATTTGTTATGTTTTGTTGATGGATGGCACAACATTTGCTTCAGAAATGACTTTTTCTGCCCCGTGACTCTTGTCCTCCCTGAGTTAGGAGCAAATGAACGAATGTCCTCATTGGCTTACAGCTGCACGGCTGGACCTGCCAATCAATATCCATTTCCATGCAAATAGGGTGAGATTAAGGTCGATTCCGATAACGGGGATTCTGACTATCGATTCAATAACCAAGTCAATACAGGGCTGGTATCGTCGATACCGACGCAGATACTTAACGTCAGATGTCACGATTTTTTTCCCCATAGTTAGTTGATTAAAATCATGATAAGACACAGGACATGGATTTTAAGCAAATAAACGTGTTGTGTTATATGTAACTACAATACAAAACAATGTAACAGTATAAAAGTGATACAGTAATTAGCTTTTTACTACACACAATTGTTTTTCACAAAAATGTCCTCGTGCAAAATAACAAAAAAGAAACTGTGAAGCAAATATGAAAAAATATAAACCAAACAATGTCAACAAAGCAACAAAGACATGAATACCACCACCTCCACCACCACCACCACCACGCCCTACCCACCCCTACCCTCAACATGTAGGTAATTTGTGCCAAACAAACCACCACCACGCCCTACCCACCCCCACCCTTAGTCATGTAGGTAATTTGGGCCAAACAAGTGCAGCTTCACGTTCACTGGGAAATTGACGGTGCAACACAATTACCGCTCGCATCATACTTAAGCGCCGACAAATTAGCATCACCGTCATGGCGGCGCCACATGCCGCAGGTTTCCTCCTAGCAACAGTGTCATTAAACCCTGCTGGCCTGCGCTGCGCACCTAGATTGGATTCTTTTTTTTTTTAGTGCCGTGATGGCGCGAGGTCATAAAAACCCCGTTTGTTCATTTCTTAAGGAAAATAAAACATTCATGTCGGGAAATGAAAGTGGCTTTCATCGCACACCGCACGCTCGCGGTTGTGTCTCTAAACGTCGAGCAAAGTGAGAACAGGTGCCGGGTCTATTGTGCACGGCGGAGCATAAAATTGAGTGAGGTTGCTTTTTCATAGAAGGACACGGCAGCCGAGCAGACAGGAGGGAAGAACCTCTCCCTTTACCGACGCAAATAAATCAAAATCACCAAAAGTTTCTCCAAGCCCCAAAACTTTGATGACGGTAAATCAAAAGTTGAAGCCACAGTGAACCTAGAAATCATTCACCTCTCTGAATCAATTTCAGTTCTGTATTTTAATTTGCCTGTACGAGCCGGGAGTAGCCCCTCCCCCCAGTGTTTCCAGGTGTCGTTTTCAGAACTGTTCAGATATTTCTGCTACACTAAAAAAAAACCTTTTGCTGCTTTTGCGGTGACACATCACAAAGTGGCAAAATAGCAAAATGAAACACAAATTGCAGTTCCGACATTCAGCTGCAGCGTCAGATGATGAGCTGAGGCCTCGACCAGACAAACTTCAGCTGCAGTCAGTGGAATTCAGGCAGAAAATGATGAGCTTACCAAAGAAATATATTGTTGCTGGAACGGTGGCCCATCAGATGTTAATCACACTCAGACACGGTTGTGACTGGACTCCAGCCGGCGCCTTGAAAGAAAAAAAATGGTCTGAAGTTCCTTTTTTTTGTGAGTCTTTCAAATGCTCGTCCAGTTGCCGGAGCCACGAACCTCACAGTGAAACAGCCACTGCCTCCAGGGGGCGACCTGTGTTCCTCCAACAAGACTGTGGCTGTGACTTTAAGCCTGGGTTTCATCCACTGGTAGCAGAGCTGCTCCAGCAGGGAGGTTCTGTATGGACGCCGAGGACCCGTCCCAGAATGTCCTGGCACACTCAGGACTGGCTGTTTGACCTCGGAGGGAAATGGAAAAGACGAGTAAAGCAGGACTGAACAAGCAGCTGAAACCTGTTGCTCCCTTTTTTCCCCATTGGCTGAAATATCAAGAATGGAAAAAAATGATAATAATGATAATAATTATCAAAACAGCTTCACTGTGAAACAGCGTTCACTTAAAAACACACAACAAGCCGCCACTGCTGCAGCAGCTACGACAACAACGCCATTCGATGCTGGATTGTGATGGAGACTCCTGTGCTGTTCGGTTGACTCACTGACTCACTTACGCCCAAAATAAATCGTTCAAAGGAGGAAAAAAATCCACGGTGGCGTGTCGGCTTAGTTCACATCATCCTTGGATCAGAGAAAAAAGGAATAAGAGCTGGCGAGCTCGTGTTGCTTGTGTTTACACTGGCCTGCCGGCGACGTGACTCCTGCGGGAGCCACAATTAAAAAGCTGCTCCATTTAGAAAATGGCCACAGGGGGCGCTGACACAGACTCCTGGCCCTCGCATGGCGGCTGGCGCTCAGCTCAGCCTGACACTGCTGCAGCTGATCTTTAAGTCGACGAGAGAGAGAGAGAGAGAGAGAGAGAGAGAGAGAGGGAGAGAGTCCTGCTTCCTATCCCCCAAACTGGGCTGCCAGCTTCAAATTAATGTTTTACGCACCCGTGTGCACGCTAGCACGTGCACGCTCGCACCTCGCCTCGTCCCTCCGGAGCACGACTCGCTCAGTCGCTCGCTCAGCCCCGTCGCCTCAGCAGCGTAAAGTCTGCTGACTGAAGCAGCTGCCGCCTGGTGTCCAAGGTCCTGCAGCCTCTCAAAGCTGCTGTTTCCCCCCAAAACATTCTGCACACCCCCCCCCCCCACACACACACACACCTTCCCCCTCCTCCCCCAACCCTCTCAACACTGTTATTCATGCTAAAATATGGATGAATAACGGCGTCTGGGCAGATTTTATGTGCATTTTTTATTTGCCTACGTGGGCCAAAAAAACAACAAGAAAGGAAGCGAGAAGAAATGGACGATGCCTGAAAATGAGTTTTAAATCCCGGCTTTGACCTGCGCTGCACTGCACGACTCTGTTATTCTTCAACCTGGCTGCTTTATTGACTCCGAGCCACTCGCCGCAGACAGTGAGTCCAGTTGAACAGAGTCTGGAACAATGTTCTCTGGCTCCTGTCCTCACTTGCGGTTTGAGAACGGCAGGATCTTTGCAGGGCCAGTTTTCAATATTTGAAAGGTCCAGTATCATACAAAATGTTCGTTTTTATGTTTAAAACTCTTGTCCCTGTCGTGTTGCTCAGCGAGATAAGATCGGTCCTTTTTTCTCAAAGGCCCTGTTTGCACTTGGTCATTTCATGCGTTTTTCGTATTCCGATCGGCAAAAATCACACGAAGTAACCAATAAGTGCAAACAGTCCAAATCCGTTTTGTCATCCGAATACTAATAATAATAATAATAGTATTCGCTTCGCATAAAATTGCATTCGTCACGGACGTGCGAACAGAATGCGAGCTCAGTCCACATTAAGGACCGCCTACTCCGCTCACCTCTCCCATGTACGTACTTGGTCGGCGCCCCACCTCCCGCCGTCGTCATTATAAAGTTACAAACAAGAAGCGAAAACAAATCATTTTTGTTAGACTCTTTTATTGGGATGCTAATAAATTTTTGTCCGCATTAGCGTATTTTGTCAGTGGAGCAGCGGTCGCAGTTTCCCCACATATGAGATTAAATGTGCGACGTTGCATCCGAAAATTTGCCAGCCACTGTTGATCCGAAAAAGAAGTCATCGCCACTCTGTCCCACCAGTCGTTACTCCTCGTTCGGATCCATACGAGATGCAGAGTGACTTGATATAGTCCGCAAACAGGAAGTTGATTCTTATTCGTCTTCAGGTGAAACTAGCCGTAGTTTTTGCGCTTTACTGCCCCTAGTGGTTAAAAATGCACTAATGCGATCACAAGTGGCACGCTCGAGACGCATGTTAATGCCATGTGCGAACAGATGCTTCAAGATGCATACTTGTGACACGATCCCCCAAAACAGTTACAAGTGGCCAAGTGCAAACGGGGCCAAAGTGTACAATGAAACAGAACATCATCCCCCCGTGACATCACAAAGGGCAAATCACCGCTCGTGGGTTAGTGACCACGCGACTTGCAAGGTGCAAGGCTCCACCCTGTTTTCGTCCCCTTTCAAACTCGTAGAGGTCCAACAAACCATTAGTTTCAGGAGCAGGTTGCAAACAAAGGGCTAACTATGCTGTTTTTTTGAAGGGGTACAAGGTTGTCTTTTTTTCAGTGCAATTGTCAATGTGAGGCCGCTTGACTGTGTTCCAGGATGGAAAAAAAACTCTTAAAATGGACCGATGAAAGACCCTTTAAGATTTATTTCATATTTTAAGGCAAAACCAAAACTTCAGGGTTTTGGTTTAGTTGAAACTGGAAAGTCTTTTTAGTATGTGTGTGTAAAGCATGCAGGTAAAATACTGGTGGTTCCTTCCTAAATTAAAAAAAAAAATGAAAATACAAGCATGTATTTTCCCAGTGCACTGAAGCGGTTACTTGATTTTCCTGTTTTTTAAATTATACCATTATTAGTGTTATTACACCATTTCTCAGTTCCACATTCGCGCTCTCGTCTCCTTCCTGCCTGGCCGTGTGCGTGGGCGAAACCCGCGCAATCCGCCGCTCCTTTTTTCTTTTCGTAGCTCTGAGCCCAGAGTCTCTTCAACCAATTAGCTCAGACGGCAGCGCGAGCCGGAGGAGGGCATGTAAAAAAGATTTGCGGCTTTGTGAGCCAAATCCTCCCGCGCATCTTATCCTCGCCCCCCCCCATCCCCTCTCCCTTCCCATCCCTACCTCCCCTCCCATCCTTTCCCCCCTCCCTTCCCTCAGGGCGCTGGCCACCGTTTAGCAAAGCCAAAGCCTCGTGCTGGGGGACGGCGGCCAGTCCGAGGCGCCGCGGTGGGACGACGGCCGGCTGAGGGAAACTGGGCCAGAAAGTTCAAAGTGGGCCGAGAGGGATGGGATGCCGTGGGAGCGCCGGCCGGCTGTGCACATCACACAATGTCTGATTTCAACACAGTGAGAAGAAATAAACAACTCTTTCAGAAAATGTGGTGAAATCCAGATTTTTAGCCTTCGCCTTTGTTTTTTTGTTGTTTTTTTTTTTATTTAATTCTGTCTATTGTTCCTTCCTGTTGGTCCCTTCAGGGAGGTTGTGCTGCTGCACTTGGTGATGAAGTCGTTATTATTGACCTGCAAGCAAATTAACCCACAACCAAAACTGCAATCATTAAAGACACAGATTTTTGTATAAATATCTCATGGCTGCAACTCAAACTTCTCATCCATCCAGCTTCACTTCACTCCTGCACTCAGGGTCCCGGGGGTCCTGGGGAGCCTCTCCCAGCTTTCATCAGGCAGGGTCACTTTTATACTATTATATAATATTAAATCAAATATTGAAGACAGGTGGAGCAGCGTTGCACAATAATCAAAAACAGAAAAGAAAACCTTTTCAGATACACACACACACAAACAAACACACATTTAGCTCTCTGTTTACAGCCTAACGCTAAAACTGATGCTTCGTTGGACCCTCCAACTGTTCAGAAGGGGGCGTAAACCAGGTGGGCTCAGAGGGTGGAGCCAATACATGGCTGGGGGTGTGGTCACTCACCTGGAAGGGAGCTATCAGTTCCCTTTGTTACACCACAAATGGGTGATTTCAGTCGCATGCTTTGTCATACACTTACGTGCTAAGAATTAGAGCTTCTCTGACGATAAAAGATAAAGACATAATATTGCTAATGTTGTTAAAAAGTAAAGTGAATTCTGTGGGACCTTTTAAATAACAGCCGGTCCACCGTCTCAGCATAATGACACGTGTGCATATGCGCAAAGAAGATTTCACGTGTGCTTTTTGATTTTTACTTGTTGAAGCTTTTTTGTCACAAAGTGAAAGATCACGCGTTTGCAGCTGAGGAACGTCTCAGCCAGTCGAGTGCAGCAAAAACACAACATAAAACTACTGAAGCCGCAGACATTTTTGAATAAATCTAAAAGGCATCAAACCGCGGTCCGTTGATATGAACTGATTTATTTCATCCCAGTGACTTCGAACAGCTCAGCAGCAGCAGCAGCAGCAGCTCGGGGCAGCGAGGCCTTTTCGTCAGCCGTCCATAGAACGAGTTCTGACACTTCAAACAAAATGATGAGTATCAGTCCAATAAGTATCTCTCTCTCTCTCTCTCTCTCTCTCTCTCTCTCTCTCTATTGTTTATAAATGCATGAGCTGCTATGGAAGCTGCTCTATGTAACTGCACGCTGTGCTGTTTGATGGAGAGCATCGGAGTGCAGATCGATGGGCCCCTGAGCGCCGCAGCCGCGCTGTCGTTCCAGTGCTTCGATGAAAACATCGGTGCAATTTCAGCTGAAGACGCAGACACCGATATTTGCCACCACCACGGAGCCTCCGAGGCCACGCCACTCTCTGGAAAACTGCTCCTGCCGCAGGTCGCAGAGTTTCTGAGACATCAGCAGAGAAACAGCCGCAGAGTTTTGCTGTTTATCCCAGAAAGGTTCAAATGTGGTGCAGAAACAGCACCACTTTTTTTTTGTTATGTATAATTTCAAAAAAAACAAAAAAAAAACAAAACTGTTGGCTCAGGCAGAGGAAGTGGTTTGAGGGGGAGAAGAATCTTGTTTATGTCAAACCTCAGAGTCGCAAAACATCTTTTCTCTCTACTTCCGTTTATAGAAAATCAGCTCGTTCAAAGTTGGAACGAAGCAGGTGGAGTGTTGTTCTTGTTGTTGTTGTTGGTGGTGGTGGTGGTGGTGGTGTTGCTGTTGCTGCAAATGTGAGGCACAAAGAACGTCATGGCAGTCACTCTCCCTGTTTAGAGAAAAACAAGAAAACAAATTGCTTTGTTTTCGCATCCACATCTGGATGTGGAGGATCCACTCGGAGGGCGATCGCATAGGAGGAGGAGAGGCCCTTAGAATGGAAGAGAAAGACTTCAAAGTTCCTAAAAGGGCCTCAAGTGAGGATCTGCTCGTGGCCGATAAAGTTGTCCTGAATATTCATGAGGACGCAGCGCTAATTGAGGCTCCTCCCCCTGGTGCTTCGCCCCTTCTGTTTGCTGCTAAATATCCCGCGCGGGACGGCTGATCGCCGAGTCTTTTCCTGAAAGTCGTCATCGATCATCAGCGCTCGCCAACGAAGCCTTCGAATCGAGAGCGATTTCCTTGATTAACGACGCCTTGAAGGAACGCTGAGAAAGAGAGGAGCTCCTCCACTCTGGCGGTGACCTGCTGGTGGAACGTCTCATTGCATTCTGGCTGCGTTCGCCTCACAATTCAGCTGATTCATTTTATTCCACATTGGTATTCAATCGGTAAAAAAAAATCTGGCTGGATATATTTTCCTTTCGAAAGGTCTGAGGCAGAAGATGGAAGTTTGATTTCCTTTCACAAGAGTCAATGCACATATTCAATTTGGCCACAATAACATGGAAATTGTGGAGAAAAAATAACAATAAAAAAAAAAAGCCGGTAAAGAGAAGCTGGGAGGTGAAGGAGCCGCAGGTGGCAAAGTTGACCTTCTGAAGCAGAAAGAATTCAATACGGCTTATGGATAAGATGATTCAAGTGCATCTCAGTGTTTTGGTCTCTTGGCTGTGCTTTTTTTTTTTTTCTCTGCAGGCAAAGTTTTGCAAAGATTCTTTGCTGCTCACCGTGAAACTTCGGCCGGCACTTCCAGATTAACCCCAGAACTCACAGAACTTGCAAAAGACACATAACAAATTGAGTGGAGGTGAAGGGGGGGAGGGGCACAGAAAGAGTCACCTGACATCAGAACTAGAACAGCATTTATTGATCCAACAAAATTTGGTGTGTTAGAAAACTCTTAAACTGTCCACAAGGTAACATTGAAAGACTGAAGGCCTTGTGTCACTGTGTTGTATTGATTACACACGTACTGTTGAATGTCAAGTGTGTTCAGTTAAGCCCATTACCATCTACATTGTATGGATCTGCATGCAGGCACAAGAGTTCAAGTTGTAGCGTAGCGCACACACATGGGCATTGTTCAATGTGATGAATGGCAGAATAAAAAGATAACCTCATGTCTAAAAAAAAAACATTTTTTTTTAATTTACAGAATACACATAAGAAGAGCAGGGAGTATTTGCAAATGTATACTTGGCTCCCACCTCATCATTTGCAGTGATTTATGTGCCGGTATTGCACTTGTAGAGACCATAGCGAAGAATTTGCAGACAGAATTTTTCTTTTGAGAATTTTTAAAATCATAATTGGCAGATGAAATTTGGAAGTATCTGCGAAATGCAGCTTCACACCAACAACTCTGAGCAGAAGTCGAGCCTCCAGAAGGAAAAAAGGCAAATATCAGGCCGGACTTGATGGAAAACTCTGAAGCTAAAGAACAGAAAACCTTTGTAAACAGTCAGACGACGGCGAGTTCAGCCGCTGCAGTTAAAATAAACCTGCCTACACATAAAAACACTCTTGGGATGACTCAACATGAGAGGGAAAAATAAAGTTATTTTTCCTGCAAAACTTTGCGGGTCCATTTTCAAATCAACATCTTCAAAACATATTTTCTTTCAAGTTCTGGGTTTCAGAAATGTGACGGACATCTACACAGCAATGCTACTTTCTGGCACATGATTAGAATGTTTTTTGTTTTTTCGTAAAATCCGGCTCGTGCTCTGCTCAGGCTTGTGCAGGAACTCCGGGTGACGAGGCAGATGGGTGCCACCATCGGAGGTCAGACAGCAGCATTATGAGCTGCATCTCTCTGGGGAGCCACTCAGCCTTACGGCGGCAGCCTAGGGCATTCGATTTGTAGGATATTATTTATTTATTTCCCCCCCTCCATCCCCCTAGCAACCGCTGGAGCAAATCACAATCTTCCTGACCCAAAAAACCTGAAGCCAGAGCAGCGGCCGCGATTCACCAGCCCACAAACACGTCTAACCAACTCAAAGCGAAGAGCCGGCGGCGGCCGTTCCAAATCAATCTCTGAGATGAATTGCCCGCGGAGATGTTATCAGATACGTGAAATTACCAGTTTTTGGAGCCATTCATTGTAATGGAAAATCCATCTGGTGCTAAGAGTAGCCGGGCGCCGCTCGTCGCTTTCTAACAAATTGGAGCGTAAATGGAACGGGTCAGCGCTAACTTGTGATGTGAGACGGAGGGGGGAAAAAAACAGGAACAAAATGCTGTCGGACCGACTCTTTTACATTCAGCCCTTGTAATTACATACGTTCAGTGCATGATGCTGCATAAAAGCATTACAGTGTTGCTGCTGCTGCTGCTGCTGCTGCTGGAACGGATACAAGATGATTTGAGGAGCAAAAAACTGAATCCTGTGGTTTAGCCGCAGGAAGTGACAGCACAGTTTCCTCTGAATGCACGCGGCCAAGTTTTCTTCCTTTTGCATTTTTTTGCTCTTCTTCCTCTCACTTAGAGAGAGAGAGAGAGAGAGTGTGTGTGTGTGTGTGTGTGTGTGTGTGTGTAAGGGTGGCTCACGGATTGCATGTCCTGCTGATATGTTCCCACTGTGAGCTTTAGACAAGAATAGGTGTGTGTGTGTGTGTGTGTGACAGACAGACAGAGAGAGAGAAGCAATATCAGTTCAGTGCCAGTCAGTCTATTAACGGTGTGGAGGGTCTCCGAGGTCGAGAAGAGGTGAGGTGGCGGCCGTGGCGGCTCATCTATTTACCGCCGTCTGCACGCCGTCTGCACTCGCAGCAAACCAAAAGCATCTACTGACCGGCGGCTGGCGAGCGGAATGCACGATAGCAGCTCCATGTGTAAAAATAATCCTGCTGGTTGGGGCAGGATTGCCAGATGCCAAACTACGAACAGTGAAGTTGTTGTTGGTTTGGTCTTCCACTGCTCTACCCCAGGGGGAGCTAACGTGCTAAGCTAAGCTTGCGGGGTCGCGCTGTGGCAGGCAGAGGCTTTAAAAACTCTTCAAACAGGTTTGTGCGACGGTGGGAGTTGGTTGCATGGCAGGAGAGTGTTGACCGCATCAAACTTGTCTAACCTCTCGCGGAAATTCAAATTCTGACCTCGGTCTTTAAAGGTCCTACGTTCCACCTGTCATTTTTTTTTTTTTTTTTTTTTCAGAAAATGTATTTTTCATGCAGCAGCACTGCGGTGGAAACTGTCTCACATGATTATTTACAACAGAAACTCTCACTGTCTCTGGTGGAGCAGCTTCACTCAGGACCCTCCGTGGTTCCTGAGAGCAGTGGAGTATTTAGTCCGCTGTTTACAGCCTCCTGCTATAAACGATGTCAAGTCAGACATAAAACAGGTTTCAGGGGGCAGAGCCAACAGCTGGATGAAGGCATGAAATCGGAAGAGGTACCAGGGAGAAGTGTCCTCTTGGCTCTTGGTGACATCACAGAGGGAAAATGACAGGAGCATTCGAAAAAGTGGAGCCAGCAGAAGAAGTAAAGGAAGGACTTTCACAGCCATGATACAGACAAAGATTATTATTCAAAGCAACTTGCGATCTTTAATGTTGTGCAGCACAACGGAAAATAATAAAGTCAGTGCCTGCAATACTATTATCATTATTATTGATATTATTTTCTTTATTTGCTACGTTGCCTCTTTTTTTTCTATCTTTTTTTTTTTTACAAAATCCTTTATTTTGAATCCAAAGTACATTAGAAAGACTTGAGGACTGGAACTTGAGGACCTTTTCTGTATTGGTCATGCTTGAACGTTATTTTAGTTATTCTATTTATATTCAGAATTATTCCCTTGCTGCTGCTCCAGAGAGGAACCGTGAGAAAGGCAGGGAGGCAAATTTCCAAACAGGGAACACCATGAGACAGATTCTGCTCCCAGTGTCCGTGCGTGTCTGAATCTCCCTGCGGCCACCAGAGGTGAAAAATGCTGTTTTCCGACTGTGTTTGGGTGTTTACTGGTTGTGGGTTTTTCAGCTAGTTCAAGGTTACAGCAGGGAGCAGGTGTTGCTGCAGCCCGAGGGTCTGCTGCTGCTGCTGCTGCTGCTGCTGCTGCTGCTGCTGCTGATGATGATGATGATGATGATGATGATGATGATGATGGTGATGATGATGCTGAGCCTCCAAGAAGAGTTCTCTGTTTGGATCACATGAGGTCTTATTAGATCCAACTGTTCGTCCTGGGAGAAATGTTACAGTGGGGTGAATACTGTGAAAAACACCAGACACCGTAGAAGGTAACATGAACTGTGGACCTCCTCGCAAGCCACTCTGAAATCTGTCAAGTGAAAGACCAGGTGTGTTTACAGTGGTGGAGATTTCAGATATTTTTGTTTGTTTGTTTGTTTGTTTGTGCGTTAGTTTGTTTGCTTTGCCTGCATCATTGTCTCCAGCCTGGTGTGATGCAGCCTTCTCTGTCACTCACTCGCCTTTCGGTTACACTTCATTAGACGCTTGGTGTCCGAAAGAAGAAGGCACATTTTTTTTTCTATTATCATTGTTATTATTATTTTTGTTATTGTTTGGATACGCACCAGGATTGTGACTAATTAGGCGCAGAGTCAAAACTCAGCTAGTTGATGATGCAGCTTTTGTCGCATCATTATTCCTTTTGTCCAAACTGTCATCATCATCATCATCATCATCATCATCATCATTGTCATCATCTCTTTCTTCATCGTTTGCTGGATGGAAATCCCGTAGTTTTCGATGTCCTTATTTTTTTTTTCACGAGCCAAAGGTCTCCCTGAGAACTGACCTGTTGGTGGACCTGCTGAAGGAGCTGCTGCTGCATCAGAGGTCCTGGAGAATTCTTCAGCTGGACTCGAGCCTGCAGCTTTCAGGCTTCGGCAAACTTTGAGGGTTAATGAGTCCAAAAAAAGGTGTTCAGCAAAAGAAAACTGTTTGACTCTCTTGCATCTGCCACAGACTCTGGATAAACAGCCGGGCCGCCGCTGGTATTTCAGCCCTGCCGGCAGCTACAGTGAGGGCTGTGTTCAACATCCTGCAGGATGAAGGAACCCTGGGGGGGCCACATCGTACGTCAAGTGTCTCCTCTCTGACTATTTTAAGCATTTTCCAACGTTGGCCGTAAATACGGCTAAATATAGGCCCCTCTAGAGCCCGGTGAACGGTGCTCCGAACAGTCCGGCCACTGTGCACTGAGGCTGCAGGAATTTCACATGCTGTAATATTGAGGGGGGGAAAAAACCGCCCCTCCGATGGAGGTAAACTCCAGATCAGCCCGTCACCAAGGTGAGGAGGGAGAACAGAGCGGAAAACCAAACCTGGGGAGAGCCTGTAAGGAGGGGGAGGAGCCGATGAGATGGAGGAGGAGCCTGTGAGGAGGGTGAGGGGCCTATGAGAAAGAGGAGGGGCCTCTGAGGAGGAGGCGGAGGACGAGGCACCTGTGAGCAACTCCACTTTCACATTTCATTGTGGTTGCCACCGTTTTGAGGTTTGTGTTGAATTTTTTTTGCCAGAAGCTTCGAATTGAAGAGACAAAATAAATAAAGGGACGTTTCAAACACGTCACACTTCACCTAAAGAGGTCAAACAGTCTTTGACACCCTTTGGCTTTTTCATGCTGTTCTTCCCAGAATTCAGAGCCAAGCTTTCTGCTGCACTTCAAAAAAAAATGTTTCTAAGTTGTCAAACTTAACGAGCTGCTCCTGCTGTATGTGTTTAAAAGAGGAAGGAAAGAAGGAAGGAAGGAAGGACCGTCTTGGCTGCAGATTTATCCTGCCTGATTTATCTGTGTTTGCGATGGTGGTGTTAGCTGTTATTCTTGTGTCGCGTATTTTAATGTGTTATTTTTTTGCCTGTTGCCTGCTGTCTGCCGGTCGTCTGTCACAAACCTGCTGCTGCTGCTGCTGCTGCTGCTGCTGCTGCTGCTGCTATGGCCCGTTGCCTTGAAAAAGAACTGACGTCTCACTAAGGGGAAGTAGAAAAATAATAACTGATGATAAATGACGGGCGACGCGGTGGCGCAGTGGTTAGCGCTGTCGCCTCACAGCAAGAAGGTTGTGGGTTCGATTCCAGGGCCCGGGCCTGGGACCTTTCTGTGTGGAGCTTGCATGTTCTCCCCGTGTCTGCGTGGATTCTCTCCGGGTTCTCCGGCTTCCTCCCACACTCCAAAAACATGCATGTGAGGTCAATTGAATATTCTAAATTGTCCGTAGGTGTGCATGTGAGTGTGAATGGTTGTTTGTCTCTATGTGGCCCTGCGATGAACTGGCGACTTGTCCAGGGTGTACCCTGCCTTCGCCCTAAGACAGCTGGGATAGGCTCCAGCAGACCCCCGTGACCCTGAATAGGAATAAGCGGGATGAATGAATGATAAATGACTTACTAAACAACATTTGAGGACACAGTTTCACTTTATATGTAATTTTATTTCATTTAAATAATATATTACTTATTTTATTGACATTCTTTCCTCTAATGAACAGCCCTCAAATACCAAAAGCCCTCCACTTGTCTTTTTCACAGATGCGCATGCTCAAATACACTGTTCTGGAAATCAGCCCTTTGTGATGTCATCGCGACCATTGATGTACTCATACTGACTGGGCCCCTCAGAGACTGCCTAGTTTTTTAATTTCCTTCCAAACATGTCAGAGATCGAATGAAGCGTTGCTTTTTTGTTGTTGTTGTTTTTATAGCAGGAGGCTGCAAACAGAGGGCTAAAAATTCTGCTTCCTGGAAATCTCCCCCAGCAGAATTTTCACACTACTGGTGTGAAGCTTCTCCACTGGAAGCGAGGAGGCAAAAATAAAAATCCCAGAAGCAGTCGAGCATGTGACCTTTAAATAATCTAAGATTTCACTGTTTGGTACATTATTTAAGACACACAAAAATAACATATCTTTTAAATAACCTGCCTGCTGTGAATTTTGCTAAGCTTATCCTCCACTTCTTCTTTTTTATTTATTTTTTTGCTCATTTACTGGGCCAACAGCATCCACAGGAGACGGCAAACAGTCGCACTCCAAATTTAGCCCCTTCAAAACTTTTGTGCACGCACAGCAAAGAAAGTCACACACAAACACACAAACACACATGCACAAAAAGAGACGGGCGCGCCTCCAATGGTGCCTCCTCATCCTCCGCCTGCTTGATGTTCCCTCCATGTGTTTACGTTAAAAAAGCCCAGGGAGATTTTTCCCAATGTGTAAAATCTCCCTCATCTTTTATTCAGGCGCTGGATTGTTGCGTGTTTTTCCCGCACTGTTGTTGCTGCCGTTGTGTTGGGTTACCCCCCCCCCCCCCCCGCGCCCCCAACCCGCACCCCCCTCCTCCCCATATTTCTCACCTCTCTCTTGTTTGTTGTTGTTTCTCACTTGAACAGAATAATGCATCACAACGTCGGCCATCATTAGGAAGAAGCTGCTCGGCCCCGGTGGGCTGTTTACAGCCCGGCAGCCTAACAACCTGCAGGCTGTGTGTGTGTGTGTGTGTGTGTGTGTGTGTGTGTGTGTGTGTGTGTGCTTGTGTGAGGATGTCAGCCTGTGGAAGTGGAGCTTGCCTTTACCTCCTACCTTTACAGGTGGGAGGGGCCTCCGCCTCATCACTGCTGCCCCCCTCCCTGCCGCTATTGACACAGGAAGTTCTTGCTGGCCACCCGTGATGACTCACACGCTGCTGAACTTTCCTCCATTCATCACTTCATGCCACCCACCCTCTCTCTCTCGTCCCTCCCCAGCAGCGCTTCTCATTTCCCCTGACCTACTTTTACGGCCGTACAACAAGAATTTGGGAACCATGACAGTTTTTTTTTTTGTTTGGTTTTTCTTTTGACCTCCATTGCTGCGGCTCCACGACTCCAACACATCACATGTGACTCGTACCTGAGGCATGTATGCAGGACGGCCGAGGCTTCCGGATGTCGCTGTGTGTTTTATTTTTCACTTTCCGAGTGAAAACAAACTGGGCTTTCATCGCCAGGGTGGAACAAGCAACCCATCATTGGACTCATATCATATCATAATTTAGCAGATTTAACATCAGGGATGCGTTCAAATTGTCGTCACATTGCTGCGTAAAATCCGTTTTTTCCGTCAGAAATCCCATTTACGGTTTATTGTCGATGCGTCTTTGTTGTACTTTTTGCTCATTGCAGTCTTCAGTGTATTTCAATTGTTCTTTCTTCAGTCTATTTAGTTTTGCTTGTCATCAGAGGAAAGTGAAACTTCACAGTTCCTTGTCGCTGAACTTGTCAAGGTGAGAGCGGCTGATCTCGACCGGCAGCCTCGAGCACCGCAAAACACAGAGGTATTCTGGGATATTAGGAGGGGCGGGGGGGGTGCAGAGAGGCTCATCACAGCGCAGCGAGAGATAATGAGAAAATGTACATCTTGCAAAGATCATTTAACACAAGGACGCAATTAAATAAATTTGTACAGTTTTTTCCACAGATTGCCTGAATGAATGACTGACTGATTCCCTGCAGCAATTTGCTCAAAAGCACTTAAGTCAGTCCCAGTGTTGAAACAGCAGCAGGTCGTCGGAGGTCAGCGGGCTCACATGATGATGATGATGATGATGATGATGATGATGATGATGATGATGATGATGAAGATGGCTATTACCTTCATAAACAATGTGTTTGAGGTGTTTTGGCCTAACATGCAATTTTCATATCCCGCAGCGGCTCAGCCACCTTTCTGCAGGGCAAAGTAAAAATAGAAGGAGAAAATAAATAAATAAATAAATCAAGAGGCAGAACTGCAGCATCGAGTCGCCTCAGACGTGCACAGCCTCGTCTGCGAGGCCTCGTTCTGCTCCTCTGTCTCGCCCACGGCGCCGCTAAATGACGCTCGGCGACTTGTGATTTGTTGCTTGACGATCGGCACTGTTTGTCTTCTTCTTTTTTTCCTTTTCATATATTGTTTTGCGGAACGTAATTAAACATCCCCAAGTCTCCAAGTACAGCTGAATAAATTAAATGTGCTTCAGCATTCAATTACAAACTCAATTAAATCTGGCACATTTTCCTTTTAAATCATGAGAGAGAGAGAGAGAGAGAGAGAGAGAGAGAGAGAGAGAGGAGACTCAACACGCACACACACAAATGCCCTTCTCCAGCTCGTCCTCATGTTTTTCACACTTCCTGGAGTTTTCTTGGACGTCTTTCACTCACTTCTTGGAGAGCCGTTCACACTTGGCACTTCGCTGAATACCCGACTTGATGTTCTTCAGAGTTTCCTGAATGAAGACAGAAACGTTGCACGCCCCCTCCCTTCGCCCCTCCCAATTTCTCCCCCAGCTCAGCTTTGTTCAGTAACAAAGTATCCTCTCCCTTGAAAGGCTGCTGGCGAGGACTTCATGTTGTCCCGTGACACCAGTGACACCAGCCCTGATTAACAGGATGATTTGATTTTCTTCTAGGACTTGATGAAGTGCTGTGGTTGCGGCCAGAATGAGGCAGTTTTATGCAGCAGGAATGATTATAGATCAGTTGTCTGATTGAAAATATTTTTGTTTATTTGCTGTAAGTGTCACACCTGCACTTGGCATGGGCTGATAAATTGTGATGCATAAACTTGTTGAACCTTGTTATGTGTGAGACATGAGAACCAGGTGCAGTGTTGGTGAAACTATCGCAGTGCAAGTAAATGCAACAATAGCTCCCGCAGAGCTAGTGAATATAACGCTAGCTACTGCAGTGCTAGTGAACGCAACGTTAGCTACTGCAGTGCTAGTGAACATCACGTTAGCTACTGCAGTGCTAGGGAATGTAACGTTAGTTACTGCAGTGCTAGTGAACGTAACGTTAGCTACCGCAGTGCTAGTGAACGTAACGTTAGCTATGCTAGTGAATGTAACCTTAGCTACCGCAGTGCTAGTGAATGTAATGTTAGCCACTGCAGTGCAAGTGAATCTAATGTTAGCTACCACAGTGCTAGTAAATTTATTGTTGACTACCGCAGTGCTACTGAATGTAACGTTAGCTAGTTAACACTCCCACTAAATGACTTAAAACAATAAAATTAGGTAATGAACGCATTAGTTTACGTTCCTTGATAAACATATTTTAAAAATAATATATATTTTTCATTATAGTTGTAATTATATAAACTATATTGTGGTTTTGAATATACAAACTGATGACTTTCCGTCTTCACTCATGTGAAGCAGTTATCCAGATTCAGGTGTGTTGATCAAAACCATGCTTCTCTTGAAGCATGCTAAATAACAAAGTGTTGTCACGGCAGGCATCATAATATTGACACTAGTGGGAGCCGCAAGAGCCACCAGGCGCAGACACACAGATGCAACACTAATGTTATTGTTGTTATTATTTTTTATCGGCCGCCTTGATCACTGCAAGGTGTTGGTGTGGGTCGGGGGAGGAGCGGAAAGGAATGATCGCTGTGAAAGGTGATTATTTGAAAAAGGAAGAGGAAGAGGAGGAGATAGTTGGAGAGAAGAGGAAAATAGTGAAGGAGACAGGGAGTCGACCGGCCTCTGAGAGATTCTCATCAGCTCTGGCAGCCAGACAGAAGCAGCGGCGCCCTGGTGGCCCATTGTCCATCTTCTACACGCAGGCTGACAAAGGCTGGTGCTGCTGCTGCTGCTCGGGGGCGGGGTTAGGAGTGGAGTGGTGGGGGGCAGGGTGAGGGTTGGGGAGAGGAGTTGGGGGGTCCCGCTGTGGTAAATGGATGTTGCACTGGAAATGCTGCTTCCTTTTCTTCCCTGCTTCACCTGACCAGAGCCTGTACTTTTTTCTCTCTGTCCCTTCTGGAACAAGACAAGATGAGGCGATAAGCATCGATTTCAACTGGAGTCACTGCCGGCCTGACAAGACAAGCGAAAGGCCGGCATTTGCATTTGTGAAAGATCTAAACTCCCTTCACGTCATCCTCTTCTACTTTGATGAAAAAGAGGAGTGGGGGGACAAGCTCGACGTTTCTCTCTCCTCTTCGGCTTCTTCGTGTTCGTTCCCTCGATGATGGACGCTGCGACGCACCAGTCCTCAAACTCTCTGCTGACCTGCAGGCTGGGCGGGGTGTGCGCGTGGGTGGGGTATGTGTGTGGTTGGGTGGGGTGGGGTGGGAGGTACAGAGGGGGTTGTCAGGACAGATCGCACGGCCTGTTATCCAGCTGCAGGTTTTTGCTTCAGAGCTGGCAACCGCTGAATTGACCATTAGCGGATTGACAACCGCAAGCAAGGCCATTTCGGTGAGGTCATTTCTCTCTCTCTCTCTCTCTCTCTCTCTCTCTCTCTCTCTCTCCTGGAAGGCAGCTGAGACTCGCTGAGACTGGAGGCAGCAGCCTGCTGGTGAAACAATAGCGACTCTGTCTCCTTGGCTTTTCCTGCGCAGCCACCGTGACGTCGGAGGGCCAATTTACACCGTTGTGAAATGGCCTGTGTGAGTTCTCTTTAATGTGTTTGTGCCGCACCGGTCGGTGGAAATGCTGCTATTTTCTTTCTGTCTTTTTTTTTATAAGGTGAAATGTTGGTTTGTTTTTTAGCCGCAATGTATCAGAAGAGGGAGAAAAACAGATTTAGCAGAAGAGATTTTTGAGGATTTAGGCCCTGACCCGCAGAGAATGGAGGAGCGCAGTGGTAAATGATGGCACTTTTTGCCACTTAAGCGTCGTATCTACAAAGGCCAAAACGGCCAGAAATGCAGCACCTGTTGAGTCAGGAGTGCAAATTGGTCCTCGTGAAAAAAGAGAAAAAAGTAAATGAATACACGTGTAGTTGGTTGTGTGGCCAGAACGATCCCGACAGCGTGGTGGACCTTTCTATCATTTCCATTCCTCTGGCGCTGCTGCCAGGCGATATGATGCCTCCGTCTCACTGCGACCGCTGTCGTGATCAAAAGGCTGTCAGGGCGCGTCAGTCCTGTATATTTTGTTATGTATTTAACAGTCACCGCCACACTCATCATCATCATCGTCATCAAATATATTTCTATATCTAGTATCATTCACACCTCGTCAGTTGGCCGCCGGTGTTTACGTCTGTCAAACTCTGTGCGAAAGTAAGTAAGAGCATAGTCTTTGTAGATATTTACATGTTTCTAATGAGGCATATTTGCATAGAAGAGACACTTTGTGCCAAAATGATCATTTGAAATATATTCAGATGAGTCTGGCACAGCCTTGCTGCCGCTACCTGCACCTCGTTGCATTTTCTGCTGCTTTTTATCTTTACATGCGGTCTTTGCATAAGACGCAGTTATTTTTTTTTGGTTCCATTCGCACAAGTTTTCTGCCACACAATGGCTGTGTGGACCTGGATTTAGTATTTTAGGTGACTTTTGGATAAATAAAAACTAAATGTGTCTTACACAGAGCAGCAGGATGTTGTGGGGGAGGCGGGTGCGTCGCTAATAATTGCCCCCTTGGAGACACAACGCGCCAAAGTGTTTGTCCAAAGTCAGTTAAAGGAAGAGAAAATTACACGACTTAAGTGTTTCAGCAGAATTCTGTGTCTGCGGCGGATCCGTGACCATTCGTTGTCCCATTGGAACCACCTCTGTTGTCGTGCATCAGTGTTGCCCCCCCCCCTCCTCCCAGGCTGCTGCTGCTGTATGTTTGGTCCAGGACGCCTGGTAATAAGCAGCTATTGATCACCTGTCTCCCCACTGACGTGCTTTGATTCATCTTGTTCTTCCATCCTGGTGTGTCGGATGAACTGCTGCGGACTGACGAGCGCTTCCACTTGGAGACTTTTTTTCTTTTCTTTTTTGAAGCAAAACCAAGGAGCACGAACCTTGATTTTTTTAAAAAAAGCCATCCATTCCACAACAGATGTCCCTGGTGTTTGAGCCCCTCAGAGTGCAGCCTGACCTTTCTCCCTCTCTGATTGGCCGTCCTCTGCCCGGAGCATCCAAGCGTCCGAGCAGGTTAATGTTTTTCCTTTCTGGCCTGCACACGCTCGGAGCGACAGCGAAGCCCGGCTTCAGAGCCGCGTCAGCACTTGGCAGCCGTCGCTATCGCTAATTGCAGCATCTGTCACAGCGGAGGGGGGGAGGGGAAGGAGGACGGAGAGCCGTTCCAGGTACAGAAACCCAAATGTCAAGGCTGATTTTTATCAAGAGCTGTCAGGAAACTAGCGCGGCTCCACAGCAGAGAGACCGCCCACCTGCTTCCACACTCTCACTGTCAGCCACCAGATTTAGCTTCCACCTCACATTTCTTCTGGACTCGGAAATCTCACTCTCAACATACTGTTTTGCTTTTGTTTGTGATCTGCAAACGAGCTGCAAGCGGCAAAGCTCAGAGAATTTACTCTGAAACTCTCCCGCCTAAACACATCACCAAAGACACTGTGTGTTGTCTCCCAGCGATGTTTCAAAATGACGCTGTGAATTACTGCGATCGACTCATCAGGGTTTTTTTTAGTTGCCGATGCCGATTCTTGAGAGAATATTGAGGGCAGACAGGCCAACGTTACAGCCAGGTGCAGTGCTGTTACCTTAGCTACGGCAAATATATTGTTAGTGACAGTGAATGCAACATTAGCTCCCACTGAATTCTATAGAACAACAGATCTTCTTCTTCTTCTCTTCCCTCTGCGTTGAGCCGACCAGACGAACCAGTTTTTTCCAGCGCTGGCGGTCTTGTGCCAGCTGCTCTGCATCCTCCATAGCAACTCTGTTGTTGGACGCCGAGCTCGTGGCCGTCTTCAGCCTGCGGGCCTCGGGTCAAACTGGAGAATGGTTCCCGTTGGATGGTCAGGAGGAAGGCGGAGGACGTGACCTAACCAGCAGGGTTCGACATTGCGCAGCCAAGCAAGATGCTCCGGGCTGCCGCGTGCGGGCTCTAAGCACTTTGTTGGAAACCGCTGGGGCCACCTGATGTTCTCAATGGTTCTGAGAGCCCTGCTATCAAAGTCATCTATTCTTGTGGCCAGGGTCTTGCTTAAGGGCCATGCTTCTGTGCCATAAAGCAGGATGGAGAGGGGAGCCATAGTGGTTTCCAAAGAGACTGCAGCGCTGATGCTGCCAGGGCTCTTCTGCGGGTTAACTCTGATTTTAGGTCCCCGTTGTCTGTCACTCTATGGACCCCAGATACACAAAGTTCTTGACAGGCTCTTGCCGTTTCCTAATAGCTTCGACGGATTTGTCCATTGACCCTGCTGAGGTCTTACAGCTAACCGCCAAGGTGCGTTTTTTTAAATTCCAATTTGCACGACGACAAAGGATTGGACGAGTCGGAGTCGGAGGTCGAGTCACGCGTTCACGGTTGCCTCTCCCTGCCCCGACAGTTTCCTGCTGCTGTAATTATGAGTCTTGACAGAGAAGAACGGAAGCGGCTGTTCGGCCAGTGTGAGGCGGTGACTCCGGCTGCAGTAATTGCCTCTTAGACCTTCTGTCTCTTCGACTCTTGTCAAAAAGAAAGTCCCTGTAAATCACGGGAATAATATTGACCTGCTCGGATAAATCTTTCTCCAGCCGAATGCACTTACATGCTGTCTTCACATGCAAATATTGAAACCTCGGATGTGTGTAGCATTCTGTGGGAACCCGCTTTAAGCTCCTGGCTTGTTGTTTGGGATTCCCTGATTTGATCAATTTCACAGAGTTTCAAAACAATCCATCACATCAATTGTTTTTCTGTGGTTGGATGCAGGGGGAATAAATTCTCGAGGAACAGAAACAGACAACTATCAGGTTGTTAACTTGAGCAGTGAGTCTTCAGCAGAAACAGTTTAATTTAATAGTTTTATTTCTGACCTACTTCACGATGGGATTTTTAGTTTTTAGTTTTATTTTTTTAACGGAAAAAAATACTTGATGTCCGACAGATTTAGAAGACTTAGAGAGAACCATGTGTAAAATCCAAGTTAAAATCTACTTGATCCTACTTACAACTTAAAATCCAGGACAAGGTCAATAATGGTTATCGCATATCGCCACTCCAGGGACCCCAAGAAAACAACTAGTTGTTTGTTAAAGACGCATCAATTAACGTACAAAAAGAGATAGTCCACTGGGTGGTGCTAAGTCCTTACTCCAGAGTGGGAGGAGCCAGTACAACAACAGGTGCAATCAGTAACAATAACAAATTTTTCTTCCTTTCTTATTCCATAAATTGTTGATTTTATTTCTTTCTTTCTTTTTCATTTTTCTTCTCTACAGCACTGTATGTTGCTGTAATTATGTAAATTAAAGGCTTTATATTCTGTTCTAAATTAATTACCAATGAACCATATACCAATATTCTCATAATATTTTGACTTGCATGCTGTGATAATATCTTCTGTTTGTCTTTCTTGCTCAACTCTCAGTATGATCTAGTTGGAAAATGCCGTAAAACTGTCATTTTCCGAGGAGTCACTCTCCAACCACCGCTGCGTCTTCCCCAAGAACACCAAAACCCAAAACACCACAGCTCTGTCATTATACCATCAAGGATTTATGTTTTCAGGGTGACATTTTCATTAAGGTTTGCATAACACCAACGGGGAAAAAACCCATCCGAGTGGCGGCCTCAGTGTGACTCCCTTAAAAAAGAAAATTGGCCGTCCCGTATGTTTTTCTCTGGTCAGCAGGTCACAGTGTTTCCATGCAGACCTTTCACAGCTCTCATTACGAGCGGCGGGCGGCCCAATCATAAATACTCTGGATTTCACGAGGTGGTGCTGGGGAAAAATGTCAAGGGTGCGCTTGTTTGGTTCCTCGGCTGGTAAGCAAACAGGCAGCGCGAGGGGGCCGCTGAAAGGCAGGATTATTGCAGTGTCAACACTTTTTGGAGAGATGGATGTATGCTGTGAAAATATGGCAAAGTAGAAGCTAATCACGGCCATCACGCCGCGGTAAACAAAAAGGTCAGTGATTCCCAGCAAGGCGCGTTGTTGTAACCACCGGCAGAAGAGGCCTGGGGGGCGCCGACGAGGCATGTTTCAAGAATAAATACATTGAATTCTTTGCTTCACACATCAAGAAGTTTGAATCACCAGGCTGTTTTATATACTGTTTTTATATATGACACAAAACAGCTTCAGTGTATGTATGTGTATATGTGTGTATGTATGCGCAAGGCTAAATGCGAATAATAACAACTGGGCTGCCGGAAACTTCTCCTTGGAGGCTCGTTTCATATAAAGACCAGTAGGGTCTTTACGTACAGTACGTCCTGTCCCATGACCTCTTCCTCCTCCTCTTGGTCTTCCTGGTCCAACTCTTTCTCCACCACCTTCTCCACCTTCACTTTCTCCTCCACCTCATCTTCCTCCACCACCTCCTCCACTTCCTTCTCTCCCTCTTCTTCCCCCTCCTCCTCCTTCTTCTCCTCCTCTTCCTCCTCCACCTTCTCCATCTCCTTCTCTTCCTCTTGATCTCCCTCCCCCTGTTCTTCCTTCTCCTCATCCTCCTCCTCTTCCTCCTCCACCTCCTCCTCCTTCCTCTAGTTCTGGTTCCTGTACTCCACCACCTCCTACTCCTCTTACTCCTCCTATTCCTACTACCCCTACTGCTCCTCTTGGTCTCCCTCCTCCTGGTCCTCCTCTTGCTGCTTCCCCTCCTTCTCCTCCTCCTCCTCCACTTCCTTCACCTCCTCCTCCACCTCATACACTTCCTTCTCCTACTCCACCACCTCATACACCTCCTAATCCTCCTACTCCTCCTCCTCTTGGTTTGCCTCCTCTTGGTCTGCCTCCTCCTGGTTCTTCTCCTCCTCCTCCTCCTCCTCCTCCACTGGGCCTTCACAGCCTCCAAACTGCCAGCAGGTGCGACACTGTGGCACAGACAGGTACGATGCCCAGGGGACGGCTTTGAGTTTCCCCAGTGGAAGGAATCTTCTAACACACCAGTCACTGGCTCTGTCAGCAGCGTTGTGAAGGACTCTTGTGGATCAAACCTCAGAAGAACGTCTTTGAGTCCTTTCCAAAGCCTGAAGTGGGAGCTGAAGAGTCGGAGGCAGCAACTGTAACGATGGACTTTTTGTTGGCGCGACCATGTGATTGTGTTCATCAGTGTTTTGAGGGTTGGATGATACAGAAGCGGTGCAGCGAATAAAATTTTGATGTGGATGGAGCATTGCGGATTTATGAGGCCAGAGGAAGCAGCGGTGAGGTCGGCCTGACTGCATCCTCGACCCTCGGAGTCGTCTTGCTGTGTGTTTACACGTGCTCCCCACCGACATCCCACCCGTGTACCCGTGTGGTGGTGGGGGGGCTTTGCGCTCTTCTAGACAAAATAACGCATTGCTTTCAATTAAAGGCATCGCTCCGCTTGCCTTTTCTGTCTGCCGCAGGATGTTTGCTGCTCACTTTACATCCCACACGATGGAGAAAATACTGGGTTTGAACCCACCGCACGGAAAACCTTTTTTCCCTATTTTCTAATTGCGCACACATGTCCCAGTGACATGCCAGAGCCGTTTGATTTCAAACCCACTCAAATAGAGCATGTCTAGCATCACAAAGTAAGGAGAGGTCTGGAAAATAAACATCAGAGTAAAGGAAGACAAGACAAAGATGCAAAACAAGGTCGTTATTATTATTACGATCATTATTATTATTATAGTCATTAAGCAGAAAAAAAAGCACAGACTTGACTAAAGGAGCCACACTTTTATGCTGCCTCTTGTCGGAAGGGCGCCCCCTCTCTGTTGCCCACGTACCATCTCACATCCACATCAAGGTAACTCGTCTTTTTTGCCGCAATGAAACCTGACAGACCTCATCACTAATTAAGTAGCTGAGACAACAAAGAGCAGCGACCCACCGCTGATGTAGCTCCCCTGATGGCCTCCAGAGGGAGAAGTTGACACAAACCGCTGGAGTTTGAAAGCGACACTTGGTGCCCCCCGAGCAGGGGGCACCGCCGAGCCACGCTGCGAGCTGTCATGATTTATCCTGCCTGACACTGAGAGCTTCTGTGGCAGCCTGCCCGGCTCCGCCTCCCAGACCTTCTTCATCTGTTTTTTTTTACTGCATGCGTCAGATGATGAGTTGCCAGTCTGCTGGCGAAGAATCCTTCAACCTGCAAGGAAACAAACTGTGTGGAATCGATCATCTCCTCTGGGGACGAGCAGAGAGCACCTCCTCCTCCTTCTCCCTTCCTTCCTGTTGCCTCCCCCCCTCAGTCTCACCCATGAACTCAGTAAACACTGCGCCTTTGTCTGCAGCTGCTGTGGTCAGTCTGTCGCGCAGTAAAGGCCCGTCAGGCTGTGTTTGGCCCCACTCTGTTCAATGTTTCACTGCTCTGTCTGCTTGACAAGAAGGTGAGACACAAGGACAGCGAGGGGGGGAAAAGTTAGTTAAAGCCATGCGGGTGACTGGTGGATTTATGTTTCCTTCCATATTTCACAATCTGGCTGTTTTGGTTCCCAAACATGAGACTTGAAAACCTTCTGCTGGTGTTGATCATCCATCCATCCATTTTCAACTTCCACTTCCTGAGCTCAGGGTCACGGGGGTCTGCTGGAGCCTATCCCAGCTGTCATAGGGCGAAGGCAGGGTGACACCCTGGACAACTCACCAGTTCATCACAGGGCAGGTGTCAATTATTGCAAAAATGAAATTTAAGGGGACATTAATTCTCGAGTCCTATGTCCAGGGTAAAATATAAAGATCTAGAGTGGTTAGAACATGGCCACATGGGTATTTTCAACAGTAATAGTTTCCCCTTTATATAGCCAATAGGTGGCAAACCATTTAAGTTGGAGTGTTGGCAGACACCCCTCTGAATGCTACATCGATACTCAGTTGACCTGCAGAAAACTTTCCGGATATTGCACCTCCCAGTTTCTCTGTTTGAACTACTTCTGATCTCACTCTGAGGATTCTTTATTTTAAAAAAATGAGAGAAAGAGAGGGAGAGAGAGATTTGTGACAGAAGATTGATGTGATGCTACGCCCTAATGGCAGAAGGCAATGTTCCCAGCTGCCCAAGACAGAATTATGTATTTAGTAATTAAAGTAGATTTTTCCAGTGGTGAGTGGGAGGGATGAGCAGCAGGTAGACTGTCCTCCTACGGCCGGGCTGCAGCCACTGCTGGGCCTCTGACACTCACAGTGAGCCACACAGGAACATCAGCGTCAGCCTTTCTCACTGTGATTTGTGTCTTGCACAGCCGCAGCAGTTTGACTTGCAAATAAATATTTCTCAAGTGACATACAAGAAGCCTAATAATGCAGGTTATTTTTAAACTTCTAGTTATTTAATGTAGCTTTGCTTTTGATAAAACTTACTGCAATTTGTTTGCAGTGGAATAACATGAAATTGCTTAAATAAAACAAAAAATCTGTCAAATTTCATATTTTTAATTAAAAAAAAAATACTAATTGCATGTCGACTTTATTTTCACCTTTCTGTTCTACGATAACAGATTCTGAACCTGGAACTGACCTAATCCTTCTTTTTCTGAGTTCAGCCTTTGACACAATTTCTCACAGTATCCTCATCCTCTCCATCAGATCAACCTTTATCAGTCCTAAATTTAACTCTGGTGTTCCCCAAGGTTCTGTTCTGAGCCTCCTCCTCTTCCTCTGGGTCACTTCCTTTCTAAGTTTAACCGCTATGCAAATGACATCTGGCTCTACTTTTCTGCCAAATATTACTCCCTCCTACCTCCAAACTCTGGAGGTATAAAACTGAAATATTACTCACTGGAACCAAGTCCACCTGAACCAGATCCAGTTTTTCGACCATTGATCCCCCTCCTCCGCCCCTCCCTGTTTGAACGGCCTGGGTATCTCATCCTCGATTGCACTCTGTCTTTTCATACACACATCAATAATGTTACCTGGTCCACTTACGTTCATCCACGCAACATTAATCATCTCCTCGCGTCCCTCTCCCCAAACACAGCTGCTGTCCTCATTCCCTCCCTGCTTTCCTCCTGTGTCATTGATTCTTGTCACTCACTCCTCTTCCACTCAAAATCCTTTCATAAACTTCAGCACAGAACGCCGGAGCTTCCAGAACCGCGACCACTCGCTGCGCCACACCTGTTCTTCCGGTTCGTAGACACATCGATTTTTAAGATTCTGCTTCTTGCTTTCAAAGTCGACCACAACTTTGCTTTGCTTCCCCAGACGTGACTGAACTCTTTCACCCTATTGAACGCGTCCACCCCACTGTCTCTTCCTCTTGCCTGTATACCCGCTTTTGGATCTGAGCAACAAGCCTTCAGCCACTCCAACCCCCCCTCAGGCATCAACAATTTTGATTGTGGATGTGATGGCCTAAAAATGACTGGACCGAGCGTCTAAATTTGCCAAGATCGCCTGAGATCTGCGGGGTATTGGGGGGTTGGGTGGGGGGGGCGTCCTTCCAAAGACCTTGCCTGTTTGATCAATATATATCTCCTGTGGCGCAAAGTGGAAGAGGCATGAGGAAGTGAGGGGGGAGGGGTCAGTGTGCTCGCCACATCTTTAAGGATTATGCGTCGTTTGCCCTTTAAGATGCATGTGTTCTGTCAGTGCACTCAGACGTCATAAACTTAATGCGCAGCATCCATTAATGCCAGAGGCTGACAGGCAGATCATTTTCAGATTTATCAGTCAGCAGCCGACCAGAAGAGCAAAGGCGTGTCCTTTTCCCCAAGCCGTCCTCTTACCTTCCATACTCTACCATATGTTTTTTTCTTTTTTTTCTTTTTTTAATTTATTCACCCATTAAAGCGAGGCTCACCTGAATTTAATTCCAGGCACAGTTCTCCTGATTGCATCTTCACCGAGTTCCACAATCTCAACTCGTCATTATGCCGCGGGATGAATGGAAATGGGCCGGCTCAAAAAGAGACAAAAAGGGGCACGAGCAGAGGATGGGCAGGCGGACAGATAGCAAATTAAAGTAGAGTGCATTAGGAGGCAGGGAGAAAATAGGAAGGGAGAGACAAAAGAGTCGAGGAACAAAGAGTGGGAATGAGATTGCGCTCTCCCAGACTGGATGAGACCCTCTTGACCTTCCTGGTGTGAGGAAATTTCTGTGAAAACGCACATCAGTCTTTGAAGCCAGCCCTTGCACTTCACGCTTGAAAAGAGCAGGCCGACTGGCTGGCAGCAGGGGAAAAGAGGAGCAAGTGAAAGTGTGGGGGAGGAGGGGTTGCTCGCTTCTGCAGCAGCATCTTCAGGTTTGGCAGAGTCCGACTGGAGCCTGGAATTCTGTTTTCCCACATCCTTGCCGAACCCGGCGGCCTGCCACATCTCTGCAAAACCTGGGCCCCGGACAGTGCTGTTTGTGCGCCCTTGTTGTGGATAAGGAGGAGGGGGGGCGTAAAAGCGCGGCCAGGACTAAAGGACATGGCTGAGAGTCACCTGGCCAGGTGCCTCGTTCCCTCCTGCCTGGACACATTCCAGTCATATTTCACAGACAAACTCCGCTCTTCTCACTCCTCCTCTATAGAGTCAAAGCACGGCTGCCTGCTTGTACTGCCCTCTTTAGTGACTCATAGCAGAACTATATGTGTGTGTGTGTGTGTGTGTGTGTGTGTGTGTGTGCGCGCGCGCGCGCGTGCGCAGTGTTCATTTCCAGTCTGATCTGACGTTTCACCTATTGTCATGATTCATCAAAACCACGAGCCTAAAATTGATTATTGGTTGGCGGGTGGAAGTAGTAATGTGATCGTTTGCCAGCTGCTGACTGTAATTAATTACAGCTTTCACGTCTACACACAAAGGGGACCCGGAATTCACTCAGCACAAAGCCCCGGAATGGGACTTGGCTGCTGGAGGGAGCCATTAAAAGTGTGACGCATTAAACTAATTAAAAGTGGATTTTTATTGATCCTTAACAGCTCGCAACGAGTCTCTTCGTGCATCTGCTTAAAGACGAAACACTGGCTGTTGGTCACCTCCTTATCCCCCGGTGTGTGTGTGTGTGTGTGTGTGTGTGTGTGTGTGTGTGTGTGTGTGTGTGTGTGTGTGTGTGTGTGTGACACAAATATTTTGCTTAACGTGTTTCTTTTGCTGTGTTTTTCTGGTTCCAAACCCCGGTTAAGCCAGAAATATCACGTGACAAACTGCGTTCTGAGATCTTGTTGTATTTCTTTTACAGAAGTTTTACGTTTTCAGGTGGACTTTAAAATTTGCTTAATTAACTTCGGTTCTGGCTCTAGTTGTTGTTCAAACCCTGGCTGTAGTCAGTGTGTTTTAGTGAGGCCACAGCGCCATCTGCTGGTAGACTATTGTGAACCGTCCGAGCGGTCCACCTGCAGGGCTCCTGCAGAAACGTGACGCGTCACGTTTGACTCGAATCGAAATTCTGTTTGGGATATAAACACTGCAGTTGCTTTAACTCGAGTTACTTTATGTAACTAAAAAACATACATGTTATAGATAACATACTTTATCATTTACTTTAACTGTAGCCCTTTAGAAAGTTATGCATTGAACCTTCAACGGCCCATATTTTAATTTTCAGAACTCTATATTTCATTCCTGACATCAGGAGAGCCTTAATTGTTTCAAACAATTAAAAAAAAAAAAAAACTTTTAAGAAAACAACATATTTAGCCCACTGTTGTCCATGTTTGGAAGGGGATGAAAACAAAGCAGCCTAAAAGGGCACGGCCTTGACAATAATCTGGGAGTGGCATGAGTGCCCTTTGTGACATCACACAAAAAAATTCCATAACTGTGTAACATAGGAAGGGCACAGTTTCTGCAAAATGGACCTCAGCAAAGAAGTAGACATTTCATTGATTCAAACAAAGACGCCAGATGTCGAACTGCGTTTTATTGTATATGAAGAACACCAGCTCAAACCCACGTAACTGCTTTGGTGAACTAACACCATTAGACAGAGTTCATATTGTTTTGAATTGCGTGCTGTATTAATGACATGTGCAATGTGCAGACAGAGTAAATAGTTTTAAACAAACCAGCCTGAATCAGCGACAGTCCTCAAACCTGAAGCAATAAATTAATAAAACAATTTATAGATTTCAAATAGCCACACAGTAATTATTTTTAAACACTAACAAATAAGTATAACATATGTCAAGTTAAAACGTAAGTGTTTTTCCCCTAACAAGTGACCATTTTTGGATCTGAACATAAAATGCAAAAAACAATTTCAAACTTTTGCAGAACACGTTAAAATCTTGAAACTCTCACAAGATTATTTTCAATTGTCCACTACAAAAACTTCAGCGGCTTTAACTCTACTGATCAAAAAAGGGTCACAGCAAAGTTTTTGTAACATTAGGCTGCTTGAATCAGCACCAAAAACCAGCTTTTCAGTAAAATCATTCATTGAAGACAGCATCTGGATTGTAACTCGCTCCTGTGAAGACCACTTAAAATAAGAGGAATGTTTCCCTCTTATATTGCACTCTTTCCAAAAGAATCATTCACGGCATCATCAGTTTTCGCCAAGTCAAATCAGCATCATTTTCAAAATTAAAACTCATACATTAATGGAAATATTTTTTTAAAAAAAAAAAAAAAAAAAAAACAAGGTGTTTTGACCAGTTTCCACTTTTGCAAAGGAGGCTTTTCAGACTGGCTGCCAGGTCGTGCAAGGCCGTGGTCGTTTAAAAGGACAGGATGGTTCTCTGGATGATGTCGGTGCACTCGCGAATCTCGTCCTCTTTGATGATGAGGGGAGGGGCCAGGCGAATGATGTCACCGTGGGTGGGCTTGGCCAGCAGTCCGTTGTCACGAAGGCGCAGGCAGACCTTCCAGGCGTCATAGTCTAGAGGTGGCAACCAAGCAGGGGAGGAATCTGTCATATCGCATCTTCACACTGGGAAACCATTGGAGAATTTAAACTGGGCGCCACTGCATTTTTTCAGCCTACCTTTGGTCTCCTTAATGACAATGGCGTTGAGGAGGCCTTTCCCTCTGACTGTCGTCACAATGTCTCGGGGCAGTTTTCTCAGCTCGCTTCGCAGCAGCTCTCCCATCCTCTCAGCGTTCTCCGCCAGCCTCTCCTCCTCCAGCACCTGTCACATCGTGAATAAGAGAGTTGACGGAATCAGTTGTAAGCTGTTGCACCGGGCCGGGAGAGACTGGTGTTGTTGTCGTTGCTGTAGGTGAAGGGTGGATGAACTGAGGGATGAAGGGAGAGACAAAGTGCAGTTTCAACACTGACCTCAAGGGCAGCGATCGCCACCTCGCAGGCGATGGGGTTCCCGCCGTAGGTGGAGCCGTGTTCCCCCGGCTTGATGGTCAGCATGATGTGGTCGTCGCACAGCACTGCAGACACCTGAGACCAAAGATGAAAATCTCTCACGTCAGTGGCAAAAGTCAACAGCAGAATCATTGCCAGGCTGACCCTCATTTGAAAGGCTCCGAGGCTTAAAGCTTCTTTATTAGTGTGTCTTATTGCAGACAGCAATTGCCTTGCATTCTCATATAACACTTGTTTTTCCTGTCAAGTATAAGGATCGAATTTGCCCCCCCGCCCCTCAGAACTGATCCCAATTCTTCTGCTCTGTCCTGAGACAAACTGTGCCAGGCCACTGCACTGATTGGTGCCTGTGTTTTAAATCCTAAATTTATTAGTTTGTTGTGCTGCAGCTCCCACACTTCCCATTTTGATAATACTGTCGCACCTTTAAAATTCTATGTTTTATTCTACACCGTCACTGTCTATACCTGCTCTTCGACACATATGCGGCTGACCTCTTGGCCAGGTCACACTGGCGGAAGAGATCCCGATGTCAACGTCTTTTATCTGGTTGAATAAAGGCTCAGTCAAATTCCTGCCCAGCGAGACTGAACGCGCTGGGTTTAATTAGGAGCGCGTCGCGGCGTCTACACGAGTGCTTACAGGATAAACTCCTCCCGAGAGAGCTTTGCCCAGAACCACCATGTCTGGATGGACTCCCTCGTGATCGACGGCCAGGCGGCGGCCCGTCCTGGCCAGTCCCGTCTGCACCTCGTCAGCGATCCACAGCACCTGCACGACACAGAGCAGCCGACATATTAGTCTTACCACAGCCAGGCATAAAGCTCGTCGCTCTAAAACTAAAAATACATTTAAGAATTCTGCCATCATAACAACAGACACATTGATTTGCTTTATGAAACAAGTCTGACTAGGCTATTGGAAAAATACCCAAACTAAACTTCCGTAATATTAGATAAAAATCATCTGACAAAACTGCATGTTAGAAAAAACAAAAAAACACTTCCTCCAAATCTTGCCTGGACTTAGAGCAAATGCTGCAACCACAGCTGTGCTTGCATCATACATCAAGCTCTTCTAAAGCGAGCCCGTTTGCATTCCGATACTTTTTACTTTCCAAAACTTTTCGAATCTCTCAAGGCCAAGCAGGCTCGACAGACCAGTTTGGAAACGTACATTGTATTTGGTGCAGAGCTCTCGGACTTTGGTCAGGTAGCCGTGGTCGGGCACCACCACTCCAGCCTCTCCTTGGATCGGCTCCACCATGAAAGCTGCAACGTTTGGGTCTTGAAGGGCTTTCTGCAGAAAACAAAGACGAGAAACTGAATTACTCAGTGCAAGCTACTGAAGCTGCTCACGACTCCTCACCGTTGGCACAGAGGCCGAAGGGCAAGTCCATTTACATGCTTAAACACAGGCTGTCATGATGCAAATGTGTGAGTGAAGGCAACTTCTTCCAACATCTCGGCCCTCCATTCGCAGTGTGTGAACACTGTACCTCCAATGATGGGATGTCATTGTACGGGACAATCTCAAAGCCGGGCATGTAGGGGCCGAAGCCTTCATAGCTGCTGGGGTCGGTGGAGCTGGAGATGGCAGCCATGGTGCGGCCCCAGAAGTTTCCATCTAAAAGGAAAAATCACAAAAGACGAATAAAAATGATAACTGTCACCATCTGGTGTGAGCCGTTAGTGTTGCCGAACTGTTCCTCAGTTACAGTGAGTGGTTTCACGGTCACTGGAAGACTCAACTCAAGACCTGTTTATATCTTTTCCAGCACAACACTAGATCATGTGAAAAAGTAAACATATTGCAAAAAACGTAAGTAAGTAAACAGATAACTACTTGCCTGCAAAAACGATCTTTGCCTGGTTTTTGGGGACCCCCTTCACGGTGTAAGCCCACTTGCGAGCCAGCTTGCAAGCAGTCTCGCCACCTTCAACACCTATGTGGGCGACCAAAGAACTCAGTGTCAGGATTCAGCTCATCGATGTTTCCGTACCGTCACCAGAGTAACGGTAGCAGAACAGCAGCAACTTACCTGTGTTCATAGGTAAAACTTTGTTGTAGCCAAACATGTTGGTGATGAACTCCTCGTAGGCGCCCAACTTGTCGTTGTAAAAGGCCCTGGAGGTCAGGGTGAGCCTGGCGGCCTGCGCCTGCAGCGCAGCCACGATCTTGGGGTGACAGTGGCCCTGGTTGACGGCGCTGTAAGCGCTCAGGAAGTCGTAGTAGCGTTTGCCCTCGACGTCCCACACGTAAATTCCTGAGGGGTGATAAACCGGAAAATTCTTGAATAGTGTCAAAGAGCAGCGTGGCTGATCTGCGAGAGATGGTGGAGCACCAGCAGTACCTTGGCCTCTCTCCAGCGCCACCGGCAGGGGGTGGTAGTTGTGCGCGCCGTACTTCTCCTCGCGGGCGTAGATCTCCTCCGGCGTTAGCTGGCCCTCAATGAGGCGCTTGGAGGCGACGGTGGAACCCAGGCGTCGGCCTGCACTTCCGCTGTAGCCCACCAGGGGGCCGGCGCGGCTCAGCGTGCGGCTGAGTTGGTGGACGATGCCGTTCATGCTGAGAAGACTGTGGCTGACACCAAACAGAGTGCTAGGCTTACAAAACTGAAACTCATTTTGCCAACTGTAATTTTTTTGGCGGTAGCTTTTGTCGTTGTCTTTTTAATAGTAGCTGCGTACAAACAAAGTACAATTAAGACTTGCAGGTGTTTCCATTGAATGGTGTGAAGAGCATAAGGCGCAATTCTCATGCTGCTTGTTTTATGAGAATTGCGTTTGCTTTTGTTTGTTTAAGTTTGTTTGCTGTCAAACTTGTAGTGAACTGGTCACGTAACCACATACATCACGTCCGCTGATGCGCAAATGTGAAAAAAGTCTTTCCATTACACTTTTGCGATGTACCTCTATATCGATACATCTGATAAACCACCTCATGACAGCGTCAAAACCCTTTAGCGATATTGAAGAGGTTTATCCAAGTTTCGGCGTTTCCATTACCAGTTTTATTATTGCGATATTTAGGTTTGGCTGCTTGATTTTTTTTTTTTTTGAAAAAAAAATCAAGCAGCCAAACGCGCTCATGTCCTGCTCTTTCTACTCCTTCTACTACACCTTCTAATTCCACCTCCGACTTCTGTCCGTCCAGAATCTGAAGGTGCCAATTCTTCACCCATTAACCTTCTAGTATCTATCCCACTCCACCTGTTGCTGAGTTCCAACCAGGTGTTGGTATACGTGTACAGCTCCTGCAGTTCCTCTCATGCTCACTGCTGTCGGTAATACGCCACCACAGAGCTGCAGCTTTGCGGGGTATGCTGAACCACGCTTTGCTTTCAAATTCTACACAATAGAGGAAAAGATCCGTGCCAGATGGGAAGAGGGGGGCCACAAAAGGCTTAAAACCACAGCAACAGCACAACTGAACTGTGACCAAACCAGTTTTTCCATTTCAGCCAGACTGTCCAAATGATTTACATAAGATTTCCACGCCACTTTATGGCGTCGCTTTGGGAATATTTCAACTTTAACAGAGAGCTGATGGTGACGATGGCCAGTTCCAGCTCTTATGTTCACAAACCTCCAGCAGCCGAGGCCGGCAACACCTGTCACGCACTGGCATAGAGCAACTCGGCTGAAGCGACCCTTCACCTGAATGTCATTAAAATCAAATTAAGAAATAGATTAAACAGCAAACATGACAAAGCTTTTAATAACCGGGTTTGTAAATGAACAACAGTTGGGACACACACAGACACACACGACCCAACTATGATGGCTGCAGGTAATCGATAACCTATGCGCTGTGAATAAATACACTCGGCAAACATTTGGCACCTGGAAGAGATTATGTCACTGTGTACCGCGCAGACGTCTTGTGTCTACATGTGAGCTGGTGGTGCTGAGCGGTGATAGGCCGGCGGGGAGCTGCCTCCCTCCTGGCAACTCCCCCCCTGCCGGGCCACGCACCGACCAAAATAATTCGCTTATACCGGCCGTGTTGTTTACGGCAAGCGTTTGACGCGTGTCACATCAAAGCACGTCATTATACTAAAAAAAAAAAAAAAAAAAATAAAGAAAAATCACTTCAACCGCTGTGGCGTAACCGCCCACGTCGACAGTGTGCTAGTTTCACTGCACAGTGCGTGAACGGATTATTAATGTAAAGCTACTAGGCCAAACAACACTGGACGTCGGCTAGCTGGTTAGCGAGCCAAACATTCTCACACGCGCGCGCGTACGCACACACCAGACACATACACACACTCTGCGGTGTGCGCGACACGACGTAAAGGAAAAGTCATTGTGTTACCTGAGCGAGACAGGACGAAGCCTCTGGGAGTGCGGGCAATGCTTGTAGTGGGGTGGAAATGTACACCGTCCGCGCGCCGCTTTATTGCTAGTGCGCGGTGACGTCACTCACCACGCCCCCATGTTGCAACGTTTCCTTTCCATTGCGAGACGTCTGTGCCTTTAGACAGCCTGGAACGTCATCTGAACGTCACGATTGTCTGCCACAGACCCAAACAGAACATTTATTTATTCATTTATTCATTTATTCATTTATTCATTTATTTATTTTTAATCAAGGGAAAACATTGCGGGTGTAAGTCACAACTAAATGATAGGATGGCTTAAAAAAGAATAAGCATTATAAATATTTTTTTAGATACATTAATATTACCTCCTCGTATGTACCCGTGTTATTCCGCGCTTGCCGTAACGCCACGCTGCAATTTTAAATATTAAAAAAAAAAAATTAAAGGAGCGTGGCATTTACGCGCATGCGCACCGGATTTGACAGTTCCGCCATGGCTGATGCGAGCTGGCCGGGCTGTGCGAGGAGTTTGAAAGGTGTCGTACTGGACCTGTGCGGCGTGCTGTATGACAGCGGGGAGGGCGGCGGCTCGGCCATCTCCGGCTCGGTGGAGGCTTTGAAAAAGTGAGTGAGTGAGTGAGTGACGTGTTGTGCAGTGGAACTAAACTTTCTCATGTCGGTCGAGTTTGCACAGTCTTGTCAGTGCACGTCGGCTGCGTCTTCAGTTGTTGCCAAGTGTCTCCCGCTGCTGTCAACTCATCCAGTGCTGCTTCGACAGGCTCAAGGCCTCCGACCTGCAGCTGCGCTTCTGCACCAACGAGAGCCAGGCGGCCAGGGAGGCGTTCGTGGCCAAGCTCCAGAGGCTGGGCTTCGACATCACCGTGCCGGAGGTCTTCTCCCCGGCGCCCGCAGCCGTGGCTGCTCTTAAAGAGAGGGGTCTGCGGCCTCACCTGCTGGTGTACGACGGTAATACTTGTCACATTTTCCAGACTTTGCTCTTCTGTCAAAATCAGTGAGCCTTTAAGACACCGTTGTCTTGTGAATTATTGTTCAAGGTCTCATATTATACGAAATGTATTCTGCTTATTTTTCATCAAACAGTATTCTGCGTCTCTAGTCTTGTCAGTGAACTATCCAGAATTAAGAATAAGTTGATCCTTTACTTCCTTTGCATGCAAAAAACACAGAAATTTGTGATTTGTGATGTCATAAAGGGTACTTGAACAGTTGCGATAGTCACTGATACACTAGAGTAATATCCAGAACACTTAAAGATACATTTTTATGTCACCAACTTGGACCACAGTGGAAGTCCATTCATCTTCTTCTCCAGAGTTTGATGTATGCAAGGATTTCTAGATGCATCTCCACTAAACAAGGACTCGTTTCCCTCCTCTGCCCCCTGCAGGACTTCTCCCAGAGTTTGACGGTGTGGACAAGGCCGACCCCAACTGTGTGGTTATTGGAGATGCGGCTGAAAAGTTCTCCTATCAGAACCTGAATGAGGCATTCAGGGTCCTTACAGGCCTGGAGAAACCGGTGCTTTTCTCTCTAGGCCAGGGGTACGAGCCTGTTGAAACAAATCAACAACACTCAGTGACACAGTGTGAAATATATATAATGCATTTTTTTAGAAAATGTGAATTGTTGTGATGTATATGTCTCTCTCTTTATAGGAGATACTACAAGGAGATGGATGGTTTGAAACTTGATGTCGGGGTTTACATGAAGGCTCTGGAGGTACATTAGGCAGCTCAGTGCTGATTTAGAAGGAGACCGTAAAAGTCTATCTTTGTTTCAATGCCGACCAGTTCTTCTATTACAGTACGCCTGCGACGTGAAAGCTGAAGTTTTTGGAAAACCATCCCCGCTGTTCTTCCAGAGCGCTCTGAACGACATGGGCCTTCAGCCGCAGGAGGTAGGTCACGACTAAAACATCCAATTAGTACAAAATAAAAGTCAGTGTTCTGATATCCAAATCCAAGTGGATGTACTTTACTCCGGATATGACGGATCAGACTAAGTTGTTTGATTTTACTCGGTTCTGTTTTGACCTTTGTGAAAACTAAACATTGCAACAGTCATGTAAAAATGCACTGGCTGGTCCCCAGTATTTCACCAACTGCAGATCTAATGAGATTTTCACACATTTACAGGTTTTACAGACAAAGATTACAAAATAACCTGCAAGTGGCAGTTTTGATGCATTTACTTACTATTGACCCCTTGAGTTGGTGCCCTGTACTAGCAAGGCTTACCTAATAGATTGGACCGTCAGTGTGGACCTTGGTCATGACCTCTTTGAGGAAATATCCAGCACACAAGGTAGAAAAAACAAAACAAAAAGAGGTTGTTTTTTTTTCTTTTCTTTTTGCGGGTGTACAATTTAGTGTCATGTAGGGTAGATATAGATAAATAGAAAAATATAAATATCAATTTATCTCATGTGTAATGTTAATGGTTGTACTGGGAGGAAGAATCTTGCAGAAAAAACGGCTGCTTCACCGTCAATCTGCCATTTTTCTCCCAGCGACATTCAGTCTGGTGAAGACCTAACTGAAGAGAATTCCTCACCAAACCATAATGACAGCCACATTCTGGGACAGTTGAAACTGTAGCTGCACATCATGGTTGTAAAGCCTTTTACCGCTTCAAAAAAAAGTTAATGTCTTCTCTTGCGTAATAGAACCTGAACCTGCCTCGGCTCACACATTTGTGTGAGTTGTGAAAGAAAATGCACCTGCTGGATTTCAGAGAAATTCCCGCGGCTGACCGCCGTCCTCTGAATGTTCTGAGCAAATTCACTGGAGGCGTGTCTGACTGAGTCGAGTTGGCATGATCGCAGCTGTTAGGAAGCAGCAGTTTGTAGGTCGGCTATACAGAGAGAGTCTCACGTTATACAAAAAGTGAATATTCCTCCATAAAATGTAATTAGAATATTCAATTTTAGCGAATTTTAAAAATGGCATCGAAAAGGTCAATTGTGATTGTGATTCATTTAATTGTGATAAATTTAATTATGACATAAATTCAACGACAACCCCTTCATGGAACAAAGAAAACACTTGTAAGAAAAATATCGATCTTTCGTACTTTCATTGCACTTTAATGTTGAAACTGCTTTCACAAAAATACAGCCAGGCAGGAGGCCTGGAGGAGGAGCCAAGACTAGATTTAGATTTACAACATGGAGTTAGCCAGTGTGAAGTAATTTGAAGCAGAGGACAGGGTGAGATGGAGGCAGGCCATTGGCTCTGGCGACCTTACACTGCCAAATAATTTCAAAAGCTGTTGTGCTTCTTCCTCACTTGGACGAAGAGCAGGAAGCTGCTTTAAAACGGATTCATTTGTCGTCTCTGTGTCGGGATCTTCCTTGCGCAGAGCTCCTGCTTCCTTTCACTAATTGCCTTATCGTGCATTTAACACTGATCTGCGAGTGCTTCACAAGTGTCAGTGGTCTCCTGCAGTCATTGTTGCCGTGTCTCCCAGAGCGTCTATATATTTGAATTTGACACTTGGCTTTCTGGGAACCCAGAGGTCACTTCAGTCCAACACTCTGTTTTCCAAGGCAGAATCTCCATAATTAGAAAACCTTCATGAGCCTCCCTCTAACTTTCTTTTCTTGGCTGAAAAAGTGTAACTATAATTGAAATTATACGCTTAAAATGCATGTGTGTTTCACATATTAAACTCTAAACAAGTTCTAAATAAGGTAAGAAGAAGAGCAGTGAGCACGAGGTGAAGCCTGGCAAGATGATACTAATTCTGACTTTTGCCCTGGTCTCCTCCCCTGCAGGTGCTGATGATCGGAGACGACCTGGTGAATGATGTGGGTGGAGCTCAGCGCTGCGGAATCAAAGGTGTGCAAGTCAGGACGGGCAAATACAGGTTGGTAACATCCCAGAGTCACAGGGTTCGACCAACAGATTAGAGTAAATATTAACATTTTACTAAGTTGATTTATCTATTATAATAAATTAGATTATTAAAAGAAAATTATAAATTAAGTGGAAGTAGTGGAATAAGTGGCTGCGTGGAAGTACTGCAAAGTGAAGGGGAAAATTGCAAAGTCAACATGTTTGAATTTCAATACCGAGTGGCGGCCACAAGAAACATGTTTTCAGAGACAGGCCGCGGGCCACTTTCATCAGTTGGCGGGTTGCATTTGGCCCACGGGCCATGCCGTGGAAATGCCTGTTTTAAATGAACTGATATAAAAAATAAATATATTCAACTATTGGTCAGGAGGGGGCGCCCTCTCACCATAATAACATTTTTCCGGGAGGCCAGTTTTTCCTTTTACCCCACATTTCTTGAACTGGTGATTTCTCATCTTATTATACTGACGGTTCAAAGTCAAATAGTTTCAACCTCTATTTCTCACCCTGGCCTCTCGACAAGCAACTTTACAAAGTGTGATTGAAAAAAAAAAAAAAAGTAAAACATCAGATCTCCAAAAAACAGAAAATACAGCCCTCTGTTTGCTGCTGTTGTTTAAATGTGATGCTCGACTGGATCTTCTGCATATTTGGAAGGTGACAAAAAAAAGAGAGGGCGGAGCCAACACCTGGCGAGGGTGTTGGCTCTAACCTGGGAGAGGTCTTGTCAAAGGCCCTTTGTGACATCACCGTGGACTTATTTCCAGAACTGTGCTTTTTAGCGCACACGATGCAAGGTGTAGCATGGGACTAAAGCATCTAATCGAATTTATAATTTCAATCCACATGTATTTATAATGTTGAGATCTAATTGCATTATTACGCCTTGCTTCTCAGTATCTGCCTGCGTTGCTTCTGTTTATTTGGCCCTGACTGTGGCGGAAGTAAAAAAAAACAAAAAAACACACAAGTGACTGTGAAAGAGTTCGTGCACTGCCACTGACCGGCGTGTCAGCTCGCGGGTCATGTGACCGCAGAGCGTTGAGTAATCTGCCTCAGCATCAGTCAGCTTTAATCCTGCACTCAGAGCTCCACTCATGTCAAACCTGATGTCCAACTCTCCGCATTGCATTGCATTGCATTGTGTGTGTGTCTCTGTGTGTGTGTGTGTGTTATCGAGTACATCTCGGCAGCAGACACACACACACACACACACACACACACACACCACCACAGGAGAAACTTTGTCCCTCTGCTGCTGCTCACGTAGCGCTCAGTGTTCTCTGCAGAAGGAAATTAAGCCACTTGTTAAAATAAATGGGATGCTTCCTGCCCGGGAACCTGCTGTATGTGTGTGTGTGTGTGTGTGTGTGTGTGTGTGTGTGTGTGTGTGTGTGTGTGTGTGCGTGTGTATGATTAGTCTTGTGTCGCATGACATTTTGTAGTGAGTGGAAACAAGTTTTGCATGCTACATTGTGCAAATGTGCAGCTATCGCAGCAGATTATTACATAAGCGGTTGAACGACGTTGCCTCTGCGGTTTTGTCGAGCGGTGTTGGTGTCGAAGGTTGAAGTGATGTGGTCGGGTGATGCTCAGCCGGCCGTAGGAGGGCAGGAGGTGTCGGTGTGAACTGGAAAGATCAGAGATCGGATGAGCGGCGGATGAGCGGAAGATGAAAACCTGGTGAAACCTGGTGAAACATGGCTTCATAGCGCCAGTGGCTTCCCCAAGAAACTGGCAAAAATGATTTAAGAATCGGTCAGAAAAATGTGGCAGCACGCGCACTTGAAAGGCAGCTTAAGAACAAAAACAAACAAAAGAGAGGCGCTGTGCTGCTGTGAAGCAGCTGTGGGGTTTGGTGACAGGAAGCCACAACTTGTTGCCTCCAGTTCGACTTCAGACAGTCAGTCAGTCAGTCAGTCAGCTGCGTGAGGTTTCATGTACGCTGCAGCCGAGCAGGCGTGCGGCTGAACCCGGGGCTTTTTGCCGAGAGCAGACGAGTCAGATCTGGAAACCCAAAAAAAAAAACACACGCACATCTGTTTCCACGTCAACCAGATGCTGCGCAGACTCGCAGTTCTGCAGGAGAGACGGCTTCAATACCTCAGGACGACACGACGGGAAGAGAGGGAAGATACAAATCACATCAAGTCTAATCATTTCACCTTGATTCTCACAAGGCTTTACACACACACACACACACACACACACACACACACACACTGCCTCAGATCTGTTGGCCTTTAACAGGGATCATCTTCTCTTCGGTCTCCAGTTGAGACGATTGAAGATGAAACAGCGGCTGCTTAAAGTCCACCGCCCGTCCGTCTCTCTGTCCGTCCACCTTTTCTTTTCCGTGCTCTGTCCCCACTTTGCGTCGTCAGGAGCAAAACCATCCAGTTGGTCATCACATGGTGCTGCAGCGTGAAGGCATTATAAGAACCAAACTATGAATCAAAGAAAGGCGACTAACCTGGAAGAAACACAAAAAGTCCAAAATCTCTTGAATTTACCTCGTCATTCTGGGGCCCATGGAGCGCAGTGGAGTAGTGTCACTTCCCATCATGCCTCTGTAACTCAGGAGATGCATCATAAGCATCATAAGCCAATCAGAACAAGCCAGGATAAGGCGGGGCTATTAGAGCTGCCAATCAGCCGAATGTGCCCATCTCAGAAATGTGGGCGGAGCAAGATGACCTGGAGTGAGTGACCATTCAGACTGCACATGCATGTAGAACAAACAGGTTTAAAGAGCCAGTTTTGGAAGTAAGAGCGAGATGCTGCTGCTGCTGCTAATCAGCCACGTAGCAGAAATGAGCCTGTGAGCGGCCTGTAGCGTGACTGCGCTAGTCAAAGCACCGCTGGACTCAGCTGGAAGGTGTTTCTAATTTACAAAAAAATTAAAGAGCAAAGGAAATGGCATCCAAATTCCTAGTCAGGTTCTGATTAGAAGTCACACGGAAACACGTTTTTGTGCACAAATCAAACCATGGAGCTGCGTCGTGTTCAAGTTGAAGGGGCGGAGGTCCACCCGTCTTTATTCCAGACTCCACTGGAGCAGCCTGGCTCGGGATCAGAAATTCCCTGAAGACTTCCAAATAAACGGCACGTTTAGCCCTCTGTTGACAGCCTGCTGTTAAAAGTTGACACTTCATGGAGAGGGGTGAGGAAAAAACAAGGCGCTCTGAGTGGGCGACGCTAACACCTGGCTGGCACGAGAGATGAGGGTGAATCTTTGAGTACCCCTTATGACATCACATGGGGCAGATTAGCAGAACAGATTGTTTCGAGGCATTTTGTGGAAGGTGGAGCAATGAAAGATATCAAAGATGGACTTTTTTAGATGATTTTTTTCCACTTTTGGCTCATTCACCAAGATGACTGAGACATAAATGGAGTGAAAATTTCATTCTTTTTTATTTATTTATTGGCCGACACGTCCACCCGGTCTGAGGCCAAATACAGTCGTGTCTGCCGTCCTCACTCTTGGAAGGCCTTCCTGAAGAGTCTTTTTTTCTCCTCCTCCTCCTCCTGTCCCTCCCCTTCCTCCTCCTCCTCTTCCTCGGCAGTCTGTGGCCTCCTCTTGTTTTTCCTTCTCTTATCTTCAAGACGCTCTTTGAAAGCAGCCTCTCATCGTGCTGCTCCTTCACGCTCTATTTGAGAACCAGTTTCATTGCTACTTCAAGACGGTGCATTTAGCTTGTGAACCTCCCGGGCCTCAGCGCGCACGTCCCTGTGACGATTAAAAAAAATAAAAAGCAGCGGAATCTCGTGCTTCCGAGTGAGCGGTCGGCACCGGGAGATGACATTTAGAGCGACGAGTCTTCCGGGAAAGAAGGCCTGACGGGCGTCTCGAGCGAGGAACCCTCGTCCTGCAATGCGGCGTGCAAAAACTCTCCCCGTGGCTGATGTTGGGAAATGTGTTTTCCAAGCAGGCAGAGCCAGATTAAACATCTCCAGAGAGTCCCGGGTGATAGTCCCACATGATAGCAACTGTAAACTGTGTTTCCACAAACCCCACCCAGGTCGCGCTCCCTGTGTCTGCAGCCATCGCTGAGGGACGCCAGCAGGAAGCGAGCGTCGCAGGGGAGATTGGAGCTGTGCAAAATAACCTCTCCTTCTCCTTTTTTCTCCTGTTTTTGTTCCATGACTGGGTTGCACAGCTGCTGCAAGGCGGTCCAAATGTAACTTTATTTAACTCTGTCCTCTGTACTAGCATTAGCGTGATTGTTTGGCAAGAAGAACAATAGATTCTCAGCCAGCTGACTCAGCTTCAAGAAATGGAGATAGACAGAGGAACTTCTTTATTTTACTTTCTTCGCATTTTTCCATTTATACAGATCATTTTCTTTAAATTCAGCCAACTACCGTTCTATCTTAGTTTAATTCATCTCAGCATTTAACCCCAGTTCTAGCGTCTCTTCACTGGCTGCCTGTCAAACTAAGAGTTTATTTTAAAATGATATTGTTAACTTTTAAAGCTCTTCATGGTCTTGCTCCTAACTGCGTCACTGAGCTTTTAATTCCATACAAACCAGCTGGTAACATCGGGTCCTCAAACATGACTCTATTGGTTGTACCCAGCAGGCCCAGGCTGGTGACCAGGGGTGACCGGCCTTTTGCCATCTATGCTCCCAGTTTATGGATCGACCTCCCTAAGAACATCAAGTCTGCCAGCTCGCTAACTCATTTTAAATCTCTTTAAAATTGGTTAGAGAGCTATTGCACTGTACTGCTACTGTAAAAAATAAGAACACCACTTCAACTTCAGTTATGGACAAGTGCAAAATTTATTTTTAACATTTTGTCTCATGGAATGGGAATGAGGTAAAGTGCACACAAAGGAAACAGAAGTGCACTGATATAGACAGATTCAGTCCTGAGCCCTTTGCTAAACATGAGCAAAAACAAAAGCTGCACCCCCACAAGCATCCATTATTATTCACGCGCGTTTGGCGAAACCCAGCATTACGAAACCGATAACGATACCTACAGATATTACAAAAAAATGCTAATATCTGGCAGATACTATCGGACATTCCTAAATACAAATATTATTATTATTATTATTATTATTATCATCATCATCTTAGTTTATTGACATTCCACATCACGTATTCAAGCAATTACAGTCTATGTCTGGACGCTGATAGCTAACAGTAGCTTTCTAGCCAACGTTTACACTTGCTGATGTTAATGCTTCCTTCCAAGTAAAGTCCCACGTTTTTTTGCGCTCCTCACAGCGTTTGGTGGATGGTGTCCTTTGTTTCACCCAAATTTCAAGTTGTGAACTGTTTTTTGACACTGTGAACAGGACACTTCAGGGTTTTTTTCACAGCGTTTAATTACAGTTTGTCAGTATGACATACAGTATTAGTTGCCGTGCTGCAAACATGAAGTTCTCTCAGTTTTCTGTCACTGGTGTCGGCTTGAGGAGGTGTGATTTGCTAGTCTTCCGTCATGGTGCCTGCCAGCTTTACAGAGGACCGGGCTTGTATGACTTCTCTGCACTGTTTAACATGCGGCGGCGACAAGCAGGGTGTCGCCTTATTAGCGAGGACGTAGCGCTATATGCAAAAACCGCACACATGCTCGCCGGCGGCGCTGTGAGAGTATCAGACTGAGTGAACTAAAGTCCTCAGCAGATGGCCGGTATGCAAATATTCATAGTTATCACTCCAACTACTGCTTGTGTAATCAGGTCTTTTTAACCTGATGCTTAGATGACACGGGTGTGTGTGTGTGTGTGTGTGTGGAGGGGGTGGGGGCTCTAAGGGATGTGGTTTTTTAATGCCACTGTTCAGTCCTGCAATGTGACCTGTTGCATGGTGGCAGTGGAGCTGCTTGCTGCGGTTTGTGAGAGGAGGCGCAGAAAGAGCCTTACTAACCTTGAGACAGACTTTTTCTTTTTCTTCCCACGATGCCAGTTTAAAAAAAAACAAAGCAAAAACACCTTTGCAGATTTGCAGATTTGCTTTCTGAGTGGGTCGATATGCTAAATGCCTGCATGCACGGCAGAGTTCCGCGTTGTCAGCAGCCTACAAAGGCCAAAGTGACGGCAACAAGGCGGCGAGTGCGGCTGGCCGGCTGACTCGCCTGCGGTGAACTTGTGCAAAGAGAAGCTGCTGCTTGCAGAAGGAAGGAGCGTTGCACCGCCAGCAGACCAGCAGCCCCAGCAAGTGCACAGCAAGTGCAAAAAAAAGTAACAGAAACCCGCCTCTGGATTTGTGTGATAAGTGTCACTGCTTTGCACAAGAGCTTGTAGGGATGTTGGCTCTTCCTGTAAAACATCTAAAACCTCAAAACCATCCTCTGAACAGGAAACCTTCTATTAACTGATTAATGAAACACAGAAAATCAAGTTTAAAAAATAAAGTTTTGCCACAGCAGCAGCACATCTGCATTCTGGAATTCCCCAAAATGGCACATTTAGCCCAGTGTTTGCAGCCTGATACTTTAAGTCTGATGCTTTAGACCTTCCACGTGTCTGGAAGGGGGAAAATAACAAGGTGGTCTGAACGGGCAGAGCCAACACCTGACTGGGGGTGTTATGACTAACCTGGGAGAGGTATTGGTGACATCACAGAGGGTTGATTTCCATGAACTAAGTGTTTTTACTGCATACTTTGTGAAATTGAACAAGTTTAAGGGCTAATAAAGTGTTGTGTTGTAGTGTTGCGCTGTTTAGTTTGCGCCCTGCCGTGAACCTCGAGAGGAAGAAGGTTTGTGGCCGTCATGAACTTGAGCTCCGCCCTCTGAGGGGCGTGTCTCTCCCCCCCTCTCGCTCTCTCCCTCTCTCTCTCCCTCTCTTTCTTCTGGGTGCAGATTGTATTTCAGCGCTTCTTGTCGCTGGGAGAACGTGCAGCAGCTTTAGGTGGTCACCTGTCGGACTGGGAGCAATGACCTGAAATATTCATACGGTCAAAAAAAATGCCCTCTCATTTGTTAAATAAAGCATTCAGTAGCTGTGTTTCAATGACCCCTAGAATTGCGCAAAAACTAAATATGGCAATAAAAAACTGGTAATGGAAACACCTAAACATCGAAAAACCTCTCAAAAGGTTTTGAAGCTCTCATGAGGTGGTTTTTCAGACATATCGACAGAGAGGTGTATCGCAAAAGAGTCATGGAAACACTTTTTTTTCCGCATTTATACGTCAGCGGACGTGACGTACGACGAACATCGATATGCAGATTTATGGCAAAATGTTTTGTGCCTCCATCCTCCTCACAGTGGAGTCTCACGGGACGAGATTTTATGAGAATTACAGCTTATGCGCGTCACACCATTTGATGGAAACACCTGCCAATCACAATTTTAATTTGTCAAAATTTTTAGAAATATCCTTTTTTATTTTGCAGAAAACTGTAATGGAAAGGCAGCTATTGTCTTCTCGGAGGATTCTGTCTCTTAAATGGCGACGGACGCTCGTTTTTGGCAACGCTTTCCACAACTGTTTTACTTTTAGTTGTCGACGGGACGCTGTTCTTCCTCCTCGCAGTGTTGTCGCTCAGAGGGCGGAAAAACTTGAAGGCCTCATCTGTCTGCGTGTGATTCCACCGTATTAACCCTCTTTTAGCGCTGCCGCTGATCTTCTGTGTGCTTCCTCTTTGACAGTCAGCTGCGGAATATTTTCACGGCACAATGAAAAGAAAATACGTGTTGCATCAGGTTTCTATTTCCCGCCGTTGGAACTCCGTGAAATGTGGCTTTTGGCAGCTGCGTCTCTTTTCCTGCTCCCACCTTCTCCTCTCTCGCCCAGAGGTGGGCGGGTTTAAGACGTTGAAATTGTCAGAGCTGGATTTTGACGCTTTGAATGTATATCAGCTCTCGATACATTGTGTCTATGGGATTATCTTTTTTTTTTTTTTTTTAAAGATGCACATGCTGCAATTTCCCTTGTAATTTAATTAGCTGCGAGGACGCGGGAATGTGAAATTATTGTCGGGCTAATTCAATTTGGTCCGTTTTTATTTTGATTTTATTTTTTTCTACATTGACATTCAGCATTTCAAAGTGACCCAGAAACATTTGCACATGCACTGGAAAGCATAATACCGCGGCTGTTCCGACGACGTGGTGCGTGCACACTGCCAGATTTAGCTAATTAGGCTGTTTTGGCTCACGTTTCCTCAGACCATTAGAGAGCCTTACACAATATTTTGACACGGCGAAGACAAGAAGTGTGCAAGTAGGACACGCTGTGCTGATATTGCACCAATGTTTGGAGGAGTGGCGCTCTAAAAAGCACGTATTATAGTTCAAGGCTGTGTTTTAACCCTGCTAGATTGATGGAATTTATTGAAAGAGCAGCAGCTTGGCGTGAAATTTCCTTGTTTGTAGCCAGAAAAAAATATTTTGGGGGGAGATTTGCAAGATCAAATTGTTATATTATCATGCATAAAAAATGGGAATGAGGAAGAGGGTGAAGTGAAATAAACACCCACAGAAATCTACAAAACACATCTTGATTTTTGAGCTTCCTGCCGGGGAAACCCAGCCACTGGGTCCGAGCCGGTGCCACAGTCCGAAGTGCAGATTGAACCGGCCCTGTGCTGAGAGTCCGAGAGTCTGAGAGTCCCTCCGGCGCTCGTCACCCAAGAGTGACGGTCCGCTCCGCCTGCAGGCTCCTCTGCAGCACTGCCGCTTGTTGGAAGGCAATGAAATATCAATAATTAACTGCAGCTCTTGTCTCTTTATTGTTCTGTGAGAGTGGACTCCCACGGCCAAACAAAAGAGGCGACCGGGGCTGAGAGAGAAAGCTGCAGATGGCAGCCGCCAACGGCCGATGCCTCTTCAATACACAGACAGTCGTCCTCTCTGCCTTTTCAGTGGAGACCTGATGCCTCTCGGAGTGACTAAGCACCAGGTTGCAGGGCCAGGAGGAGGTCGGCTGCTGGTGGAGCCTGAGTCCAGGCTCAGGTGGAGCTTAGGTGGAGGCTGGCCGGTGGGCTCCACCGTTCTGGAAAAAATGAGAATCACTATTTTTTTTTTTCTTTTAAAGCAAATATATTCATTGCATTTATTGAAATATAACAGTGCTTCATGCAAGATTGGCACATCAACTCTGGCCGTCGACAGGAACAGTCATAACTGCAACATCTGACAATTAAACAACACAAAGATGAGCAGAGTACACAGAATTAGAATAAACAGTCCTTTTTTCTGCGGCCAACTGCTTAAAGATTCTTTGCACAAGTAGGTCAACATGTCGAGGCTTCAGTGAGTCTTTATAGCTACGTCAAAATGCTCGGTGGTGACTATTGAGGTGGTTGTATAAACTTGTACTGTTTCCTTGCTTCCTTCCTTGGTCATCCTCTATGAGACCGACAAGCTTCCACACCACGGACTGTGACCCCATTTTCAGTACGAGGACAGTGGGGCTTTATTTTGTTCTCGCCATGGGAACATTAGGAGTGCGTTTTTTTGGTTTGTCCCCCCCCCCAAATGAAAGAAATATGACTGAATCGTCCACATTTTGAAATGAGCTTGCTGTGAGTATGAATGGAGATTGCTGGATGAATGGTGCAGTTCCTCTCGCCTGCTTTCTCCTCTAATGGTTCTTCCACTGCTCTTGTATTTTCTTCTTGCTTTTTTTTCTTTTTCTTTTTTCTTTCTGCAAGTGGCTCTGCAGCACGGCCGACAGAAACCCTCATCATCAGTATTGGCGATAATATCACACTGGTTGCCAATGCGCAACACTTGTCAAATGTAGGCACATTTTAGAAATACATCCGAGATACCATCCGTGTCATTTCAGTAGCAGGAAGTGAAACCGATGCAGGATCATTTAAGACCTGGCCACATGAAAACATGACAAGGTCAGAAACCTTGAACAGTGGATGTGACAGTACTGTCAAAATCATATTAAAATACGATGATAAGGTTTATTTATAGAATATGGTTTGGGGGTAAGAACACTGCTGTTTCTCATTGATTTCACTATGACTAAACTTTTTAAAAATGTTTCAAAAGTGGTTGGTGTGTTAGTTCTCGTCTAGCAGTGTTTATTATTATTATTATATTATTATTGTGTATGACGTCCTCCCTCTGATTTCCTCACTTTTTTGAAGGTAAAATTTGTGAAACTTTGGTCTCGACGCAGCCTCCGTGTCTCATTAGAAACACCTTATATGGACGTCGTCGCATGTTTCCGCGACAACATTGTGACTTATTTTCCCACTGTGATGCAGAAACATTGACCTCAATGTTGCACCCCAACCGCTGACAACAGATTTGCACTGCTGCGTATCATATCGATTTGAAACCAAGGCTTTTTGGAAAGTAGCTTGTGGCCTTCGTTGCCTCCCACCACCAGGGGGAAACCAAGACACTCAAGCTTCATTTCGAGCTATTTCACGTCTTACAACTTTTTTTTTTTTTGGTTTTTGTTAGCACGCAAGGTTTTTTTTTGCAGCGACTGGCAACAGAAAAGAGCTATGTAGGTTAAGTTTGGCAGATGTTTCGCTCGACTCGCTTCTTGTCTACACGCGTTGCACACATCAAACGATCCAAATTGTGACGCGCTGGTCAGGTTTATAGTTCAGATGTTGCCAAATTTGCTTCTGGTGGTTTGGGAGGGAGATAAAGTTTCCATGAGGTTGCCGTCGGCAGCCCAGAAAGACCAGTTGTTTTTTGACCAGTGTTTAGCTTTGTTTTTTCCATAAAGCATAAAGAAATGTGGATGGGGGGTCGGGGTGTGGGGTTTCCCTCGTGCTGCAGCAACGGGAGTCCCCTTTGTGTCCTGCACCACTGGAAAGAACCGTTAATATGTGTGTGTGCATGTGTGTTTAAGCACTGAAGAGCCGTACAGCAGCTGTTGCACGATCATGACTCAACATTGCACAGTGCGGTGTTTTTGTTTTTTTCATTTTCCACTATAACACGACTGCTGCTGCTGCTGCTGCTGCTGGAGGGTGTGCAGGGCTTCAGCCTCGCGTCTGTTGCCATAAGGTTGCACGTAACGTGGTGGTTTCCCCAGCAGCTCAGCCGGCAGCGTGTGGAGCGGAGCGGAGCGCAGGAGTGGCTGCAGCTGTATTATCTCAGAGAGACGTGTCGCTGCCTCACCGCAGTTTTCTGTAAATATTAGGTCAAAGAGGAAAAAAGGCTGTGATAAAAACCAGCATAGGACGCCTCAACTGCCCCTCTCCCCCCGACCCCCTTTTCTTGGCTTTTTTTTTTTTTTTTCAGATCCTGCTCCACCATCATTCTCTCCTGTGGTCTTTCAGCCAAGAGGGTAGGATATATGTACATATACACATGCAGAGAGAGAGAGTTAGAAATCCTGTCTTGCCCTCAGGTCGAGGGCCCGTCAGTGCTTCATATCACCTCGGCTCTGCTTGACATAAAGGCCGCAGCTATCGCAGTTTCCTCCTCGGGGCTCCTGCTCACTGCTCACTGCTCACGCAGCCTCGTGAGGAGAGCCGGCGTGTTGGCCCTCGGTGCTGTTACTGGTCTGGTATGAAAATCGCGTGTCTGGTTGTTTTTTCCACGGCCCAGAAAAAAAGATAAGATGCCACTAAAGCATCTGGCACTTATTCTTGAACTCCATTGGGAAGTGTTCCCTGATTCACCAGATTTATTTTTAGTCCAGCTGATAATCAGACCCTGAAACATTTAGAAAAGGGAGGATTGGTCCAAAAAAAAAAAAAAAAATGGACACACTCTTTGTCATCATCATCACGTTCATTCAAAGTCAGCCTGTTTGATTTTTTTCTTTCCTTTCAGCCAGACCTCAAGCCAAGAAGCTTGAGGATGTTTTACTCAACCAATCACATCAGTTCCTTTACTGCGAAAAAACCTTAACCACTAGCTGCAGCTTCCACGCTCATCTCATTTCACCAGCTGCATTTTTTTTCTTTGTCGTCTTCTTCTTTGGCTTCTAACAACCAGTAAGACAACAAATAAGCAGCCACTTTTATTCGCAATATAAAAGCAGCTGATTGGTTACAGAATTCCAAGTGTGACCCAAAACAAGACGGATGTGCAATGTAGCAGAACTAAAGTTTTGGTGTCATCATGCAAGATGAAGATGATTGTATTTTTTTTTTTTTTTTTTTTTTTTTTTTTTGTGGCAAAAATATTTTACCCATTATGAAGTTTCGCATCCTAGAATTTAAGAAGATATGAGTTTAATACAAGTCATCAGTGAGTAATTATCCATGCGGGTACCTACCGGTTCAGAAACCATTAAGCTTCTTCCTTTGTTAACTTTTACCTTAAGATTCAAAACATTCAAAAAGCTTCTATAAGATGCAAAAACACAAATCCACCCAGTGTGGGACAATAAAGGCTCATTGTATCTGAAAAGTTCTGAAAACACTGATATCCATAATTTTTAAACCAGTGATGGAGATTGGTCCTTTCTTCCTCCTCAACTCAAAAACCATGTGCAGCTCATTTAAGAATCTTAAAATGCAAATGTAGGTTAGTGTGTATTTTTTGACTCTGTATCTCTGTGTGTATTAATGAATGAATTGGTAATCCAGCCTCGTGGGAAGCGTGACTGCAGCGAGGCTGGTTTGACGAGGCCCAGGCTGCGGGAAGGTTTCCTGAAGACCGGATGATCTCTGACTGACAGCCACTGAGCTTCTGCTCCGCGTTCTCGTGTTACCTGCATTATCGAGCAGAAGTGGAGGGAAGAAAAATGTCACACGCAAAAGCGTGTGTGTGAGCGTGCATCTTACGCACACTCTAATCCTAACCAGTCAAAGGTTTGGACAAAACACATTCAGAGTGATTTAACAATATATCCTGCTCACGTTTGATACCTTCAGTGTCTGTCTGTTGCAACAATGCAGGAGAAGGTGTGTGTGTGTGTGTGTGTGTGTGTGTGTGTGTGTGTGTGTGTGTGTGTGTGTGTGTGTGTGTGTGTGTGTGTGTGTGTGTGTGTGTGTGTGTGTGTGTGTGTGTGTGTGTTGATGGGACGGCTGCCCAGCCTGCAGGCGGCTCCTCTGACACCCTGCACCCGATCCGATCACACAGCTTACAGCTTACAACAAACACACACACACACCGTGCGGCTCACGGCGGCCGCACCAAGTCAGTCGTGTCCACTTGGGTTTCATGCGAGCACATTCTGTCCTTATGAAAAGAAAAATGTGCCCCCTGGTTTTCACAGAGCGAAGCCGCTGTGTTTTACGGCCTGTACGTGACCCGAGTGCGTCTCTCTGGGCCGTCAGTCATCAGCTTCTACGACCTGATTGATTACATTTGTAAACGGGAAGAGTTTAGTTTATTGTCACGACGGGATCCAATAAAAGGCAGAAATATGAAATAAAGTTGCTCAAGTTTAGCATCTCACCTTGAGTGCGTCAGTGAGTCACTGCACCCGTGTTGTGCAAAACTCATTTCACTGATGGTTTTATAACTGTAATCAGCGTCCGTGTTGTGTCGGTGAACTCTGTGAATAAGAAAAGTCCAACTTTTACTTCCTCTGCTCGCTCCTCTGTTCAGAAACCGGCCCCTTGTGATGTCACAACGGTCAAAACTGCATTGCTCCAGTGAGGTTTAGCAGAAAAAAAACAACCTCCAGCCAACCTCCTTTGAAAACTTGTGGAAGGACTGTGGAGGCTGTAAACAGAGGGCTAAATAGACAGTTTTAATATCAAGGATGAAGATCAGAAGGTGGGCACCTCATTTATTTGTGATGTACTGTGTTGCACCAAGAATCGGCCTCAAGTGTCGTTTTCTTATTTGGCCTTATTAACAATAAACCACAAAACAATTTATATTTGATTGTGTGCCTCTGATGCAGCCAAACCTTCTGAAACAAACTTTTGAAATACGGATTCTGTCACATATTTAACGAGAATACTTGGGGATTGAGTAAAATTTGAAGGGTATCCGAAAACTTTTTTTGACCTCTGGAGTTTTCATCGATACGTCTCGGTGAAGAGAGGAGTCGGAAGCTGAAATGCAAATCACATGGGAGAAAAGCTGGTTTTACATGGTTCTGCATGTAAAACGACGATCAAATCAGGCTTTCCAGCCGCCGGGCTAACGAGCTCGCCCCCCTCTTATCGTCTGCTTGATATTGCGGCCGACCTGAAGGACGCGCCGCGTGCTGCCGATGACCTCATCGGTAACACTAGCCCCGTTGTGCTGAATTTTGCATGGTCACATTGACCCGGTTAGCGCTCAATTATTCATGGCAGCGGTCGCAGAGCCGGACACGCTCGCCAACTAACGTGCATGGATGCGTGTGTGAAAGGGCAGTGTGTGTGTGTGTGTGTGTGTGTTTAAACTCAATCAGTCCTCAGGCAAAAGCAAAGAGAGAATCAGGGTGTGAGTCCAGAGGAGACATAACAGCCAGACCATTAGTGAAGCGGATCACATGACCGCAGTACCGCTGACTGACAGACGTACACAAACACAGGGCACTGCTGCTCCATGTCCCCCTCAGTCTCACACACACACACACACACACACACACACACACACACACACACACGAGCGACCACTCTTCTGATTCCACACTCGGGCGGCTCTCAAGTATTTTGCTGCAGCCTCTCAGAGAGAGAGAGAAGGAGAGAGAAAGGCAGAGAGGCGGGGTCAGTGGCCGGACAAAGGCCCCTCCCCTCCCGGCCTGGAGCTCCAACCCATGACCAGGGGGAGAACAGAGGCGGCATTTAGGCAGCGGCGGCCGTCCGATCCTCACGTCTCCACGTCGGAGGAAAACAGGCCCCAAGGATCCAACATGGCGGCACATTCATTTCAATGGAGCTGCAAACCCGGCGCATAAGGCCAATGAGTTTTTGTCTTCCGGGTTACTTCCGCATTATGCGGCCCCCATGCGGCAGGGGTGGGCAAACTTTTTGACTGGTGGGTCACAGTGGGTTCTAAAATGTGACAGAGGGGCCGGAGCAGCAGCAGCAGATGGATGGAGAGTTTTGGTGAGCCACCTCATAGGAGGACAAAATACATCATGGGACATGTAGAAAACATGTAGTTTGTTTAATGCCAATTGGAAATGAACTAAAGCTTCAAAGTTACAGCAAAATCAGTGTCTTTGAAGCCCTACGGTATTTAGCTCTTTATTGACATACTGAAAAAATGGATGCAATCCAGCTATTCTATTACTTACTAACTATTAATATAATTTCTTCAAGTTCGGCGGACCAGATTAAAAAGATTAACGGGCCGCATATGGCCCCCGGGCCGTCGTTTGCCCATGCCTGCCATAGAGCATGTAGCAGTAGTGTCACTTCCCATCATGCCTCAACATGGATCTCTTTTTTTGGGGATTTTCTGGCCTTTATACATTTTTTAGAAAGATTAAAAGTCTACAACTTAAAAATCGACAGTAGAAAGATTTATTATGAACCGTCTTTCAGTTCAGAGGTCGTCCTGTCAGACATTTTGCAGGCGTTTCTTTTTATCTTGTGGTCTTTGGGTAGAAATCATCTTCTAGTCCGCATGGAGTTTTTGGCTGCAGTACCTCGAGTGGCCACTGGGAAAAATCCGCTGTGCTGCCATGTTGGCAGTCTGGCATCTAGTTCTTAAAATACATACATACAAGTGAGCAGGAGTGCCGGTCTGTCTGTCTGTCTGTCCGTCCGTCCTGCCGTGTCTTGAAGGCGGCGTGTTGTCCACCTTTTTGATGTGACTGAGTAGAGACGGGGGTCTCTGCACGCCAAAGAGATCAGGTTTCCCCCGCCTCCCGCAACCAGCTGATCAAACAGCCGTGTCGGGCTCCTCCTACTCCTCCTACTCCTCCTACTCCTCCTCTTTCTCCTCCTCTTTCTCCTCCACCACCACGGAGGCCAGTTTTCTGTTTGTTTTCAGCAGGATCAGGTTGAGATAAAATAACACTCGCCGCCTCGGTCAGGAGTTCCATATGCATTAAAAAAATAAAAAACAAACTGTGACCTTTGTCCTAAATCAGCTGTATATGAATGAGCCATGAGAAGTTAAATATAAAAGCAGGAGGCACAACTGTTGAATGCTTGCCAGGGAACAAACAGACAGAGAGAGTTTAGAGCTGGTTTAATTTTTAACATGTCAATCTGACATTTCTCTGTTTGCATGTTGATGCAATGGTGCTACAGTGTCACGATTTTCCCAGCATCACCTTTCATGGCAGGCTCTGCGTGATTGAATTTTCAGAAATATCTGTCAGTCTCCAGGAAACAGCACATTTAGCCCTCTGATTGCAGCCTCCGGCTAAAGTTTTAAGTCTCCGCTTCCTTGTTTGACCCCACTTGTGTTTGGAAGTAGACCAAAACAAGTCGATATCAGAGGGCGGAGCCAACGCCTGGGGCAGATATCAGTGCCCTTTGTGACATCACTTTGTTAAAAAGTCTAGTTAAGTGCATTTTGCGCAGTGTGGCACCTTTAAACCTTGGTCAGCTTTGCAGGCGTCGCACGGAGCTTTCGACCTGGTCGTGGTTTGATCTTGGAATCTTGAGGTGTTTTTCTTTTGCACTACAAATTCATAGCAAAAAACACATGCTGTTAGACTGCTGGGAGGTTGTTGGTTTTTTTTTTTCTTCCTTTTTCCTTTTTTTTTGTTTTTTGCCAGAAGCTGCACAGACTCGTCCTAGTGTGAGGATGAACGACGCAGCAACAAACTGCTGGAGTCGGAATTTCTGCCACGTTTGCTGCTCATAAATGAACCCGCATGATTGTTTTGATTACAAACGAACGTTTTCCCACCACGTCTCCCTCTGGCCTTTGTTGTCTGCCTGACGCCGTCTCCCTTTCTCACCGTCTCTTCATTTTTTCCTACTTCCTTTTCACCCCGACCGGTCAAAGACGATGGCTCCGCCCTCCACAGTTGGGGGTCTGCTCCAGGTTTCTTCCCACTGGGAAGTTTTTCCGGCCTCTGTGGCTTCATGCTGGTTCTGCAGGGATCAGTTGGTTTCCTTTTGTGATTGTACAAAAAGCGCTTGGAGGCGCCTCTGCGAGTGATCGAGCTCTTCGGAAGCGTTCGGCGGCGGCGGCGGCGACAAGCAACAGACGGCCTGTGCTTCCTGTGTGTCGGTTCAAAGCCCCCAGGATCCAATGTGGCGGCCCATTCATTCAATTGAGTTGCTAGCTAGCAAAAAAAGTCCACCATTTTGAAATGTTTTCGGTGTTACTTCTGCATTGTGCGGCCCCATAGAGCATGTGGCAGTAGTGTCACTTCCCATCATGCCCCTGTAACTTTACATGATGCATCAGGACACATCAGCCAATCAGAACCTGGCAAGACACAGCAGGTACGTCGCTGTGATGTCACAGTAGGAATAGAAAACTCTTATATGGTGATTTTCTGACCTTTTTCATTTTTTTTTAAAGATCAAAAGTCCATGACTTAAAAATCTATTATAGAAAGATTTATTATGAACAGTGTGTCCGGTCAAAGGTCGTCCTGTCAGATGTTGTTCAGGCGTATATTTTTGTCTTGTGGTCTATGGCGAAAAATGCTTTGTGGGCCGCTTTGGATTTTTGGCTGCAGTACCTTGTGTGGCCACTGGAAAAATCACTGCACCACCATGTTGGCAGCCCAATATTCAGTTTATATAATACAGGTGAATGCTGTTCGTTAAGTATTTTGTTGTTGATAGTATAATTTTATGTCTGTATTGTCTGTCTTTTTATGTGGACCCCAGGAAGAATTGTCTTCACTATGGTGATGACAAATGGGGATCCATAATAAACAATAAACATCCACAGTCTGGTGTTTGTTTCTGTGTCCAGTTCCTGCTCGCCCTTCACCGTGCCTCTGTGTGCCTCCTCCCCTCAGGCCCAGCGACGAGAGGCACCCGACGGTGACGGCCGACGGCACTGTGGACGACCTGGCCCAGGCCGTGGACATGATCCTCAGCCAGAGACACTGAGGCACAGCAGTCAGCTGACCTGAGCTGCAGCAGGCGGCTGTAAGGTAGCAGAGTTTTAGACAGAGCAGCCGTGTTGACAGGACTTCACATGAAGTTGTTAGCGGAGTAAAGAAATACTTTTTAGCAGAATCAGGAGTCACTGTAACTGGACAAACCTGAAGCCTCGTTCAGTAAAATTACATGAAAAGCAACACTAAAGCATCATTTTAGCTTCGTCACTCTCACTCTCACCATCACCAGTCAAGGAATCATGACCGATGACATTAACAAGGTAACTACAGGCTAGACAAACTACTCAGGCATCGTTTTGAGACTCGGGACACTTTAGAGCTGCGCTCAACATTTGTCATGACATGACTGGCATAGATGGCATCACACACTGCGGGCCTGAGAGCGAGTCTCTGTAACCAGCTGCTGACTGACAGCAGTGAGAAGTCATTCAGACCGGCTGATAGGGTTACAGTCCGAGTCTTTGCAGGCGTTTGACATACAGACAGCGTGCGGTTGACCTCTGGCCGCATGTTTGCTGCCGTCACCACGTGTTAGCACCTCACTCACCCGTGTGTTTGTGTTTGTGCGTGTGTGTGGGAGGGGGGTGTACAACCTTAATAAAGCCTGCGGCAGATGTTATTCACACACTGAACTGTGGCCTTTGTCAATTTTCCTGTTTGTCGCAGAGCCATTGTCATAGATCCTTTTTTTTTTTTCACCATCCTCGAGTTGTGTCAAGGTCCCAGCAGCACAGACAACAGTGCAGCCTTGGCGTGTTGTTTGAAAAACAAATCACTTTCAAAAACAGGGATAGGGATGTGGGGGGGTTCGCTGCTCTTAGACATGGCGAATACACAAATGTGTAAAGGGAACAATGCATTTAAAGGGGTGTATTTTGCCCAGAATTGAATTTTTCCACTCTCTTCTATGTAGTTGGCGGGTTTGGTGACATTTCTAATTCACCAAACCATTCCAGAGTTACACAGTGACCAAGACTTCCACCCAATGGCAGGACTGTCTGAGACGAACAAAATATCTACTGTACATCTTAGAGACTGGAACTGGAAGTTTAGTTTTCTTTTTTTTTAAAAAAAAAAGGTGTTAAAGTCACACTTTTGAGTCTTGATTCTTTCTGGACTTTCCCTCTGGCACCTGCTCAGTTCTTCTTGACCTTTTGCAATTTTTAAGCTTTTACTTGAGGTGGTAGTGCCATTGGCTGGACAGGAAGTGACGACACAAAATGTTTTATGAGAGCGTGTACGAAAATGAAACCCGGCTGGCAGCAGCGACCGTGCATTTTCATTGTCAGTAAAGCAGACAAGGAAGACGGCTAGCTAAGCAGTGCTGCTGCGGGCGTTGATGACCGCACCGCTCCCACATTGAGGTGAAACTCACTTGTAATGGAAAACCACTGAGTACAGTTGCACAAAGATTGTGCAGTGGAAAAGTCGTAAACTGCAACGTCACACTATTGGCAAAATCTGCCTTCCTTGGCGTCTGTGTGAAACTCCAGAATGGTTCCGTGGATCAGAGAAAGTCCAGGTCCACTGACCCCGACGAGCGTCCCGTCCCTTTAAGCCATCACTCATGATGTTCCTTCCCCCATCAATCGATGGACCTGTCAGGACCGCTCACCCTTACTCCCTTGACAATGAGCCGCTGCTGACGTGGCCGTTCGTCCTCTGTGCCGTCGTTAACAGCCTCTAATTGGACTCGAGGCCTTTCACGTCAGCGTCTGCGCTCAGATGAAATAAATGTGGACGGGCAGAATAATGGAAACGGAGGCTGCTGCCTTTGTGCCAGCTGGTTGGCTGAGGCTTCCTGGAAGTGGGGCGTTTAAACAAACAACTCGCCGCCGCCGCCCCGCCCCCGAGGTTTCAGTTCGCCTCGCAGGTCCAGCAAGAACAAAAGGCCGTCGCCAGCGGATTCATCGGAGGTCTTTTCCGGTTCACTTCCCCATTGGCTGACACAAGCTTGAGCGCTTATTGGTCAATTAAAGGTAATAAAATGCTCCAAAGGTTCGAAGAGGATGTTGTCCGAGCTGACGTCTCCGCTTGTGTTCCTGATGGAGTTGTAACGTTGTCAAAGTGCTAGCACAGGGGTAGGCAAACTTTTTAACTGGTGGGCCATAATGTGTTGTAAAATGTGACAGAGGTGCCGGAGCAGCAGCAGATGGATGGAGTGGTCTGGTGAGCCACCTCATAGGAGGAAAAAATACATCATGGGATGTGTAGAAAACATGAGCTTTAATGTCAATTGAAAATGAACAAAAGCAGAGTTACAACAAAGTCAATGTCTTTGAAGCCCCATAGTGTTGAGCTCTTTACTGAAATGACTCTTCAAACACTAAAAAAAATGGATGAAATACAGCTATTTTATGACTATTAATATAATTTAATCAAGTTTCGGCGGGCCGGATTAAAAGGCTTAACAGGCCACGTATGGCCCCCGGACCTTAGTTTTCCCCATGCCTGTGCTAGCAGCTAGTTCCCAGTCCGCTCCAGTTTCGGCCTCTTGGGATCTATTGGACATCGGCTGGTCATCCTCCAGAAGACTTAAAAGACCCTTGTACCCTTAGTGACATCACAGAGGGCAGCTTTCCTTCTCAAAATTGTTATGAGCAAGGCAAGTAAAAGGTGGACTTGCCTCTTTGTTCGCTGCCAGGATTGATCACTGACACAATCAGAGTAAAGTAAACTCCAGCTAACAGGAGCAGCTTTAATTAATGTAAGAAAAAGTTTATTTTCCAGTTTGTGCTGTTGCAGAGTGTGAGGGAGTCTGAAGGTTCCTTCAGCTCCTCCTGGCTGGAGTTCGAAGCCATGAAAGGCAAACACACGGGTACACTCCTGGATGGGCTCGTCCGTAACCAAACATCTCCGGTTGCCCTCGAGGTCCTTCACCTATTCAGTTTTTTATATGAGTTACAAATTAGCTGAAGTTGCCTCGGAGCGGCGACACTCCCGTCCCACTGCAGCTCATTGATTCCACGGCAATCAACCAGATGACCTGGTTTCCGGGGTTGTGTGTGTGTGTGTGTGTGTGTGTGTGTGTGTGTGTGTGAGAGAGTTCTCCGTTGCGCACGAAGGGGCTCGGCAAATATTGGATGGTAGAACCAGGAAGTTGCAGTCACACGTGTGTGTTTCCACTCAGGATGAGCTGAAATACATTTGAGGAAATCCTTTGAGGCTTTTGACACTTCCAACCCCAACAGACCGCAGCCTCAGTGATCCACCGTGAAGCAGAAGTTGGAAAAATCAGCATTTTACAGATCTGGCTATGCTGTGCTGTGTTTACTTTCCCTTCACTGCATTAGAGTTTGTGTTCTGTGGCTCTCTGCTCTGGAAATCTGGGCCTATGTGATGTCACAAAGGGTACTGATGCCTCACTAATGACTCTCCACGGTTCCTCAGACCAGGCGTTGGTTCCATCCTCACCTTGTTTTTTGTCCCCGTCCACACAAAAGCAGACCAACAGATTTTGAAAGAATGTATAACACGGAGCAGGAAGCTTAGCAGTGGGTTGTAAACAGAGGGCTAAACTCTGCAAAGGTTTGAATAAAATAAATAAAAAGCATGAGTCGGCACATTTCATCCTTTCATCGGTTTCATCTTCTTTAGCTAACACCACTGTCGGTCTGTTCCCTACTGTAATGTTACAATATTATTATTATTATCATCATTATAATTATTATTATCTTTATTTGCTTGTGTGACTGGAGGCGACCCTGGGAACTGATATTTAACGGTTATTTATTTCCCCTTTGAAAAGACTAAACAACTAATCACAGTCAGCTGCTGCTCCACTGAAAGTAGTTCACAGCACCGACCCTCCTCTTTTTTCTTCATTTGCTTCGCAAATGTCGCTGCAGTGGCGTCTCTGTGATTGGCTGCGTGCACAGCGCCGGGGCTCGATGCTTATCTGGCAGTCAAAACCACAACACGCTCACGACTGCGGGTTGGAAGTGGTCTCCACGACGCCCTGAACCCCCACCCCCACCCCCCACCACCACCCTAACCCCCTCCCTTTTTACAGCTACGTGCATGGTGTGTGTGCACGTGCACGATGGAGCTCTGCTCTGTTTCTGCAAAGAGACCAAAAAATCCCCAGTGGGCTGATTAATAATCCCAGACATGTTTTCATCCCATGTGAGGGTTTTTTTCATTATTATTTATTTAAAGAGTCACTTGTGGAAGTGAAACCTGCACACATGCAGAGTATAAGAATACACGTGCACACGGACACACACACACACACACACACACACACACACACACACGGCGGTGTGTCTGAGGCCTCATTCACTCCCATGTCTCTGTCATCTGTTTTGCTTGAGCTCCTCTCGCACCTGCGCGTGTCGACCACCTTAACGACCGCCAGCTGTGCGCCGCTTTAAACTTCCCGTCTCCGCCCGTTTGGCTCTTCCTGTCTGAGCAGGAAACGGCGTGTCAGCTGACCAGGAGACGCAGGGAGCAAACGGCACAACTGCCATCGGCCGCCGTCCAGTGCGACAGCGTGCGCTTTGTTTGGGCGGCAGCCGCGCGAAGCCTCCTGCTCTTCCTCGCCAGGTCACATGACTTCCCCTCCCATGTCATCACTCCCCCTTGGCATCCGCGCTAACAGCACTCGGTGGCTTTGGAGATTCAGAAGTGACGAGTTTGTCGGAGAGGCTGGATTTGGACATTTCTCTCTCTCCTCCTTGAGACGCACGCACACACACACACACAGGCGTCTGTGCTCAGGCGAACGTGCTCGGCTCTGTCACAGGGGACGTGACCCCCCGCCCCCGCCCCCGGCCCCCCCTCCCCTATGCTCATGCTCACCCTTGCAAGGGGCTGCATCCCGAGACACTGAGCATGACCCCCTGTGATGTCATCGCAGAGCACAGAGCCTGTGCATGCGTACAGTGTGGGTGGTGGTGGTGATGGGGGGGGTAGGGGGGTGGTCATACATCACTCTGCAGTGTAAACTAAGTGTCCTGGCCTGTGAAAAGGAGGCCTGACCTGGATTGTTTGTGGGTTTTCTGAAGCTTCGTGCCTCTCTGGTCACCTTTAGTCAAAGCGCCCCCCCCACCCCCTCTCCATCCCTTCCCCATCCCATCCCAGAGGCGACACCTCCCGCTTTCAAACTGCACATGGGCTCGAGGTGGGAAGGTTTGGCCGGCCTTGATGGGCCCGGCACTCCGACCTGGGTGCGGAGCGTTTTTCTGCTCAGACATAACATTCACTGAATTTAAGCCAGTTGGACCTCTCTCTCTCTCTCTCTCTCTCTCTCTCCCTCTCGCTCTGTCTCTCTCCCGCTCGCTCTCTCTCTTCAGATGAATCCAACAGTGTGTGGGTGAGGAGGCTAGAAAATGGAAAGCATTTACAAATGCAGTAGTGCAGCGATTCAGTGTGTGTGTGTGTGTGTGTGTGTGTGTGTGTGTGTGTGTGTGTGTGTGTGTGTGTGTGGTGTGTGGAAGCAGGTCTTTTGTCATTCAGGCCGCTGGGTGAAGTTCACCCTGTTTACTTTCCATTCAGCTGCAAGGCTGCTCGCTGAGCTGGAAGTTTTTTGTTTTTTTCAGTTGCGAGGTGTCGCTGATGTGTTTCTCACTCTGACTACACCAGCGGAAGGGCCAAGCGTGAGAAAAGCACCGACGATTTTTGAAGCATGGTGACATTTTTTAGATATATAACTGCTAAAATAACTCCAAAATCTTTGGCGAGAACCCAACCACCCCCCCAAAGGTTTTCTGTTCTTTGTTCTACAAGTAGACACACAGATAGTTTTGTTCTAAACACAGGCACGAGGACTTTTGATGGCTGTGTTTAATGAGTCTAATTGGTGAAATGGCTCCGAGTGGGAACCTGAAACCGCCCACATTCATCTCAGGGCTGCATAACTTCCTGCCGCCGCCCGAGAGCGAGCGCCGCCCAGTGCTGTCAGGGGTCAGCGGGTGGGTCGTGGATGAGCGTGGAGTGAAAGAGAACTACAGGGGCCACACCCCCAACCACCCCCCCTCAGCCCCCACCGGAACACTGGCCTCCTTTCACTCCCTGTCACTCTGCTGATTAGACACCTTCTGTTTACCCACCGACTCCCTCCGACAACAGAGGGCCGCGCCGGTGGACAGCAGTGGCTCGCCTGCACCTGGGCCTTGTTGGGGAGGCGGGGGGGGGGGGGCAGGTCAGGCAGCAGCGTGCACGTGCAAGTATTGTCCGTGCATTTTGAGTTTTTGCAGGTCAACGAGTCAACTTCCGATCGACTCAGCAGGTCTTTCAAGGAGCAACTTTTTAAAACTTTGCCCGGAGCAGACGACCAGCATCTTAGCAGGTCTGAGCAAAAACAATGATAATAATAATAATAATGATAATAATAATAATGATGCGTTAGACTTATGTAGCGCTTTTTTGGACACTCAAAGACACTTTACAAAGAAAACAAAACAAAAAAAAAGAACAGAAAAGGATTAAGCAGAGGCCAGTTTCAACAGGTGGGTTTCAGGAGAGATTTCAAGGTCTGTAATGAGTCCGAGTTCCTGATGGGTTGTGGGAGTGAGTTCCAGAGCGTGAGGGCAGCGGCGGCAAAGGCGAAGTCCCCCCAAAGTCCTGTGCTTGGTGCAGGTGACAGGTGTGAGGAGGTTTGAGTCAGCAGAGGAGCAGGAGAAGGTGTTGGAGGAGTTTGGAGAGGTGAGCAGGGGCCAGATTATAGAGGGACTTGTAGGTGAGGAGGAGGAGGAGGAGGAGGAGGAGGAGGAGTTGAAACCCCTGTTGAATCATAAAGTAACACGAAGGGGATTTGCACATGCAGACACCAGGGTCCAGCAGCAGCAGCAGCAGCAGCAGCAGCACTGACACATGGCCCACATTCACAGGCGCCTCCCACGTCACTCGGCTCCTCAGAGAAAAAGCCCCTTTTGTTTCCCGAGCGGGGTGGGGGGGTTAAGGGGAAGAGGGGGGGGTCTCTCTGGGGTGAAGCGCCGCTCAGCTCCGCCACCAAGAAAAAAAAGGGGGATAAGAGAGACAGAGAGAGAGAGAGAGAGAGAGCGGACTTCCCACCCCGGTGCAGCAGCGGCGTCGTCTCCGCTCGCTCGCCGCTTCAGCACACAAACACAGACTCATCACCTCTGCCGCCGCTTGTCTTCTCCCTGCCACCAAACTGGGTCAGTCTGCTGCATTGTTGCGTTGAATCCGAGACGTCCCCCAACAATGAGCCCGCTGTGGCTGCACGCGCTCCGGCCGCACGGCGAGCGGAGGAAACTCCGTCCGAGTCGCCGCCCGGCGTGCTGGGCGTTAAGACAAACAATCAAGAGTTCGAAGGTCGAAGGTCGTACACCCGGCAGGTGAATGCGGTAGGTGGGAAGCGACGCTGGTCGGACAGCACGTCGCCACAAGACGGTGTTAGCATGTTTAGCCCTCTGTTTGCAGCCTCCTGCTAAAAACCGATGCTTGGTCGGACCTTCCACTTGCTCCAAGGGGGAAAAAAAACAAGGTGGTCTCAGTGGGCGGAGCTAACACCTGGGTGGGGAGTGGTATGGTGAGGCCCTTTGTGACATCACAAAAAACAGATTTTCATAAGAAGAAACTACGGATGGACTTTTTCTCATTTCTTGCGGGGGTTGAGAGAGAAACTTATTTTACTGCAGGTTCATATGAGCGACAGCATGTCCAGTCACGTGTGTAGCTGGGCGTCACATGACCGCCTGCCCGCCCGCGGTTCCGACCCGCATCGCTGCTGCAGCGGGTGAGTAACACGCCGAGACAATCACACCTTTTAAAACTGTTTTATTTGTATAGAAATATGCTTGTGTTTTACATAACTGTCGCAGTTACAAATTGTAAAAAGGAAGTACATCAACAGCTGGCAGCGTCACAGCGCCCCCTGGCCTGAGGGAGGCCCCAAGTACTGCAAGAGATGTGACAAATCGTCGCCCTGACAGACTGTGTGTGTGTGTGTGTGTGTGTGTGTGTGTGTGTGTGTGTGTGTGTGTGTGCTGCTAACGGTTAGCGAGCCTCGCTAACAGTGGCTCTCACCACCGGCACTCGACCCGGTGCAGAGAATCGATACAAACCTGCTGTGAATTCTCCCCAGATAGTGGCACAGAGAAGGTCATCGGAGGTCACAGACAAAATGAAAACAGGCTCAAAGTCCATATATCACTTTTTATTATTATTATTGTTATTATCATCTACTGCTTTTTTATTCACTTTACCGCCCTAATCTGTCCTCCTGAACTTCCTGCTTGTCCTGAGACGCAGCCGAGACGTCGCTCGGCGCAGTGACTCGGCGCAGTGACCCCCCCCCCGACCCGCCCCCCCCCCCAGAGCTTCCTCTCAAACGCTCCACCAGGATAAACAAACAAAAGAAAGCAAAGAAAACAAAATGTTGGAACGCTGCCGGCTGCGTCCGCCTTCCGTCCGCTGGCGTCGTCCTTAAGACTAACAGTACTGGTGACTGGACCGCCCGGTATCATCTACGGGCCCCACCCCCTTCCGTCGAACCCCCCTCCCATCCCCCACTCCCTCCCCCACTCAAGAGGACGGCAGTCTGGCTCAGTTCCTCTCGATCTGCTCGATGTCCAGCTCGCCTCCCAGCTGATACACGTCCTTCCTCACGCCGCAGAGCCCCGCCCACAGAGGCTCGCCCTCCTTCCCATTGGTCGGCCGCGACGTCCCGTCGGCAAAGTCCGGGGCGGAGCTCCACTCCGCCTCCTCGATGGCGGGGTCCGGCACCACGCTCTCTTTGGTCCGAGGCTGAACGTCCTCCGCGGCGGCGTGTGGTCTGTGGTGGCTGCGCCACCCCCTGCTGGTGAGGAGGCCCTGGTCCGCCTCGCAGACGTCCTCGCTGGTCACCCCCAGGCAGCTGAGGCTGTGGAAATTCCGCAGTTTCTGTGAAAAGGGAGGAGAAGAAAAAACGTTGGTGGCGTTTCTTTTCCGTTTTGATAATAAAGTTCTCGTTGGCCTGGTTGCAGTCTGAGGCCGACTGACGATCAGCACTTCCTGTATCGCCGGCTGCGGCCGACGTCCCAGTCAGTGAACAGGATGGGTGAGTCAGGCTGCTGCGTCATTCAGCAGAGATTAGTCAATGAGTTAATCCTGGGCTGCGTACCATTCAAAATGTAGTTTTGATATGATGCCAATTTTCATACTTTGGTTTTGATACCGGTTCCAGAATGATTCTTTCTTTATATACCAGATGTTTTAAAACCAGTTTGAACAACAATAGACATTGTTGCCAATACATCACAAGACTTTTATTTTCTATTTCATTGCTCATTAAAATCAGGATTTTCCTCCAAATTCACTTTGTTGTTTCTGTCCTGCTCTGTCCTCAGCACAAATGTTGCATTTGTTTTATTCTGATCCACCTCAAGGAAGTGGCACCACTTTAGACTCTTTGGCATGATGCTAATTTTCCCCATTGACTTTTCCACCGTCTTCAGTTCCCACCTCTATAGTGTGAAAGCCAATCAGCTGCCATCTTAGATCTTCGTGCCAAACGATAATTAGCTGGCAGACGCTGAGCTTTACTTTCTGGGATATTTTGGAATTTGCCGCAGAGAGATGATTCATTTTTCAATCTTAGACAGCGTTGGATGACTTTGGTCGGTGCGACAAACGTATCCAAGTCCCAGCCGCGCGGCTCCTCCGACTCTTCGTCGGTACGTCGTGGGGAGAGCTGGAAACTTCCTCGTCCTCGGGGCGGCAAACCTTTACGTGCCGGCGCTGCTGCCCGGCGGGCCCTGCGACAGCTGCGCGCGGCGGCGCGGGAAGCTTTTCTGACGGAGGATTATCCCGTGTGTACAGCTAATGTGGAGAAGGCAGGACAGCTGCATCGCGGCCCCGGCCAGCGCAAACGTTGGGACACTGGAGAACAGGGCCTCTGGAAACCTGCTCCGACTTGTGCGCTTATGTAATTCCTAATGAGCGCGAGGCGGCCGGGGAGGCGGCTTCCTCGCAGCTGCGGGCCAAACGGAAAGACCGGAGCTTATCCTGGACTGGAACCTTTCACATCCACCGCCTTTGATCTGATGTTCAGTCTCAACAAGATGTGCGATAATAATAATAAAAAAATAATAATCCCAGAGCAGCTGAGGAAAGTATCGCCGACAGGTTTGCAATCCCTCCCCTCGGTTCTCGCAAAAACATTCAGCCGATTCAGATCAATACTCAGACCTTTCCCTTGAAGGAACTCATTAGAGGTTGGAGAAGGTGAAGTGCGGGGTCGCGACCCGGCTCCCTGGCCTGTGTGCGTGCAGTGGGGGCGGTCTGAGCTCCGAGCAGCCGCGAGTCCAGCAGCACTCGGCTGGTTCTCTTGGCTTTGCTGGTGTCCAGCAGGAAAAACACTGCGGCTGACAAAGGTTGTTTTTGATGCCAAATACTTTTACCCAGGATTTAAAATAATAATAATAATAATAATAATAATAATAATAATAATAATAATAATAATAATAATAATATCATCTTTAAATCTGAGGCACTGACACAACTTTCCACCGGACAAAAACACGGAGGCTTGCGGTTTCGCCGCCAACTGGGATTCATCTCCCACAACCGACCCCAGAAACTGAAAGCAGAGCCGAGAGTCCACTCATCTCATCCACGCTGACCTTGACTCTCCATCAATAGAAGCCGATCGATGGCTCCTGAGGCCTCGGCTGAGGCCGCCGGTCCACCCACTGAGCTCAATTTACAACAATCAATAGCTCTTTGGCCAACACGGATCCCGGCCGTGCAGCCGCCCATGACCTCGCGACCTCCGGCTGCTCCACTTTCTGCCGGCCCGGGAGCCGCGCAGCAGGGGGCCGGAGGAGGAGGAGGAGGAGGAGGAGGAGGAGGGGGGCCTTTCAGACTCACACTCAGTGCTCTGTCACTGCTTTCATCACAGAGGCCACTCTGAGGACCGACGCTATGAGCAAAGCATCAAAGTTGTCGTTTGCTGCTGGGCAGCCGGTTTATTCTGGGATTTCCTGATGCCTTAGCGGCCGCATAGTCAACAGATGTGTGGCCATAATGTGAATCATGCAGTTGTGTATATATACTGTATACAGTATATAAAAAAAGACATGACTAGTTTATCAACCTCCTAACACCAAATTTTCATTACAGAATCCAGTGCAGCAGTCCAGGATAATTGTTAGTATGTGTATGTATGTACAGAAACACACACACACACACACACTTGCCTGGACGCCCAGAAAGAGCAGGTTTGGCTTTCTTTTTGCAGCCATCTCTCCTCCACTTGAAACCTCTCCGCAGTCATTCCACGAGGAGTTCATGCGGAACCCTTGTGGGCCACATTCCATTTAGTTGAGCACTTAAAGGAGCAGCTTCAAAACTAAAATGTCCAAATAAAACCTGATGAGTTCACTAAGCAATAACTGCTTTGTCATGAGACTTCCAAATAAGCCGAACAAGTTTTTACAGAGCGGTATCAGTGACATCACAAAGGGCCAATTCAAGGAACACTGTAGTAACGCACACGCTCTGAAAGTGGAGGCAGCACGACAGGATCAGTGTTGGAACGTGTTTGGAGGTTTGAAGTTGTTGAAATTTCAACTGTTGAACGACTTGTCGAGTGAGAAAGAGCCGAAGTTGCTGCGGCTGCCGCCGAGGCCTCGCTGTGCGTCGCTGGAGGGGGGAACACAGTGTGTGACCAGCAGCAGTGATCCAACACTGACCGTCGTGGCGGCGCAGCGTTGCCGTGTGAAAATATTATGGGTTGCCAGATAAAGCTCTTTACCCCCCGCTGACCTCGTCCCCGTTTGGAACATGTGTGTGTGTGTGTGTGTGTGTGTGTGTGTGTGTGTGTGTGTGTGTGTGTGTGTTGGGGTGGGGGGTGCTTGTCGTGTCACAGCACCGCCGCTGTGAAGACAATGCTGAACTCTGGGTGACTTTTCTGCAAAGGGGGCCAAGTCCGGCGCTGTGTTTACGATCCGCCAACTGAACGTGTGGACTGTTGACGTTGTGCGCTTTTCAGGGCGAAGACACAAATTCCTGCCGCGATCCCCCCAGTGAAGCAGCAGGTCCGGTCTGAACGCAACAGGAATGCCCGACGACTTATTTAACGGTAGAAGTCAAAGAAGAAAAAGATATATTTTCCTCTTCGCTACATTCAAACTCATGAGATTTTATTTGGACAATTTGGTCTTTTTGTTTTCGACCTGCTCCTCTCTGCGCTGCGCTAAATGGAATGCGACCCACGCCAGGTGAATTCATCGTGGAAACGCCTGCAGAGGCAGGAGGGACTCGAGCCGGGTGGTGTTTGTGCAGGAAGGAAGTGGAGGAGCGTCTCTCACCTGAGTCATCTTGTTCAGGTCCAGCGACGGCCTCTGCTTGTGCGAGTCGGCCGGCCGCCGCCGCTTGACGCCGATCTTCTTGTCGTTGAGGACGCAGGGCTGCGAGCGGCTGCGGGGGAGACCCCCCTGCCCGCCGCCGCCACTGCGGCGCTCCAGCTCCGGCGTGGAGTCGGGGGAGCTGAGGGGTGACGCCCCCTGCGGCGGCTCCCCCTGGAGGCAGATCTGTTCGTGAGAGAGGTAGAGCGGCGGTGGAGGGGGCGGGGCCAGTTCAGAGGGGAGGGGCATGGAGGAGGACGGCGTCAGCGCGTGGAAGGCGAAGGACGGCGGCTCCAGCGCGTTGCAGCGGGACGGCAGGCTGAAGCTGGAGCTGCGCTGCATGGCCACGCCCACCGCCGCCGCCGCCACCCTCGCTGGACGCTGCCGCCGCTGTGGCACCGCCTCTTCTCCACCGCCGTCCACACCCGCGAGCCCTGCGGGCGCCAGGCCGAGCGGAAGGAGCCCAGGTCGTCGGAGCAGGACAGCGAGCGGCACTGCCTCTTGCTGGGCGGGGCGGTGGAGTGCGAGGAGGCCGAGTCGCTCAGCTGCAGCTCCTGCAGCAGGCTGCTGATGGCGCTGGAGGTGGAGGTGGAGCTGCCGCCGCCGCCGCCGCCGCTGCTGTCCCAGTCCCAGTGGCCGGAACTCCGCTGCATCTCGGGCAGGACGTCCCACAGGCTCTCCAGGCTGGTTCCGACCGGCCGGGGCTGAAGGGAGCAGCCGTGGCCGCCGCCGCGCCAAAGGCCCGACTCTGCAGCAGCAGAACACATTGACTTCAATCAGACAAGGTCAGGAAAAAAAGGAGGTTGAGTTCAGGGAGTCCATATGGACGTTTTCATGAATCATAAAGAAGACAAGAGAAGGACCGAAGGGCTGTTGATTACCGAGTGAGTGTGTCTTTGCTAGCTGACTGTATTTCTATGGAAAGATGTTGTATCAATGGTCAGAAGGGACTATGGTTGTCACAAGAACCGATTCTTCGGTAACAATTCGATACCGACACGGAAAAAAACAAAAAAAACAATCGATACTCGCTTTTTTTCTGGTACCGTCAGAACCGAATATTCAACTTTTCCGTTCGCGAGCTGGGTCGATCCTTGGCGGCACTGACGGGGGCAGTATACGCGCGTGAGCAGCGCAGAGCAGTTAGCGCCGAAGAAGAAAACCGAAGAGTCGCGTGCGGGAATATTTTGCATTCGAGGCGGGTGAAGACGAAGCGATTGTAGACTCAAACAAGCCGACGTGCTAACAGCGCCTCAGAAGTTTTCAAACGAAAGGAGGAAGCACGTCATTCCTG